>CAXKVI010000001.1:20632899-20672899 GCA_964058755.1 Campiglossa producta | reverse complement strand
AGTTCACTTTATGAAATGATTACTTTTCACCAGGGATCCTAAAGAAATAGTTGAAATTGGACTTTGACTTTGTTTTTGTTCCAAAAATACAAAAAGGGAACCATGGAAGAAGACAAAAATGGAACTATGAAATTACGACAATATTCGAAAGCATAAAAGATTTACTATAACTCGAAATATCTATTTAAAAATCTTATTAAAAGACGCCGTTCTTAGAGAAAAATGTTTCGAATTTTCATTGAGATAAGTACTTTTTGAGAGATAGCTCAGCCTTCGATTTATAGTTATTATTTCATCAGTCCCTGCTTTTGGTAGTGATTTCATTAATTAAAAGTGTACTTCATAGATAACAAAGTACGAATTTTTTTTTTACCAAGATAAGGTACTTTTTCTGTTCTCGGAAGTAATTGCTTCGAGAATATTTACATTTGTTATCTTAAAAATTGGTATGGTTGTTGTAGAAGGTATGTGTAGATAAGTTACAGACATACTTTTTGCCTTATACATTAGGGTCAGGTATACAAAATAATTGTAAATTTTTTTTCATTTAAAAATGTTAGGGTCTTTTACTCATCTAGCCTTTAGTTTTAAAGTTCACTATAACCAAATGTTTTGTACGAAAAAAAGATATTTTTATCAGGCAGTTAAATTTTGAAGTGTGCTTGATCAAACGGCCCTTAGATCGATAAACTTGAAGTAAATTTAATTTTGATATTCTTCTGCCCCACCCTAAAGTTCATGTTTTGATAAAAAAATATGTAAAAAATTGCGCATTATTTTATCTTGCTTAGAACATTGACTCGTTCTGTTTCTTTGTTATTTGTTTTTGTAATGATAAGAAAATTCTCAGAATTCAGCGTTTCAACAAAAAAAAAAAAAACAAAAAAAATTATTGCGCATTTTTTTCTAATTTCCTTCGTTTGTGGATTGTAATAGCTTTAAAAATTGATTGTCAGGCATTTCGGTTTATTTCGAAAAGCTCAAATGTACCTACTTGATAAAAGCTCAACTTTATTTCAGAAAGGTCAAATGCATTTCAGAAAATCTAGAATGTAGGTTGGAAAAGATATATAAGTGTGTTTAAAAAGCTCAAATATATTTCATAAAAGCGTAAACAGTATGCTTCAGATAACTCAAGTATGCTCCAAAAAAGCTCACATAGACTTCAGAAAAAGTTATAAAGCTCAATGTAGTTAAGAAAAACTTAAGTGAATTTCGGAAAGCTCAACTTTATTTTAAAAATGCTAAAAAGTTTTTCAGAAAAAGCCAAGCATATTTCAGAAAAACTGAAGTTTAATTCAGAATGCTCAAATCTATCTCAGGAAAAGGCTGAAATGTGTTTCAAAAAGGTCAACTATGTTTGATAGAAGCTTCAACATGTTTTAAAAATCGCAAATGCGTTTCAGAAAAGTCTAACGCTTTTATTGAAAGCTCAAAAGCTCAGTTATCTCAAATGTATTTTAGAAAAGCTCTAACGTGTTTACAAAAAGCTCAAATGTGTTTCAAAAACCTCAAAAAGCTGAAATATGTTTCACAAAAATCATATATATTTTAAGAATATATTTAAAGAAGTTCAAATAAATTGCAGAAAAGCTTTCCAAAAGCTCAAGTGCATTCTAAAAAAAGCTCGAATATATTCCAAATGTAACTTTAGTTTTGCTTCAATTACATTGATACTTTTCAAAAAACCATTTGGCTATATAAACTTTGGAAAAATAATATTTTTTCAAGTTTTTTCGTAACCTATTTTTTAATATTTTACCATTTACGCTTGCATTTACACTAATATCTAATTCGTTGCAACTCCTTCATTAATATTTTATACAAATGCGCTTTTTTTCACTTTGCATTTACCATTTTTGTTTTTATAAAAAGTCACGTCGTTTATTTCCGGCGCATATCGTCAACGCCATTTGTTGTTTAGCTACCCCATTGGCATTGGCTAGAATTATATTTGCATTTAAAAAGTTCATACTCATTTATTTGTATGTAAATTGTACAAACATTTTTCTTTAGGGAGCTTCAATCGTCAGCATTGACGCTGGGCTGACGAGTTTTGCTTTTGACATAGGTACCTACTTTGTACGTGCTACAGTGGTGACACATCTCCGTCAGCTGTGCATTTTGCGTATAATTGAATTAATTTTATGGTTATAAATCTTTGAAATAAATGCTAGAGATGATAGAAACAACGATGATTTTTATGGAAATTGTTTGGGCCAGACATTATCGACTTGAAACTTGAAAAAAAAATAGTTTTCTAAACATTATCACCGTTGGATAAACCATTAATTATTTCAGCTTGATCGATAACTTTTTTGCTTTTACCATATTTCAATTTTGAAAATGTATCGCTTAGCTGCGTGCCACTTCATTACAGAGAAGCAACTATCTGCTTCATTTAATGTGTTTAAAAGCTTCTCTCTCAACTATCGATAGGTAATCTATTTTGACATATCATAATTCGTTGGCGCGACTGGGGGCCAATCAATGTTGAACTGAAATAAGCAATGATTAAATCATTCTTCGATGATTTTTTGTAAGAAATGGTTTATTGTGTTCTGAATGCAATAACTTCAAATCAGGTTTAGTTGGGTATTCAGCGCTTGTACGTATGTAGTTACCAATGAACTCTTAAGGGTCGAATACATAAAGCTTTGTTAACCTCGCCTGACATTTGCTACCTCAAAACTTTGCGTCCAACTTCAGAGGTATGCTACAATGAACGCCTTGACGCTTCTCTTTTATACATTTGTTTTCGTTATTTTTTTCTTTGCATTCGTAGTGTTTTAGTTAATTTATTAATTTAATAGAGAAAAAATGAATTAATTATTATTTTCTCCAACATTTTATTCCTTAATTGAAGCAAAGTCATCAACATCTGATTGTCAAAGCAAGCAAAGCAAGCAAAATTTGAGAGTTTGCCAAATTTCAACCTCGCTTCAACTTTGAGGTCTCCAATTTGCCATGCTTGGTTTAAAACGTATACTGAACTTTTCTGTCAAAGTCAAAGTTTGAGGTAAGCCAAAATAAAGTTTTATGTAACTGACCCATTACCTATTTCTTTACCTTATTCTCTTATTCGATAGCTCGAATTTATCAATTCGTTGAAATATTTATACACTCTGCATTAAGAGTAAAAAACAGCTGTAAAAAAAAAAAAAACCAAAAACAAAACCAAATAAAAAAAAAATAGAAAAAAAAAAATAAAATAATAAATATAAAATAAAATAAAATAAATAAAAATAAAATAAAATAAAATAAAATAAAATAAAATAAAATAAAATAAAATAAAATAAAATAAAATAAAATAAAATAAAATAAAATAAAATAAAATAAAATAAAATAAAATAAAATAAAATAAAATAAAATAAAATAAAATAAAATAAAATAAAATAAAATAAAATAAAATAAAATAAAATAAAATAAAATAAAATAAAATAAAATAAAATAAAATAAAATAAAATAAAATAAAATAAAATAAAATAAAATAAAATAAAATACAATAAAATAAAATAAAATAAAGTAAAATAAAAAAAGAATTAAAAAAAAAAATAAAAAATAAAATAAAATAAAATAAAATAAAATAAAATAAAATAAAATAAAATAAAATAAAATAAAATAAAATAAAATGAAATAAAATAAAATAAAATAAAATAAAATAAAATAAAATAAAATAAAATACAATAAAATAAAATAAAGTAAAATAAAAAAATTAAAAAAATTAAAAAAATAATAAAAAAAAAATAAAATACAATAAAATAAAATAAAGTAATATAAAAAAAAGAATTAAAAAAAAAATAAAAAAATAATAAAAATAAAAAAATAATAAAATAAATACAAAATAAAAATAAAATAAAACAAAATAAAATAAAATAAAATAGAATAAACTAAAATAAAATAATTCTGTTTTGTCGACCTTTTTTCTTAACTTTCACTTTAGTTTGCTCGAGGTCTCTGTTTTTCTCGCAAAAACTAATAAAAAAAAAATATAAAAAAAAATGAAAAAAATAAAAAATAAAAATAAAAAAAATAAATAAGATAAAAAAAACAAAACAAAATATAATAAAAAAATAAAATAAAATAAAAGAAATACAAAATTAAATAAACTAAAATTAAAAAAAGAAATAAAAAATTAAACCAAATAAAATAACATACAAAATAAATCAAAACAGAATAAAATACATAATAAATTACAATAAAATACGAAATAAAAAAGGTACACAAAAAAAAAAAATTTAAAAAAATAAAAAAAAATTTAAAAAATTAAAAAAAAAATAAGAAAAAAAAAAATAAAAAAAAAAAAAACAAAAAATAAAAAAATAAAAAAAATAAAATTAAGTTAAATTAAATTAAGATAAATTAAATTAAATTTAATTCAATTAAATAAGACTTGAATTGAAATTCTATGAAACTGAATTAAATTAAATTAACTTAAAATAAATTCCGAGTTTAATCAGCTAAATGTAATCAAAATAAATCTGTTAAAAATAACAATTTTTACATAAAAAAATCGATCTTTAAACAAAATGAATGAATAAAAATATCCAATCTAATCCAAAAAGGTAGCGTATTCCATACCGTCAGATACAAGCCTACACCAATCTCATTTCTTATCTGCACTCTCATATAAAGATTGAGAACCATCCCACATGCATCAACTATTGGAGAACCACTTTTACTTCGCTCTCCAATTGGGAGGCTCTCTAGCTGTCTTAGTTTGCAGCCGCTGCTCCACCTCAGTCGCAGCATAAAACTACTGCTGACGCATACTTCGACGATCGCGTTGTCTACCGTTGATATATTCTTGCTTCGGACATCGTGTCTTTGCATTCATGTATGGGTTAGCTTTTTTTTCTTTTGATCGCTCTGAGACAACTTAAGCGTTGTCCATTGAATCATTCATTCATTTATTACTTCATTCATAGTTTTTTTCTGCGCTTTGTTGCTGTTTTTGTTTTAGCGGAGTGGACGTTCTCTTGATCTGCTTCACAAACACGTTCGTTTTCATTCATAGTTGTGACGTTTTATTTTCTTTTATTTTCTTTTATTTTCTTTTGTTTCTTTTATATTTGTTTGCACGTTTTTTCCCTCTTATTTATTTTAGCTTTATTTTTTTTCTTGGTATTACTGTGACGCGCACAGCACAATTGTTGAATCGTATTTTAGGTTTATTTTTGTGATCTGTTCATGTTGAACTTTTTTTGTTTTTTTTTTGTATTTCTTTTCGCGTTTGTGTTTTTCTTGTTTGTGCAGGGTTCTCTGAGTTTCTTGTTGTTGTTTTCCGTTTTGCAGCTGACTTTGCTTGCATTTTGACATTTTGTATGCATTTCTAGAGAGCCCCTTTAAGAGGATGACACTCAATGTCGGCATTGCCAATGAATTTTGTTGGTTGTTATTTTGGTTTTTGTTTTTCCTTTTTTGTTGCTATTTTTAGTGTTGCTACTTTTGATGTCATGTATGTAGGTATCCACTTATAGTGTCGTCTTTTAATTTCTGTTGCTATTTTTGTTCTTACTTTTCATTCCCAGCTGCATACAATTTTTTTTTTTTGTTTTAAGCTTTTCTTTGCCCAGATATTCATTCATTGATCGCATCGAATACAGTAACTCACATAACTGATCGTTAAATTTGTAGCGTTGAATTTGATTTTTTTAAAGCTATCATACTCGGACTGAGGTATATTCAAAAGCATCGGTAAAATGAGTCGATCTAAAGTAACGGTTAGCATTTAATTCATATTTATTTTAAAAATATATAAGCCCGTAGTCATAGTCGAATAAGAAGAGTTTAATCTCCTTTAACATGGTTCTAATACGGCTGATACATTAGCGCAAATTCCGAATTAACTGAGCTTTTGGGAGTTAACTTGAGCATAATCTTCATTAGAAACTCCCAAAAATTAAGAAGATTTGAGCAGTTTAAAAAAATTTGCACTGGCAACACTCTGTACATAAATAGACAACAACACCAAGAAACACTAGGAAATTAAGGATAGCTGACAGATAGGCGTCGCGCTGGTTTCTAAGATCCGACTTTCGACAACTAGATGTCGCTGAGGTAGGTAAGAATATAGAGCAATAACAACCAAAGTAGTAATTCTCAATGCTGTTAATCTTCATTTTTGTGTGTATCAGGGTAAAATTTGGATCTGATTAAAGAAGATTTATTGGAGATAATCTCCGTGTGTGTATCCATAGCATAACATAAACATCGTTCTATGTCTGTTATAGTCTACATGAAATGTAGTTTTAATGTTAAAATGAAGATTATGTCATTTTAACATTTTAATATAGCGGTGTGTGTCTATGGTTGCGTGGGTGACAGTACATGAGCTGCCCTCTGTCGGTTATTAGCACAGATGTGCTATGGTTTGTGACACAGATATACTATGTTGGCTGGCACAGGGTGATCTTGCGAAAGTTAAAAAAATTCTTCATACCATCAATCAACTTAATTTCTTTTCATAAGGGGTTTCTGTTACATTTATTTTTTTATAAGTGGTCCCTGTTACATTTTATTTTAGCTAACATGTTGGTTTAGCATGACTATCATTGACCAAAATTTTAAATGTCCTTTTAAGTTTAGTCAAGATATTAACTAAAACGCATATTAAACAACGACTATGATTACGGGCCATATTCTTTAAATAAAATGACGCAACCTTAAATTAAAATCGCTGCAACTTTGAATTAAAAATCGTATATCTTTAAACGAGCTAAACTTGTATATTTGTATATCCAGACTATCTCGGGAACCGCTTGACCGATTTGATAGATATTATGGTTGATTCTGAGAGTATCCAGTTAGGGGTTGCCACTTAGGCGGGTTGCCATCTATCTATTTTTTTTTAAATTATGCAGCAACATATGTCAATATGGGTATCAAATGAAAGCTTTTTTCAACCGTATTCCAAAAATGACAATTTCAAGCAAGGTACCCCCTAGAGGTGCCACCTGACCGCTTTTTATTTTTTTACCTTATATATATTTGTATATCCAGACTATCTCGGGAACCGCTTGACCGATTTGGATGAAATTTTGAATATCGATAGTATGGTTGATTCTAAGGCTATCCACTTGGGGGCTGCCACTTGGGGTGTGTACAGGGTTGCCACCTATCTCCATTTGTTTAAATTATGGAGTTAGATATGCCAATATGGGTATCAAATGAAAGGTATTTTCGCCGACATACATACCAACTGAAATATTTTCAATTAGGGTAGCAGCCCAGGGTTACCATTTTACCGTATTGTATTTGTATTGTATATTTTTGGGATCATATTTGAATTATTTTAGGATCATTTTGAGATCATTTAGGGGTCACTTTGGGAACATTTGAGGGTCTTTTTCGATTCGTTTTGGGAATATTTTAGGATTGTTTGGGAACATTTTTGGACAATTTTGGGATCATTTTAGTGTACATTCAATTTTACATGGCGTTTTTTCTCTCCCCTTTTCTCTATTCTTCTTCTTTTCACACTACTTTTGAGCGTATTATGCAAAATTTTGTTTGATTCAAGTTCTTTAGATATCAAATTTATGTTTGTGTGTATGCTTACATACAGACGTATGGCTTTACCAAACGTAAACGTTGATATGAATATTTGACTGATTAATTGTGCCTGCACTGTGGCAAATGACGCTCCTTACTTGCTGCCAGATTATTTCATTCATTTCTTTTCGTATGCCATACAATTTCATGAAATGTACATGTGAGCATACATACATACATATGTATGCTTCTACCTTCTATTAAGTTTTTTGATGGCGCATTTAACTTGACTTAATGTACACACCAGAGAACTGCAACGGTGCATGAAAAATGAGTGCAACTATAAATTTTTAATTAATTTTTCTTTTCGCTCGGACTCTCTCGATCGTTTTTAAGAGACAAATGTCAGAAATTAAAAGAAAAAATATAAAACTGATATGGTAAAAAATACTAATGAACATAAAATTGATATTCAATACCATTCTTCAACCTTTAAGACAGTTCTCACGATTGTTGTCCGAACTTGATGATTGTATCAAAAAAAATTTTTTTTGTAGAAGATGTGAAGCATCACATTACTGATGCGAAGCTCCCATGGAATATAAAACACGTATTATTTTTTAATAATGTTTTATTTAAATTTGTCTCACTTGGCTAACGAAATGTTACTCATACGTCATGTATGACCAATAAAAAGTGCATTATGATAACAAAATTTCAGGACAGTCGCTAGTAAATATATTTTTACGCAGTCTACAAAAATATTTTATGTAATTCCAATGTTATTTTCTCGTGAATGCATTTTTTTAAATATCCTTTTAAAGGATCCCATTGTCCTTAAAAAAACTAAAAGGACGACAATTTCACCGCGATACACCACGAAAGTGGAGGTGGAAAGAGGATTCCTAGGCAATTGGAATTTTGCGCAGATGTCATATGCCTTGCTGTCTAGGGAAATATTCCAAAAATGGCTGAAGTCGGTGAACCCCTAGGGGATCTCCCTTGGACCAATTCAAATAAGGGAGATATCTTCAAGAAACTTGGCGCATGAGTTAGCCCTATGAAAGGTGTTGACAGTACCAAAAATAGTTGAAGTCGTCAATTTCCAGGGGTATCTCCCTATACAAAAAAGTTTTACTACAAATTTTAATTTCAACTCAAAAAACAGCGAAGCTTTGCCAAATGAGTTACTCTAATGAAATATCTCGACAATACAAAAAATGGGCGTGATTGGCAAAAATAACCTCGGCCACTTCTAATAAATAATTTTTTAAGCACAACTTGCCAGCAGTCTTATATCTGTATTGGTCTAAGACCTATTGCATCATCAATTATTTGTTGCTATGTACATATATTCATTCGTTGACAAAAAAAAAGTTACGTATACGCCATGTAACGTTTATGAAAATTTAAACTGTATTTTCGTCATTCAATATTTGCCATATGGGCAAAGATGTTTTTCAGATATCAATAGAAATGAATTGAAATTTTCATTTTATTATAGTTAGAAGGTTTAGTACGCTGTAGTACAAACTTTTTGTCTATCAAAAGTAGGAAAGGTAGCAATTATGAAGTATAATTTTTGCTGGCTTATATTTGATTTAATATATGGTCGATTAAACTGATTTTTCCCTCAAAATTAGATATTCATTTTCGCGGCCGAACCACTGTGCCTTGTACAACTGCCATTCTCTGGTGTACATACAGACATGCCCACACTCACATTCAACATGTTTTTATAAGCTCCTCTTTTTTGTTCGGCTTTTACCTATTTTTATTGCTCTTTTTGTTCACTACCACGTAGAAACCGGCTTTTTTGCCTTGCGCGCTGCTGGTGCTGTTTGTTTGCCTCATGCAACAAGTATTACTTGCAGGGGCGACGTTCATTCTCACATAAATAGTAAGTAGGTAGTAAATGGTCTCACCGAGTGAACGTATGTATGTAAGTTGACTTTGTTATTGACCGTGGGCGATAGTGGCAGTAGCAGCAACAAAAAGTGCATTATAAAACAAAAACAACAACAACTGCAATATGCAACAGCCGTACGTTCGTTGTTGTCACTTTGACTGTTTCTGCACTGCTGGGCGCGTCATGTTGCCTGGATGCATTCATTCATACATATTCTTAGCGTAGGTATGGTTGGGTGTTTGTACCTTCTCTTTGCTGTCACGCAATTATGTGATGTGTGGTTGTTGTTTTTGTATATACTCTTTTTTGGGTATTTATGTTGTGACTGACTCCTGCTGTTCTTTTGCTTTTGCATTTTCATTCATAATTCTTCACTTTCGATAAATAATATGAAGAAGTGATTATATACCCTCCATATTATAAAATTCGAGGTATTAAAAAAGGGACCAACTCGTCTCTTCATTGGTTAGGAAAGAACCCAGATTATAAACTGGCATTAGTCGGATTTATAGCAACTTTTCAAGGTTCTTACAATATATTTTTAGCCGGGTCTCAACCACCCTTTTACTCCTTAATATTTTTTAAAGGGTATAACTTGATCGCATATATTACTTGTACCTTGTTTAAATTTTTTTTTTCATCTCAGTTTAATTCTACTCACCATAAAATTTATCGTATTGCTTCACTTTTCCCACATTTCGTCGTCGTCTTCTTTATTCGATTCATTAGGGAAATCAAATTTTTTGTTTATACTGCAGTTAAATTTATTGGAATCCATTCGCGTGCAGCTGGCCAAATGTTTCATATGGTGGAGCAGACAACCGGCAAGCAAGACAGGCAGGCAAGTGGGCACTTCAGTCGTGCTAGCCCCCCTGCGAATGTGTGCCGGTTGTTTGTTGGCCCTTAAGTTTACTGCTTCGTCTAATGGAATGCTTGTGTGTATGTGTGTGTACGCACCGATCTCTGCTTTACGCATTGAAGTATGTCTGTTTGTTTTTTCATATCGCAATAATCACACTACTCCACCATTCATATTAACTTGATAATGATGTTCGAAGTGCCCAAACTGGTTGTTTTTTAGCCACATTTTAAACTTTTAAATCATACCCTGCAGGGAAAATGAAACAATGAATATAAACAAATATAAAATAAAGCAAAAAAAATGAGATAAAATAAAATAAAAAAAGTTATATAAACTGAAACTAAATAAAATAAAATTAAATAAATTGAAAAAAATAAAAAAGTAAATAAATAAAAAACAATAAGAAAAAAAAAGAAAAAAAAATTAAAAAAAGAATTAAATAAAATAAATAACAAAATAAAATAAAGTAAAAAAAATTAATATAAAATAAAGTAAAATAAAATAAAATTAAGAAAAATAAAATAAAATAAAATAAAATAAAAAAAAAATAAAATAAAAGAAAATGAAATAAAATAAAATAAAATAAAATGAAATAAAATAGAATAAAAAAATTTAAAGAAATATAAAAAATTTGATAAAAAAAAATAAAAATAAAAATAAAATAAAAAAGTAAAACAAAATAAAATGAAATAAAAAATAAACGTAATAAATTAAAATAAAAACATAAACATTATAAATAAAAAAAAGAAAATAAAAAGAAATAAAAAAAATAAAAGAAAAAAAAAAAAAAAAAAAAAATAAAAAAATAAAAAAAAAAAATAAATTACAAAAAAAAAATAAAATAAAAAAAGTAAAATAAATTAATATAAAATAAAAAAGTAAAATAAAATAACAAAAAATAAAAAATGACCAAAATGAAATAAAATAAATAAAAAATAAAGATAAAACAGAATAAACAAAAAAAAGCAAAAAAAAAGAAAAAAAGAAAAAAAAAAGAAATAAAAAAAAAAATTAAAATTTAAGAAAAATAAAAGAATAAGATTAAAAAAAAATAAAATTAAAATGTAAAACAAAATAATTAAAAAAATAAAAAATAAACAAAATAAAAAAAAAAATAAATTAAAAAAAAAAAACAAAAAAAAAAATAAATAAAAAGAGATAAATAAAAATAAAAAGAAAAAAATAAATAAAAGAAAATAAAATTAAAAGTAATAAATAAAATGAAAAATTAAATTGTATAATATTAAATAAAAAAGTAAAATAAAATAACAAAAAATTACCAGAATAAAAAAAAATAAAATAAAATAAAGATAAAGCAGAATAAAATAGAAAAACAAAAATAATATATTTTTTTAAATTAAAATAAAAAAATAAAATTAAGTAAAAATTAAATACAATAAAACATATAACAAAAATAAAATAAAAAATAAACCAAATATTATAAAAAAACAAACAAAATGCAATAAAAAAATAAGAAAAAAAAAACAAATGATACAATTCAAAACAAAATAAAACAAATTAAAATAATAATGAACCAAATAAAATATAAAATAAACTAAATAAGACACAACAAAATAAAATAAAATAAAATCACTAAAATAACAGATTATAGATACCCCACAGGGTATGTATAGAGTAGGTTACATATATGTATATATTTGTACATCTCTGCCATCAGTTGCGGTTAGATTGTGTATTACATATTTATTCTTTTTGCTGCCTTAGGGGATCACTTGCCTGCCTACCCGGCTAAATTGTCTACATATCTACCTAACTAAGTAGTATTTTTGTTGTTGCTGTTGAGTGTCGCTATGGGCTTTTTGATCCGCTGCTCGTATTTCCATGGAATTGCCGCGTTAACAATTTTTATGTCTTTACAATTTTTCATTCATAAATGTTTAGTGCCTGCAAGTTTTTCTTGCCGCGATTTGTTGGCAGTTCATTCATTCACGCTTTCAATCATTTATTTGTGTACATATGTGTGTATGTTTGTACGCTAGGTTTTTCATTCATAATTCTGTTTTTACGTGCAATCGATTATGGCAGCTGCATTTTGAATTTCTATTTTGCTTTTTTTCTCGTTTGTTTTTAGTTTTTTGCGCTTAAATTGTGCACAAATCACACCAATCTCTGCGCGATAATCATCAGTCCGTTGATCAAAGAGAATCTATCATTTATAGTGGTTTCGCAGGCTTTTACTTCATAAACAAACAAGCAACAAAACAAATAATCCAAAAGTAAAGAAAAATAAAGTGAAACATAACAAAAAAAAAAAAAAAAAAAAAAAAAAAAAAAATAAAGTGAAATATAACAAAAAAAAAAAAATAAAAAAGAAAAAAAAATAAAGTGAAATATAACAAAAAAAAAAAAATTATAAAAATAAAATTAAAAAAAAAAAAATACAAAAAAAAACAAAAGAAAAAATAAAAAATAACAAAAGAAAAAATATAAAAAATACCAAAAAAAAATAAAAAAATAAAGAAAATAAAAAATATAAAAATAATAAAGAAGTAAAATGAAAAATAAAATAAAGCAAACAAAAATGAAATAAAATAAATAATAAATAAATAATTAAAAAAATACTAAAGCAAAAAAAATGAAAATAAAAAATAATGAAGTAAAATAAAATTGATAAAAAATTGAAATAAAAGTAATATAGAAGTAAAATAAAGTTAATCATAATTAAATAAAATAAAAAAATGAATAATTAAAAAATATAAAGAAAAAAAATAAAAGTAAAAAAAAAATGAAAACAAAAAAATAGTATGAAATGAAAAAAAAAAATTAAAAATAGAAAATGATATAAAATACAAAAAAAAGTTAAAGTAAAATTTAAAATAAAATAAAATAAAATAAAATAAAATAAAATAAAATAAAATAAAATAAAATAACATAAAATAAAATAAAATAAAATAAAATAAAATAAAATAAAATAAAATAAAATAAAATAAAATAAAATAAAATAAAATAAAATAAAATAAAATAAAATAAAATAATATAAAATAAAATAAAATAAAATAAAATAAAATAAAATAAAATAAAATAAAATAAAATAAAATAAAATAAAATAAAATAAAATAAAATAAAATAAAATAAAATAAAATAAAATAAAATAAAATAAAATAAAATAAAATAAAATAAAATAAAATAAAATAAAATAAAATAAAATAGAATAGAATAGAATAAAATAAAATAAAATAAAATAAAATAAAATAAAATAAAATAAAATAAAATAAAATAAAATAAAATAAAATAAAATAAAATAAAATAAAATAAAATAAAATAAAATAAAATAATATAAAATAAAATAAAATTATATTAAATTAATTAAAATAGATCTACCTGCAAAGAAGTTCTTCGTTTTTTTTTAACCATTCAGAAATTCTAAAATGTCTAATTTTCTCGGTAAAAATTTTTTTTTAGCTCAATGTTTGTTTGAAATAGTTTTTTTGTACTAGTTTTGTTTTTTTAAATTTATTTTTGTTTTTTTGTTTGTTTTTGCTTCTACACCGGAAATGACTAAAGTGTCGCATCCCGTTTGTTGCTAATTTTTGTTCATTGTCGCACATTCCACTTTTGAATAGTAAACTATGTACATAAAATGAGCATATGTTTTTTTTACAATGTTGGGTATGTAGTATGAATAAATGTATACGCATCTACATACGATTGTATAATTTGGATGTTTTTGCAAAGTACTGAAGCCACATGCTGTTCATGGCAAAATCCATCAAAGCTCTCCTGATGTGCTTGTTTATTTTATTTTCGCCTGACCTTGATCAACAAGTTTCTTGAATGCTAAATTAACACATTATAAATATATTTCATCGATTTTCTCCATTTCAACCATAAACAGTACTGAAGTTGCCGATTTTGAGTAATTTTTGAATCATTCTTTAAAAATCGATTTTTACTACTTTTGGAACCAAATATCTGTTCTAAGCTTGAACAAAAAAATCTGACAATCTCGTTATAAATTTTTATTTTCTAAATTTTGTTGTGCTTTTTTATTCTTTAAATAGATGCAATTTTTCAAAATTTCACTAATTTCTCACTTTCTACTGCTACTCAATATAAACCTCGTAAAACCCGATCGGTTGGAAAAACGTTGCAGGGCACTACGCCAACAAGAATTGCGAAAAGTTTGCGTTGCCGAATACTCTAAGGATCTCGATATTCGATATCCGACCCATTATGTGCGACCAGGACATCATTATGCTATCTTTCAATTTGTCGATAATTCCTCAAACTATTTTGTATCTCATATCACCACTGAGTTGTTCAATTGTGTGTCAATGCGTGTTATTAATTCCAATAATTATATGTGCACCAATCAGCGAGGTGTAGTCAAAAAGATACGTATAAAAAAAGGATTCATCAAATGCCTAGGTGAACATCTGCAAATGCTTGAAGAGATGTTGGTAGGCTGTGGACACCTCGATATGCCAAAATCTCAATTTGTTGCTCTACATTATGCTACAAAGGAAATCTTAGGAAATTCAAGGGATACGAATTTGAAACTGCACTGGACTGTATTATATTATTCTGTTTTAGCTGTAGGCATGTGCTTTTACTATTTATAGTTTATAAGTTTAACAAAAACTAACTAAAAACTATTTAATACAGTCCATATTTTTCCGCGCAGGGGAAGTATGTGCTTTTAGATCAGGCTTAGGCACTTAATGCGACAATTGTCCGAAGTCTGAGAACCAAATTTACACAGATTATTACGCTATTTGCTTGGCCTCTCGAACAATGAAATTGTTGCTGCGCTTGTGAGAGCGCTTTTATTATCGAACTGACCAATCAATGGATGTCGTTGGTTATGCTCAGTTACTCACTTGCAAGCAATGTCTCAACAACATATGCTATTGCTTCGGTACTCGCTAGTGAGCGACGAAGCAAAAAGAGATACGGAATATGATTGGCGCGATGACTGCTCTTTCACTAATACACCCTCACATCCAATTCTACCGGGTCATGTTTTAGATAGGTATATGTACATTTCTGCGATAAGGGCACTTAAATATATCGAATGCAAAGTAAACAAACAAAAAGAAAAAATTCTACTTAAATTCTATAAAAATAACAATAACAAAGTACATACAGACGTGCATATATCATGCACATAGCGAAATAATAAATAAAAATATACAAAATAAATAAAAGCTCATAATCGGCCTGGCATTAGTCATTCATGTTTCTAATTTTTCACAGCGTAAAAGCAACGCCAATATATTGACAGCAGCTCCTCTTTATCTCATTATACACCCACTCTTTAATCCCCTTGCAAGTGAGAAGCGATCAGTGTTCGGAATTAAAATTGTAGTAAACGGTAGAGTTGACAAAAATTTACTTTCGGAGGCTGAGTAGAAGATGGCAAATTTTCAGAATTTAGTTCAGAATGAGTCTGTAAAACGTCTTATCCGAACGAAAATTCAGAAAAATGTTTAGCGGAGATAGGGCGTTATTGAAAAACATGATGATATAGAGCGTTTCTCAATTAAATTCTCAAATAGAGGATTATGAAAAAAAAAATCGGTCGATTTTCCGGTCGATTTTTCGTCGCTCCACCGTGTAATTAGCCATTCGATCCATTAACTCCTTGTATTTGAAGGTTAAAAGAAAAATTGATTAAAAAATCGACTAGAAAATTGATCCGTGTAAATCAGCCTTAAAGCTTAATTTGAGATTTGTTTAAATAACTTTCATTAGTCAATTATTTTCCTATAGACAAGTACATATATATGTAAGTCACAGGGCATTTTTTGGTTGCAGATACACTCAGGAAAATACCCATGGTGATACCAAAACTCTTTAGCTCTCCCTTTTCGAAACACCTAAATATATTTTTCAAGCTATCAAAAAGTTCGTCGTTATTCCTTTTTATCCTCATTATTCTGTTGTACATCCTTTTGAAGTTAACTTCTTAGGCGGCGATATGAAGTTTTTTTTAAATGGAGTTTTTAGGACGTTTCCGATCGCATTCCTGCCTTGTTTGCCGATAATCTTGTCTTGGGTTTCATCTTTGAATGGAGTTTCTATGATTGACTCAGTTGGGATCAAAAAAAGTAAGATTGTTGTTTTGAGCGCTTATGATACAGATTTTTTATCTGGCAAGTTTACTTGCAGCTCCACTGTAGCTGAAGCTTAAACCAGGAAGATACCGTATCTAGAGAGCCCTGCTGTACTATTCCGCCAAAAAATTAACTCAACTATATGTCCAGATATATGTACCACTTGCGCGCGGTTTTCAGTGCTAATTTAAACTTCAGTGCGAGTTTAAACTTGGTTTAAACGGCTAATTTGTATGAGATAAACTCTAGTCGACTTTGTGATTTGAACTTGCACTGAAAAACCGGGCCTTAAGTGATAAAACACCGAACACTGCTGTACAGTGGTGGCAACGGTGTAGGGACGGCGTAAATGTTTGATAAACTATTTTGATTGATCTTTAGTTTTTGTGTTATTGATTATTAGGGTGATTCGAATAAAAAAAAATTGTTTTCGATTGCGTCTTACTCCCTAAATAGTTTGTATGGAAAAAATTGGAAATTTTTCTAAGTGAATTTTCTAATAACACTGTACATTGACAGTGTACAACAAAATCGAATTCCTTGAAAATCCCACCGGGTTTTTCGATGGTTTCTGAAGCTTTTCGGTGTGCTGAATCCGAATCTGAAGTCAGATTTTTGGGTCACTCTACGTTTTCTCTCCAGAGGGTGGTTTGTAAAGAGATCGGCAGTTGTAAAAAAGTTGTTTTTTAATAATTCAAGAATTTTTCTTGGCTAAATTTTTTTTTATAGTTGGCGGCATACAGATGTTCCATAGTGCAAACAATTGGGGTAGATTAAGTTATTCAGAATTTTTTTTTTTAAATTAAAAGAAAAAATTTAAATCTTTTAGAAAAAAAAATTAAAAAAATTAAAAAAAAATAATTTTTGACTACTGCCGAAATGTGAACAAACTACCCTCTGGAGGGAAAACCTAGGGTGACACGAAACTGCAGATTTGGATTCAGCACACCCAAAGCTTTATGATGAGAAACCCTCTGTGATTTTTTAGTTGTTGTATAGTGTAATCTTGGAAACTTGATATACAACAATATAGTTTTTGTGCCTGAAAAATAATCTTGCTTTTCAGTGATCTTTTAACAATTTGCTCGTAATTCTTTCATACAAATCTATCATACCTAGACCAAAAATAACTGACCCACATTGAAAAGAATCTTACTTTGGGAGCCATTTATCTTTCTTATCTTATCTAGCTCAGTCAAAAAAAAATTTCAATAACAGTTATTTTCTTTCTCACAAGATATATGTACGTGGTAACTTGGAAGCTTTCTTTAAGTGGATCTGTTAAATTTGAGCCCTGAAAGAAGTTCAAAAACTGCAAGGGAAGTGTCATAATCCCAATTTTTTTACTTGGTATTCTGCCACTCGTTAGAGCACTAACTATATTTCTTTCATGAAAGTAACGAAAAAAAAATAACATAAACATCAAAGAAAATATTGGGTATATCTCTGTTGATTCAGTTTTCACTTCTCTTTACTGATATAAAATCGAAGTGCTAAAAATCGGCGATAGCACGGAAAAGTGAAAATTACTTCGGCATTTATATTCAATACACACACTTTTATTGGACACCACTGTTGACTATATAGTGCCTAAAACTATGCAACGAAAAGCGTTTCTGTGTTTACCGTTGTATGTTTGCTCGTGTAAGTGTTAATAAAGCGGAAGTTCATGCACTGCCATTGCTTAGCAAATACAACAACCATTAAACACAGGGTAGCTCAAAAGAGAAACGAAAAATATAAATTTAATTTTTGTAAAGCAAGATCAGCTTGTTTCGTACAAATTTGCAACATATGTATATAGTCTTGTGTGAAAAAATTGAGTAAATACATATATGTGAAATAACAAGTATACATATGTACATAAATATGTGTTAAAACAAATTTGTAATTTTAATAATTAAGTTAAAATTGTGGGCGTAGCAATTAAGTTTAATGATATTCTTCAACCATTTCCGAGGCTGACCACACACGTTCATTTACATATATGAATGTTCTCATTTCATTCTTAATTTATGCAAAATAATTAATTGTTGAAATTTTTTTATTAACAATAAGCATATTGTGTGTATGAACAACAACAAATGATCAGATATTTTAACCGGTCCACCAATCAGCGAATGAGCGTAGTAGTCATCTTAACGACGATCTCAGCTTTAAATACAATCGCAGCCTCGGGCGCACATATACACACACATTGGTACTTCTATTGTTCATTCATTCATTATTTTTTCAATCGTACAATGCTCTCGATTCGTTCATTCATATGCATCCGCTGATCGGAAAAAATTAAGCAAGAAACTGTTACGAAACGTTAGCCAATATTGCTTTGAACTAAGCTCCAATATAACAAAAAAAAAAAAAAAATAACCGCATGTAGCCAGTACACGTGAAAGAAGTTAACTTCTTAAATTTAGAAATAACGAAATATGAATAAGGTGTATTCGAGAATGGTTTAGATTCACAGTTTCTTACTTCCGGGAAATGGACCAGGGAACCGATTAATTCGAAAATATCTTATACCTGGTGCGTTTTCCTTCAAATTCGGTACGTGAGTAGAATTAGACCTAAACTAACAGGGGCCAATACGAATGGGATATAGAGGAAGAGGGGCGTGGTAGAAGGAAAGAGGGAAATGAAGAGAAAAAGGGAGGGAGATAGTGCGAAGGCGAAGAAAGATAGGAAGGAGAGTTGTAAAAGGGGTTGTAATTGCGGTTAGGTGGCAACCCTGCGTAAAATTGTCATATTTGGAATACGACCGAAAATACCTTTTATTTGATACCCATATTGGCATATCTAGCTCTATATTAAAAAAAAAATTGGGATAGGTGGCAACCCTGTAGACCGCCCTTAGTGGCAACACCCATTTATATAATCTAAGAATGAATCAAATTGTCTATATGCCAAATTGTATCCAAATCGGTCAAGCAGTTCCCGAGATATACGAAAAAATAAATAAATTGCGGTTAGGGGGCAACCCTAAGTGGTAACCCTGCTTGAAATTATATTATTTGGAATACGGTCGATAGTATTTTTCATTTGACACCCATATTGGCACATCTAGCACTATATTTAAAAAAAAAATTGGGATAGGCAGCAACCCTGTAAACTGCCTTAAGTCGCAACACCCATGAATTCTGCTCGGCCTAACTATTACAATCTGTGCAATGTTAGCTAGATCTTAGAATTTCACCTTCTATTAGATTTCCACAGCCAAACATCGTGGTGAAAATCGCCTACGCCTGAAAGTCTGCAACATACGCCTGAAAGTCGGCTACAATTTCTATTTCCGTTGCATAATTTTCGTTGCATCATCAGCCATTTTCTCAAATTTTACTCTCAATCAAAACTTAACTTCAAAAATCACTGAGATAAACTGTCTATTAAAAAAATTTATTTACTGGTTGAGAGTTATCTAGGAGCTGAGGGTTTGAGTATATCGAGGTTAGGATTTCTAAAAAACGTTTAAAATATATAAAAAAGCGAGTTAAAAAAAAAAAACGGAAACCCGTAAAAGATAGAAAAGGTTTCATTTGATCGATCCGACTTGAGAGGGCTGATTTGGTATTGATTTAGATTGTTTTACTAGCTAAAATCTTTAAAAGCGGTGGTCAGTGATATTGGTCACCATTCATTGATTAATTTAATTGCTTGTGGTTTGCGATTTCTGTTATTAGACATTTTAGATAAAAACAATAATCAGCTTTTAGGGTATCATTATTAAATGCTATAGTCGTTACATGAACTGCAGCAGAGCTTTTTTAAGCCGTCAAAAAGTAGTTAAAATGACATATTGAGGGTAACGATAGTATATCGATATTTAGTGAGGTCCCTAGGAACACTTTGAAAAGTATAGATGGGTCGGAAGTCTATATATATTCGGCCTTTGGACTATACCCTTCCATACTAACAATGATCAATCATTTTGAGATTTTTGAAATAAACATATTTTTTTGTATAGAAAATTTAAGCTGGGGAAATAGGGCCTTGAAATTTTTTAAAACCTAAAAATTGACTAACATTTGGCAGAGTACTTCTAAAGAACCCTGTTTGGATGAACCTGTTTTTTTACTCTTCTTTTACAGCTCAATTAAAATTATATGTATGTTAGCAATCACAATAGCCATGGCATTGAAATCCTCTAAATTCATAAGTAGATACATTTATAGGTGCTTTAATCTGTCCGTATGTATGTCTCATCTCTATTTTATAGCACCCACCCAAAACGAGCCAATGAACTGCAGATTTCTAGATAAGTTTTTTTAGTACCAAAATCAAACTGCCACAATATTAAAGTTGTGACTCATTAGTGATACTAGAATAAGAGCTATTTACGAGTAAATACTACGTGAAAAACTTACATACTGACACACATACATATGTATATATGCATTCCCATATTGAGGAAAAAACGATTTAGATTTTGTGGCACCTGTTTTTTTAAAGGCTGTTAATAAAACTGTAAGTCGAAATTATATCTACGATCATCTGATCATCTGGGTTTACCCACAAAAAAATTCGGCAACATTTGAAAAAAGAAAACTGAAATGAAATAAAACAAAATTAAATAATATATAACATAATCAAATTAAAAAAAAAAAAAAAAACAAAAAAAAAAAAAAAAAAAAAAAAAAAGAAAAAAAAGGAAAGAAAAAAGGAAAGAAAAAAAATAAATAAAAAAGAAGAAAAAAAGAAGAAGAAAAGAAGAAAAAAAGAAAAAAAAAAATGAAAAAAGAAAAAAAATAAAAAAAAATGAAAAAAGAAAAAAAAATTATAAAAAAGTAAAAAAAAAAGAAAAAAAAAATAATAAAAAAGTAAAAAAAATAATAAAAAAGTAAAAAAATAAAAAAAAAAAATAAAAAAATTTTGAAAATGAACTAAGATAAAGGCATGGAATAAAATGAAACCAAAGAAAATAAAAAAATACAGAAAAATTAAAATAATAAAAAAAGTAAAATAAATAAAATTAAAAAAAAATTAAATTAAATGAACCAAAAAAAAAATAAAAAAAAAACAAAAAAAAAAAATAAAAAACAAATAAAAAATAAAAAATTAAGATAAAAATGAAATAAAATAAAATCAAACAACATAAAAAATCGAGAAAAATAAATAAGCTAAAAAAAATTCCAAAAAAAATTTAATTAAATTAAAAAAAAAATTAATAACATGAACCAAAATAAAAAAAAATTAAAAAAGGGAAAAATGAAAAATAAGAAAAAACTAGAAAAAAACAAAATTATTAAAATGAAAAGAAAAATTACACAAAACAAAAAAAAAAAACCACAAAACAAAAAAAAAAAAAATAAAAAAAACCAAAAAGATAAAAAATGAAATAAAAGAGAGCCAGAGAAAATAAAACCAAATAAAAGAAAAATACATAAAAATTAAAAACGAAAATTAAAGCAAAATTAAAAAAGAAATAAATAAAATTAAAAGAACCAAAATAAGAAAAGAAAACAAAATAACAAAAAAAAAAAAATAAAAAAAAATATATAAAAAAATACAAAAAAAGAAATAAAAAAAAACAAAAAAAAAAAATTTATTAAAAAAAAATAAAATAAAAAATAATGAATTAAGCTAAAAAATGAAATAAAATAAAATCAAACCAAAAAAAACCAAAGAAAAAAATAAAAGGGGCTCAAAAAAATTAAATAAAACAAAATAAAAAAAAAAAACAATATAAAAAAAAAAAATTTAAAAAATTAATTAAAAAAAGTAAAAGTAAAAAGAAATCAAATAGGACAAAAAAAATTAACTTCAAAATAAAACAAAATTGAAAAATAAAATAAAAAACCGAAAAAATAAAAATAAAAAAATAAAATAGAACAAAACACAAAACTAAAAAAAATAGAATAAAATAAAATAAAACATAAAAAATAAAAGATTAATTGAATTAAAATAAATTAAATTAATTTAAAATTAATTAAAATTGAATTGAAATAAACTAGTTAAAAGAAATCAAATTTAAGTAAATTATATTAAATTAAATTAATTTGAATAAAATTAAATTTAATTAAATCAAAAAAATAAATTAAAGCAAAAGGTTAAATAAAAATAAATCAAATGAAAGAAGTTAATAAAAATGAATCAAATTGAATCAAATTAAATTAAATTAAATTCAACTAAAAAGATTAAATTAAACAAAATTTATTTAAATTGAGTAGTAGAAATAAACTAAATTAAACTAAATTAAATTAAATTAAATTATTGGGATATTTAAAATAGTCACTTACACAATTTATTTTGGGTGTAGAGTTCGTATGCCCACATTTGAGCAAATTTATTTACATGTTACAGATTCAAATGTATATGCAACCTATAAAATCGTATAAAGACATTATAGGTGAAAATTGTACAGACATTCAAACATACATACATAATTAGTTATAGCACTACGCGCAGCAAGTCTGCTACTTTTCAAAGCTTTCCTCACATTTCATGCCCCTACTCGCGCAGCAGTGTTGTAGTCTTTGTCTTATGATCGCTGCTATGCCATTAAATTTTCACATTTCCTTATGATTTTTTTAAGATCAATTTTTACTTGTTTTTTTTTTTGCTGTTGTTGCTAATTTATGTGTGTAGCTTATGTGCATAGCTACACATGCGTCCTCCTTGCCCAGCTACACGCCAGCTCCTGTTCCACACACATTAAGCTCCAGCTGTTGCTGCTGCCACCAACTCCAGCTGTTCTTTTCAAATCCGATCATTCGAAGTGATTTTTATGACTTGCAGCTAACTGGCGGCGGCAAGTGGTTGCTAAAGTTGTTCATTTTTTTTATGTTCCTACAACTGCTGCAGCTTACGTCTTTAGCTATGAGCGAGTTGTGTGCATGACACTAGTGCTACAACTTCTCAATCAAACAATTAGATTGCGGTTTTCTTTACAAAGTACAAAACAACGAGCAGTGCTTAGGAGTTGTATGAATGTAATAAAGAAAAACGAAATGCAAAATGAGTAAGTTCTTTGAAGGGGTAATTTCTTATAGCATGGCATGCATGGAAGAAGAATCCTTATTTCGTCTAAACTCTATAATCTTACTGAAAATTTGAATACCTTAGTTACATTTATTTTTCATAACATTTTCCTTTCAAAAATCAATGCAGTAGATTGGCTGTTTGGATTTTACGATAATTAGGGGTTTAACTTTATTTATATGGCATAAAGAAACATTTCACGTTACCATTTCACTCCACTGAGAACCACCAACATATTCTGGAAAAGTAGATGTCTCATTCGAATGCATTTGAAAATGTTACTCATACGCCGTGTCCTTGAAATTATATATTTTTAGGAACTTTTGGACTGTAGGCGGCTATGATCCATCGAGATGTGCTTCATGTGCTAAAAATCATATCACGTTTTCAATTACGGATATGCATTTATCTCTAACTTCTCAAAATGTAAATTTTTTGCCACAGAGTGTAACACGAAAGTGGGCGTGGTTATAAGTAAGTTTTCCCCGGGTATGAAAAAGGTATTTCTATCGTATAGCAGGAAATATATATAACATTCCACAACATCCATGAGCAATACTAAAATATTCTGAAAAAGTAGCTAAAGCATCTTCGATCTTGTTCGAAGGCGTTTGAAATGTTACTCATACGCCGTGTCCTTAAAATTATATTTAACTATTTTTAGGAACTTTTGGACTGATCCATAAAGATCTGCTTACTGTACTGAAAATCATATCACGTTTTAAATTAAGGATTATAGAAATGACTTCATATTTAAAGCCGCGAATGGAAGCTTCCTGTATAAGCCCCTTAACATAACTGTCCTAATGAACAGACTGGCACCATGGATGCGTTCAAAGAAAGCTGAGATGACCCCTTGAGTATTCGATGGCAAAGTTCTAACAAGGATTAAACGTTTCAATGAT
The DNA here is from genome assembly GCA_964058755.1 of Campiglossa producta. Taxonomy (NCBI): domain Eukaryota; kingdom Metazoa; phylum Arthropoda; class Insecta; order Diptera; family Tephritidae; genus Campiglossa; species Campiglossa producta. Next base: position 20,648,677 of record CAXKVI010000001.1, on the reverse strand, counting down.
TAGTTACGCAAGTTTTATTTTCGAGTCAATGCCCTCCTGACTTTTTCTTAAGTCGGATAGTGAAACAATTTTCCATCGTCAGGGTGAATAATTGAGTGAATATTTTTAGGAGGAGAGTTAAATGCTTAGGCTAAGTTACAGTTACGGTTACGGAAAAAATTACCTCTACGGTTACGCTTAAGTTTCCATTAGTTTTAAATAAACGGTTACTTTTTTACTTATTTTAAAGTTTCGTTTCACGGTTATGGTAAAGTTATTTTTTACGGTTACGGTTATGGCTACCTGAGTTTAAATATTACCTTCCTAATTTCTTCATAGTCGAGTAGTGGAACTATTTTGCTTATCGCCATTTTAAATTTAATGGATTATGTTATGAAGGTTAGGTTCAATGTTAATGTATAGATTAAAGTGGCGGTTACCGTTACGGTTAAGACATAACTTAACTCTACGGTTACGGTTACGTTTCAGGGTAGTTCTAAATATCTATACTTAAATTTTTATAGCTTTTTGTAATTTTCGTTTTACGGTTATGGTTAAGTTAGTTTACGTTTATGGTTATATGTAGCTTCCTGAGTCAAAATATTGCTTTCCTCATTTTTTCATAGTCGAATAGTTGGAACATTTTTTCATCGTCAGGTTAAATTTATTATTATAGATAATGGTAATTAGGTTAGATTTAGTGCTAAGGTTAAGATTAAAAGGAGGGTTACAGTTACGGTTACGATAGAAGTTAACTCTATGGTAACGTTTACGTTTCCAGTTAGTTTTAAATAAACGGTTAGCTTTATAGTTACTTTAAGTTTCGTATTACGGTTGCGGTTAAGTCTTTACGGTTACTGTTACGGTTAAGTCTTTACGGTTACGGTTAAGTCTTTACGGTTACGGTTAAGTCTTTACGATTACGGTTAAGTCTTTACGGTTACGGTTAAGTCTTTACGGTTACGGCTAAGTCTTTACGGTTACAGTTAGGTAATTTTTACGGTTACGGTTAGGTAATTTTTACGGTTACGGCTAAGTTTTTTACGGTTACGGTTATGGCTATGGTAACAGTTACGATTACGCTAAACAAGTTTTTTTATTAGTCACGCCTTTTTTTATTTCTCAGCACTGTACATGCAATTTTATGCTATGTAGCGCTGAAATCGTTTGGGGGATGCCAACTATCGCAAAACAAGTAAAAATGGTAACACATCATCTGCATCTATTATTACTATTATTGCAATGGGTGGCTTACAATGCTAGAAATGTTGGTCAAGTGGCAATTCAAGCATCGCAATTCAAACGAAGAAAATTTTGCTCTAACGATTTCTACGAGTTTATCAGTGCAAACGCTAATATGAGGTGAGCAGCAATTGTTGCTCTATCAGCTTACTCGTAAGTATATTTCATTGTATATAGTATGACGGTGTGCTGTCGGTTTGTGGCCATGAGCTACCGCAAACGCATTAATCACACCACCAGGTGCTACTCCAGCACAAGTCGTTTATGCAGCACCCACAAATGCTCCTATTCCTCTTTCTCGATTTATCAAATACTTACGACCGAAAACCTCTTACCACAGAATCACGTACCATGTTTATTGCTACCAATTTATACATTTACAAATGTATTTACAGCGGGCTTGCTGTTAAGTGATGGCTCGCGTCCATTCAAATTGTAACTTAAGCAGCAAATATTTTATGCTTCAGTGTCTTTCGTTTTTACCTTAGTTCGGTACGCATGCCTAGTACGTTGTGTTGACTTTGTAAGTCTAGCTTAAACATAAAGCGATTTAGTTTTTTTTTTTGCTATAGCAACGCTAGAGAAGCGCTTCTGATTGTGGCAATAAAATGTATGAATTACTTTTCTATTATACAGACGTAGGCAATGCAGCGCAAACATAAGGATGTGCGTGGGCTGAGAGTTTTAGCAGTTATTGGTACTGATAACCGATCTAAATTTGATCAGCATTGATACAAATTAATGGTTGCTGTTTTAATGTGCTAAAATTTGTACATAAAATTTCCATTAATTAGATAGGTGGATATTAAATTATCTTACATTTATCAGAGTCATAACCGTAACCGTAAAAAACTTATCCGTAACCGTAAAATACTTAACCGTAACCGTAAACCCATGAACGTAACCGTAATCCGAAATGGTCAAACAACTTTAAAAGTAACCGTAACAGTAGCCGTAAAATTATAAAAAACTGTTAACGTAACCATAACCGGAGTGTTATGCTTAGCCGTAACTTTTATCTTTCCCGTGACCGTAACTGTGACCGCTTTTACCATAATCGTACCTTTCACCACAGCCATAACTGTCATATTGTATTAAAACTATTCTTTACCTTAACCTTATTCTTAATCTTAATCTTAACCTTACCCTCAACCTCAACCTTAACCTTAACTTTAACCTTAAACTTAACCTTAACCTTAACCTCAAGCTTAACCTTATCCTTAACCTTAAACTTAACCTTAACCTTAACCTTAACCTTAACCTTAACCTTAACCTTAACCTTAACCTTAACCTTAACCTTAACCTTAACCTTAACCTTAACCTTAACCTTAACTTTAACCTTAACCTTAACCTTAACCTTGACCTTAACCTTAACCTTAACCTTAACCTTAACCTTAACCTTAACCTCAACCTTATCCTTAAAATTAACCTTAACCTTAACCTTAACCTTAATCTCTACCTTAACCTTAACCTTAATCTCTACCTTAACCTTAATCTCTACCTTAACCTTAACCTTACCCTTAACCCTAACCTTAACCTCAACCCTAACCTTAACTTTAACCTTAACGTTAACCTTAACCTTAACTTTAACCTTAAACTTAACCTTAACCTTAACCTCAAGCTTAACCTTAACCTTAACCTTAACCTTGACCTTAACCTTGACCTTAACCTTAACCTTAACCTTAACCTTAACCTTAACCTTAACCTTAACCTTAACCTTAAACTTAACCTTAACCTTAACCTTAACCTTAACCATAACCTTAACCTTAACCTTAACCTTAACCTTAACCTTAACCTTAACCTTAACCTTAACCTTAACCTTAACCTTAACCTTAACCTTAACCTTAACCTTAACCTTAACCTTAACCTTAACCTTAACCTTAACCTTAACCTTAACCTTAACCTTAACCTTAACCTTAACCTTAACCTTAACCTTAACCTTAACCTTAACCTTAACCTTAACCTTAACCTTAACCTTAACCTTAACCTTAACCTTAACCTTAACCTTAACCTTAACCTTAACCTTAACCTTAACCTTAACCTTAACCTTAACCTTAACCTTAACCTTAACCTTAACCTTAACCTTAACCTTAACCTTAACCTTAACCTTAACCTTAACCTTAACCTTAACCTTAACCTTAACCTTAACCTTATGGCTTTCAACACTAATTAACCATGAATTCACCTTAACCTTAACATCACCTTTATCTTAACTTAATGGAAGTAGTTTTGGCTTGCCACTATTTATCAAGCGAAAAACTGAACTCAAATCTTGTAAAATGCTTTTGTTTTGCTCAAAAGTGTACATGAATATATGTCGACATATCTAAGCATGTTTAGTTCATTCATACATTCAAAATAGTAGCTCTTAAGGCTAGCATAGATATGTACCTACAACACCAACCAAAGCTGCTTAAACAAAGTAGAGCTCTAGCACAAGCCACATCTAAACACGCCAGCACCACAACCACCACGAGCACCATCACCATCACCATCGCCAAGATCATTAATATCCCCGACTTTGTTTATAGCAGCAACAATTGCTTAGCTCAATGAATGCTTTCAGTCACTGTTGCACATTAATGCAGCAACGTTTGTCTCATCAAATCAAGATGAAACCATTTGAACTGTGGCAATTGTTGCTGCTGCGCTACTCCACTTGGCATACGATCGCAGCATCAATGAACGCGTCGCAACAGTGCAATTTAAACCAAAGTAGGCAACGTGATGTAGTGTAGAATTAGCATGCGGCCAATGAATGCAATAATGAATTTGTTTTCGATCGAAATACATATAAATACTAGGCAAAACAGAAGTGTGGCAACTCTGTGTAACACTTTAGTAATTTGAGTGTGATTGGCCAATAATAGATTGGTTTGCAAAATTTGAAGCAAAACATTGGAAATCAATAATAGCAATAGCATTCTTACAAAAAAAATCCGATTAGTCAAGGATAGGTCTGGGATGAGTCGCAAAGGACAGACACAACCAGTTGGCTCAGGTTATTTGGAATCGAGACTCAATTTCCCCAGCTCCTTCCAAAGAACCGGTTTAATCCTCGATTCTGTGCATCACTAGTATACAGTTATAACGCACCACTGTTCATTCGCCACCCATCTTATTCTAGTGCTAGCGTAAAAAAGTGGTTCAGTCCGGTCAAACGCTGATCTGTTAGCGTAAAGTTTCACCTGCTCCTTTTTAATAATATTAAAAGTTTATGCGATTCGGTCTGGACATTTGTGTGTTTGTTTGTATCAAGCAAGCACTTCGTAGCACGTCAATAAAGCTGCACAATCAGTGATGCTGTGCTAGCTACATGAGGTGGCATAAAAACACCACACGGGATTCCATGACCCTGTAGGGTTTTTTAAACCTTTATCTTTTTAACTTATTTTTTTAATTATATATTTTGTTTTTATTTTATTTTTATTTTATTTTATTTTTATTTTATTTTTATTTTATTTTAATTTTATTTTTACTTTATTTTTATTTTATTTTTACTTTATTTTTATTTTATTTTTATTTTTATATTATTTTTATTTTATTTTTATTTTATTTTATTTTTATTTTATTTTTATTTTATTTTTATTTTTATTTCATTTCATTTCATTTCATTTTATTTTATTTTATTTTATTTTATTTTATTTTATTTTATTTTATTTTATTTTATTTTATTTTATTTTATTTTATTTTATTTTATTTTATTTTATTTTATTTTATTTTATTTTATTTTATTTTATTTTATTTTATTTTATTTTATTTTATTTTATTTTATTTTATTTTATTTTATTTTATTTTATTTTATTTCATTTCATTTTATTTTATTTTATTTTATATTATTTTATTTTATTTTATTTTATTTTATTTTATTTTATTTTATTTTTATTTTATTTTTATTTTTATTTTTATTTTATTTTTAGTTTTATTTTTATTTTATTTTTATTTTATTTTTATTTTATTTTTATTTTATTTTTATTTTATTTTTATTTTATTTTATTTTTATTTTATTTTTATTTTATTTTTATTTTATTTTTATTTTATTTTTATTTTATTTTTATTTTTATTTTTATTTTATTTTTATTTTATTTTTATTTTATTTTTATTTTATTTTTATTTTATTTTATTTTTATTTTATTTTTATTTTATTTTTATTTTATTTTTATTTTGTTTTTATTTTATTTTTATTTTATTTTTATTTTATTTTTATTTTATTTATTTTTTTTTTTATTCTTATTTTTTTTTTATTTTATTTTATTTTTATTTTTTTTTTATTTTTTTTTAATTTTATTTTATTTTTATTTACTTTTATTTTATTTTTATTTTATTTTTATTTTTATTTTTATTTTATTTTTATTTTATTTTTATTTTATTCTAATTTTTATTTTATTTTTATTTATGTTTATGAACTTTAAGAGTTTTTGTGGACTTTTGACCAATCGAATAATTTTTATCAAATTATTCGTTTTAGTTTTTCCCGAAAACAAGTTGATGATTGCAATTTCGATCTTGTTGAAGGATCTTGTCAAACGGCATTTTTTCCTACAGGCCACTTGGAAACACTCAGCCTGCAGTAATAGTTGTTCACTTCGTTTGACTGCGTGTGAAACAGGTTGTAACAGCCAAACAACATGAAAGCAAAGAAAAAATTAATTCAATAGGGGGAATAGTTTTTAATATAATAAAATGATAAAATCAATTTAGAAAACGTTTGACTACTTTTTTCAATTTTCCACGCTAATTATCATGAGTGCAGCGCAATTTGCTTAAATTGATATTAAAAATTTCTGCTAATTTTCTTACTTTGAGTTTCCCTTCAGTATTCGTCTTATGAGTGCATGACTTCATAGTAAACATTAAAATTTAAATATCGACAATATTTCTTAGAGGGAATTTCACTTTGAAGGAGCGCTTTTGGCGCCACTCTCGATGAGTATGTTCGGCGTTGGTTTGTTGAGTTTGATTCTTGGATGAGTCGTTGCTTGCTTTATCAGTGTAGACGAAATGCATTTATCTGTCCTATAGAAACATTTTTTTTTGAAAAAATTATTATTTTTTTTCAGTCAGAAACATTTTAATAAAGGTTTTAGATTCAAGAAAACTATCTCAAGATTTCCCTAAATTTTTTTTTTTAATTATCATCTATTTAAAATTCCTAATTAAAACATTAAATTCTGGTTTAATTTTAGAATAGACTAAACTCAAGTACTACTTATACATAAGAACAGTAGTATCTATTGAATACTATCCATTCAGGGAGCACATTGAGTACAAGTGCAGCTATATAACTGTAAAAAATGTTGAGTGTTAATTTCAAGTGCTGTCAACATTTAGCATTTTCTTTAGTATGTTTATTTTAAAGATTCACCATTTTTTTGTTTAGAAACATTGAATGACAAACAAATTTATGAGTTCGCCAAGAAAATCGACCAAAGTAAGAAAAAAATTTAAAAATAAACAAAAGTTGATTTGTAGTGTGGAATGCAGCGTATTCGTAGAGCATTAAAACTACAATAATAATCGTAAATTTTAGAAAGTAGCGAAAGGATTTATTTTAAATACCTACTCTCAAAGTATGTTTATACACTTGTTTGTGTGTAACTGAAAAAATGTTTTCTTTTTTTTTAAATCGAAATGCAAAAATAAAATAAACTGTAAATTCTATTTGCTCCGTAAATCCATAGCATTTGATCGAATAAATTTACTTTCAGCCTCTGTAAAAATTTTATTACGATCGCTAATTATAGCAATATTTTTTGCTAAAGATATAATTAAACTCTCGACACTCTTGGCTCATTGAGTGTGAATATACGATCTATTTATTAGGATAGTTTCATGGAGGGATTTGAAGAGATAATCGATACATGGAAAATATCGATATTTTTCTCTAGTTCGAAGTAAGAATGAAATAATGATTTTTTTTTTAGATATCAAGCCTCAGAAATAACGGAAAACGTTGCGTTTGAGAACACCCTATCTTCAAATGTATACAAAATGTATCAATTCTGAGATAGTGCGATTCTCTACTCAGCCTTTGATGTATAGACAACTCTGTAGTACAAATATACGGAAAACAAAATCCTGTTGCTTTCGGTTCTTAGTTGAAGCTTCTTTCTTTGTTTATAATTTATATACATATACATTTAATATCCAAATTTCGTATAATTAAATATATTTTTTCTCTTTTTCAGGTAAGTCACCAAGTTCAAATCTACATATGTATGTATGTCACTGCTTGAAATTTTTTAGTTAAACTGTGAGTACACTCTAAAACTATATTTATGCATACCTAAATATCTCCTCACTCCCCACATCATCTTCCTTCTTTCGCTTATCGTACGTAATATTTTCTTCGTCCGGTCGTCATTTTACCTTTTCAGATTTTCTACTTTTCCCTCTTCACTTCCTGTTACTCTTCTTCCCCCTTTTCCTGTTCTTTTTGTCTTTTCCTCTTCTCCTTCTTGGCCTCCTATTCTCTACTTCTTCCTCTACACACCCTTTCCACTTCTACTTACTTACTTACTTAAAATAGCCGTTTACCGCGATTTTGACTGTCCAACAAATTTCGCCAGTGGGTTATTTTTTGAGCCAACTGGCGCCAATTGGAACCACCTCGTGATCGTAGATCTGCCTCCACTTGGTCCTTCCCTCGTAGTGGTGGCATCCCTCTTCCTCTGCTTTCACCGGCGAGTGCCGATACGAATACCTTCTGGCCCGAAGCATCGACGAATCATTAAATCTTCTTTGCTACTCGCGATCGCCAACTTGTGATGTATTAACTTTTTTTTGGTCCTGGAATGATATATAGAACACATGAAAGAATATCCAAATCTCATTTATATGAACGAAAAAAAAAAAACCAAAATTGGAGGTAATAAAGACACATAACCTAGCTCACTGAAATCGCACAGAATTTTAACCTATTATTATAAGACCTTATTACACCGCGACCATTTTTACGATCTATTCTGTGACCTTCCTGCGTATTGCTCATTGTGAAGGCTGTTTATATGTAAATTTGAGCACCTGCTCAGGTCTTTTATTCCATATCACTAACGGACTGAGAGTGACACCAACCGGGTAGCAAACTCTCTTTCCTGCTAGCGCAATGCACTCGGCGAGTATATGAAGCAGCGTTTCATCGTCCAGTTCAGTTTACTCAAGTGATAACATAGACTTCAATGCCCCGTTTAGTACCCCGGTGAGGATCCTTATATGCACCCTTCTTACATTAATGAGCCTGGCCGATGCTCTTTGTGATGGTTATATAAAAAGTTTGGCCTACCTCTGTCCTAGATTGCTGAGCGAATGCTGCCTAAACTGTTTGTTTTGTTTGTGAACCTAAGATTCGTCTTTCAGTCACTCATGCTGGGGAACTCATACGAAAACAACCTAGTTTCGGTTTCCAGATCGTGAAGGACTAACTATAATTAACAAGGCATACAAGATTTAGTCGCTTGGTCCCCCTCGGGGAGAAATCTCTTTCGATGGCATTGCCTGTCGCATATATTTATTGCATAGATTTCTTCCAGAAAGATAATAGGGTAGCTTTTCATTGTTATCAATGTCCTCAAGTTCCGTAAATATATACCAGCTGAGGTTTTAACATTATCCATGACTGTATTAGACCTCTGATTCAGGGTCAGTAAATGGATTCCCTATTTCTCAGTACATTCGGTACAAAATGGATATCTCAAAGAGCTATAAGATCCTAAGCGTATTTAATTCGGTCTGAAAATTCTTCATATGGGTTAAGTTGTATGCCAATCTGTGTAGTTTTTATATTTGTAAACCAAATCACCAAAATGAACTAACTTATTCTTTTAGAAGATTATAACTCGAATATACTTAGTGTTAATATACACAATTCTGATATTTTTATCATCTGTCAATGTTATGCACTTGAAAGATTTTTTTAGCATCCGAAATAGTAAAGCCTACATCACCTCAACTTGTATATATACAGACAAACAAAAAGATATCTGAAAAAAATATCTATGTTAATAAAATCCATAAGCAAAAGTGAACCAAAAAAAATCATCTCATAGATGCTCTATCGAAAAAGTCACAACAACCACATTGGCCTTATAATTGTGGCAATAACAGCGAGAACATCAATTAACTGTTTCATGTGTTTTTGTTTGTGCCAGGTTGGCTGCCGTGAAAACATCATGTGGCGCTTTTGTGTCTGTACCGCCAAAGGCTAAATTATCTGTTGGTCTATCAATTTTTTTTTTGTTTAATACAAAAAACAATAACAAATAATTATAAGTAGCTCAAGTGTTTCCAAATATGTACATACGTATGTATGTATGTAGGTAAGTGTGTGGTGAGGCGGCAATCTGGCGCTTATGCGCGCTTTGGTGTTACCAAAAAGAAGCATTGGATATGTACCTGACGCTCCTCGGTTCATCACGTTCTACAAACGCATCATATTGTGATTATGAGGTGCGTGCGGAGGGGAGTGTAAGACAAGCGCCACTTGCACAGCGGGAAGCTTCGAAAAACGTTTGGATACAGCTGCTGTGAGCTAGTTACGGCAAGTTAACGCCGCCACCGGTAGCTAACATCACTAAGTATTCTTCAACAACACCACTCAAGCACTCACTGATTTTTTAATACTCTTAGTTTAATAATATTTCGTTTACATAGAAAGCAATTATATAGACCAGCGTGGCATCTCTCGGATTTTTGATTTTTACAATTTGTAGTGTCACCGTTCCCTCAATTTAATGCCAAGTTTCAAGTTCCTAGATTACCGGGAAGTTGGTCAAAAGTCGATCGCAAAATTCCCTACTTCAAATTAGTTCTCGAAATATCTCGATTCGTGCGCCACCTACCGGAATTGTTTTGATGAGGGATTGCATTGTCATCGGGTTCAGGTAAATGTGTCAAGTTTCAAGTCTCTAAGTAACCTGGAAGTTACTCAAAAATCGATTGCAAGATTCCCCGTGTCTTTTAATTTTTTTTTAAAGATGTGCAATTATATAGACCAGCGTACCATCTATCGGAATTTTGATTTTTACAATTTGTAGTGTCACCGTTCTCTCAATTTAATGCCTAGTTTCAAGTTCCTAGGTTACCGAGAAGTTGTTCAAAAGTCGATCGCAAAATTCCTAACTTCAAATTAGTTTTCGAAATATCTCGATCCGTGCGCCACCTACGGGAATTGTTTTGATAAGGGATTGCATTGTCATCGGGTTCTGGCAAATGTGTCAAGTTTCAAGTCTCTAAGTAACCTGGAAGTTACTCAAAAATCGATTGCAAGTTTCCCCGTGTCTTTTAATTTTTTTTAAAGATTTGCAATTATATAGACCAGCGTGCCATCTATCGGAATTTTGATTTTTACAATTTGTAGTATCACCATTCCCTCAACTTAGTGCCAAATTTTAAGTTCCTAAGTTACTAGGAAGTTAGTCAAAAGTCGACTGCAAGATTCCCAACTTCAAACGATTTTTCGAAATAGCTCGATTCGTGCGCCACCTACCGGAATTTTTTCGATGAGGGATTGCATTGTCACCGGGTTCTGAAAAATGTGTCAAGTTTCAAGTCTTTTGCTTACCGGGAAGTTACTCAAATATGCGTCCCAAATTTTCAAATTTTAAATGAATTTACCGTATATCTTGATCCGTGCGCCACCTAGCGGATACTTTTTTCGTTCATATTGCATTGTCACGGAGCATCCAGTGTCTAGCTCAACGGGAAGGTACCTAAAAAGACCTTGCAAGATTCCGAAATCGTATGGAAAAGGTGGTGCAAACAAGAAAGCGACTTAATAAAAGGTTAAAAATAAAAATAAAAAAATGTAAGAAAAAAAAAAAAAATAAAATAAATAAAAAAAAAAAAAAAATTAAACAAAATAGAATAAAACCAAAAAAATTTGACTTAAAAGTAAACTAGAAAAAAAAAAAATTAAAATAAAAAATAATTAAAAAATATAATAAAATAAAGTCCAGTAAAATAAAGTATGGCAAAAAACTAAATAAGTAAGAAAAAAATTTAAGTAAAAGAAGATCCAATAAAAAGTCTACTTAATCTATGGAAAAAAAAAAATGAATAAATATAAAAAAATACAAATAAAATAAAATAAACAAATCAACCCTCACAAATTATTTGTGCTGCTCCGATATTTTACAACACTATACTTACGTCTGCTGGTATTCAGTTATTATTTACATACGTTTGCCTCAAACGACAGGCTTTGTAATGCGCGGTGCAGTCATTAGAAAACGCACCTGCCGTCAGCTAACTTGCTTTGCAATGCAACGTATGCCACACAGAAAAAAAGTTGATATACAAAAACAAAAATAAATATATAGCAAAACTACACTGCCCCACAATTACAAGCACATTACTAGTCGAGAACAACTGCATACGTTCGTATGTAAAATAGGCTGCATAGTTAGTGAATGGCTTGGCGAGTTGAGTAGAGTTGTTGCCTGTCATTGCCACATTTTGTGGCAAATGAAGCGTTGCTTGATTTTAATGGCAACCATGCAACAACCATTGCAATCAATATGAATACGAATGTACAAATGTAAAAGAATTACTAACTACCACCCAAAAATGTGGCAGACATGATTTCAAATTAAAAGTTAGTCAATTTTAATAAAGAGCAGCTTTTTTCTCAATAAATGGGAGTATCAATTTCAGCAATTGTTGCAGCGTTGATCACTTTAAAGCATCAATTGCTTGTTGCTTGCTGTGTTTTTGTCATTATAGTACATATGCTGCTATGAATTTGCATATTTGTACTTTATTGTATTTAGCAACTAATATTAGGTCATAAATTGACTGTACTTACGCTTTGCTTGAGCCCTTGGCAATATGTTGCAAGCAAGTCATTGCATTACTTCATTTGCATTTCGATATTTCATATACTGCATTGTCTGTGTAGTCGCTTTTCATTGGCACATCTACAAATGCATTTGATAAGCTTGACAAATGCACAACTGACAGCGCTAATCTAATTTCCTTTTAATAATTTTAAAATGCATTAACGGTGCATACGAGTACATTACTTTAGGCTGAGCCTGTTAAAATTTTGCTTATGTCACCCTATTTAAAAGCAATTAAATTACCTAAATATTATAGTAAATTCGGAAATTGACTTCATGGAACTAAATTGAAGAAAAATGGATATGCTTATTATTTTTGTAATTTTTTTTTTTTAATTTTTTTTAAATTTTTTTAAACATTTTTTTTATTTTTTTTTAAATTTTTTTTTAATTTTTTCTAAATTTTTTTCTAATATTTTTTATTATTTTAAGTTTATTTTATTTATATTTAAAAAGAGTATGATTATTATTATTTTTATATCACTTTTTTATTTTTTTTTTAATATTTTTTATCATTTTTATTTTTAATTAAATTTTTTTTTTTTCATAACAAAATATTAACTTTTCTAACAATCCGAGTCGCGAAGTTTGATGTGTAAACATGTGTATTCTGCATGAAACTTCATTTCATAAATGGCTCGCCTATGAGTAATTTTTGACTCATCAATGAGTAATTTTTGACTTGTCAATGAGTAATTTTTGACTCATCAATGAGTAATTTTTGACTCATCAATGAGTAATTTTTGACTTATCAATGAGTAATTTTTGACTCATCCATGAGTGATTTTTGACTCATCAATGAGACATTTAGCACTCTTCCACGAGTCATTTATGACTACAACTACAATATACCCTAATTATACTGCCTGCAACTACAATATACCCTGCCTACACTGCCTACAACTTCAATACACCCTGCCTACACTGCCTACAACTACAATATACCCTGCCTACACTGCCTACAACTGCAATACACCCTGCCTACACTGCCTACAACTACAATATACTCTGCCTACACTGCCTACAACTACAATATACCCTGCCTACACTGCCTACAACTACAATATACCCTGCCTACAACTACAAAATACTCTGCCTTCACTGCCTACAACTACAATATAGTCTGCCTACACTGCCTACAACTACAATATTCCCTGCCTACACTGCCTACAACTACAATATACCCTGCCTACACTGCCTACAACTACAATACACCCTGCCTACACTGCCTGCAACTACAATATACCCAGCCTTCACTGCCTACAACTACAATATACCCTGCCTACACTGGCTACAACTACAAAATACTCTGCCTACACTGCCTACAACTACAATATACCCTGCCTACACTGCCTACAACTACAATATACCCTGCCTACACTGCCTGCAACTACAATATGCCCAGCCTTCACTGCCTACAACTACAATATACCCTGCCTACACTGCCTACAACTACAAAATACTCTGCCTACACTGCCTACAACTACAATATACCCTGCCTACACTGCCTATACAATACAGTACATCCTGCCTACAATGCCTATACAATACAGTACATCCTGCCTACATTGCCTACACCGCCTACACTACCTACAATGCCTATACAATACCATATACCCAGGCTACACTGCCTACACTGCCTAGGCAGCGTAACTTTCTTGGATGACCCCCCAGCGTTAAGATGTTTACACATAAAAAAATAGTTTCCACTTCTCCTTATCTCGTGCTGCTATTATATTGCCCAACACTGTAAATGTATGACAACACACAATGCCATGCAAAACTATGTAAATAGAAATGCACTCATTCATTCGAAGTCGTTGGTAATCCATGACAATGATGTGTTGTAACTGCAACAACTTGCTCGCGCGTCTACTTCAGTGCTTTCATCAGAGACTAACCAGCAATCAATCGGTTACAATTTACTTACATTCGGACAAACAACAACAACAAAATCAATTGAATTTGTACATCGAATTGAAATCATATTAACTGAGTTCTCATTGAAGATGCAATTGCGAGATTATTATTGCAAGTTTGGTGCCAAGATGAAAAGGTGTAACTGGTAATTATGGCACATAAGCATGTTGACCCACTGGGTGTTATGCTTTTGACCGATTTGCCAATCGAGTTATGTTGAATCGCTTGCACGAATTAATTGATAGGGGTTAAAATGGAGAATTCGTGATTTATTTGCACAAATTTTTTTGGTTTTACGCAATTTAATAATTATAACTGCTCTTTGGTCTAATTTGACGTGTTTCTCAATAAAGCGAGTTCGGTTTAGTGGCACATATTGTAAAGATATGCTGCAGTTTAGCTAGATGGAATTTCTTAGGACATGGCCATGTTATTTGGAACAAATTTTAATATTTAAGTTAATTTTATTTTATTTAAATTTTTTTATTCTATTTTTTTAGTTTATTTTATTTTATCTTGAATTTATTTATTTAATTTTTTTATTTTATTTTAAATAATGTTTTTTATTTCATTTTTTTCATTTTTTTTTTTATTTATTTTTTAATTTTTTATTTTATTTTTTATTTTTTATTTTTCAATTTATTTTTTCAATTTATTTTTTAATTTTTTTATTTTTTATTTTATCTTACTTAATTTTATTTTAATTTATTTTATTTTATTTTATTTCATTTTATTTTATTTTTTTTAAATTTATTTTTTAATTTTTTATTTTATTTTTAATTTTTTTTTAAATTTATTTTTTAATTTTTTTATTTTTTATTTTATCTTACTTAATTTTATTTTATTTTATTTTGTTTTATTTTATTTAATTTTATTTTATTTTTATTTTATTTTATTTTATTTTATTTTATTTTATTTTTATTTTATTTTATTTTATTTTCTTTTGTTTTATTTTATTTTATTTTATTTTATTTTAATTTATTTTATTTTATTTTATTTTATTTTATTTTATTTTATTTTATTTTATTTTATTTTATTTTATTTTATTTTATTTTATTTTATTTTATTTTATTTTATTTTATTTTATTTTATTTTATTTTATTTTATTTTATTTTATTTTATTTTATTTTATTTTATTTTATTTTATTTTATTTTATTTTATTTTAATTTATTTTATTTTATTTTATTTTATTTTATTTTATTTTATTTTATTTTATTTTATTTTATTTTATTTTATTTTATTTTATTTTATTTTATTTTATTTTATTTTATTTTATTTTATTTTATTTTATTTTATTTTATTTTATTTTATTTTATTTTATTTTATTTTATTTTATTTTATTTTATTTTATTTTATTTTATTTTATTTTATTTTAATTTATTTTATTTTATTTTATTTTATTTTATTTTATTTTATTTTTATTTTTTTATCCAATTCTATTTTATCTTAATTTCCTTCCGGGTCACTTATCTAGTGAGAATTACTAGCATCTCAAATCTAAAACAATTTCATTAATATATACTCCCATTCAACATCTTGGTGGTCAGCTGCTTAATTGATTTTAGTTCAACGATCGCTTTATTATTACATTCATAAATTGTCACTTGAGCTGATCGTCAGTAATCACTAATATCCTTCATATACAACTTTTAATCCGCTTCAATTGTTATTATTGTTTAGTTACCATTTTAATAAGCATTTTTTGTGTAATTAGTTGGGTAACTGTGGTCATCTGCATACGCCGCTGAATTTATTAATTAAATAGCTGGGGTCAATTTCACTTCAACTTAAATTGATATAT
>CAXKVI010000001.1:20432899-20627899 GCA_964058755.1 Campiglossa producta | reverse complement strand
TGTAATGTGACATGCTTTGGCAGTGAAAAGGGTTGCCAAATGCTTTAAAATCTTTTCCTGTATAGTTTTTAAGGTTGAGGCGTAAAATGAAAGAGCTGGGGCTATATATGTACAGGAAGGCAAAATTTATTTTTACAAAGGTTGCCACCTGTTTCAAAAAAATATTTTTATTAGGTAGTTTGTTTGTTTTTTAAATGCTAGGTTCCCTGTAAAAGATCTCATAGATGTGCGTTAAAATAATTTTTTTTTAAAAGGTTGCCACCTGTTTAATAAAGATGTTTCCGGTTTAGTTTGAATTCTACATGTTTTAGTTCTATCGCTTGGATGTCAAATTAAAGTGTTTGGGCTACATATTTGCATATATAAATTTGTTTTAAAGGGTTGCCACCTGCTTCCAGTTTTTTTCCTATTTACCGAATTATTTTTAATTTAAGCGGCTTTGGTATGAAAATTAGTAGTTTATTATTATTTCTTAAAAACAGGGTTGCCACCTGGCATGAGTTTCAATTTAGAGAAAAGGTAGTTGTACTAAATTTTTAATTGTGAGTAGGAGGAATTCGAAAAAAAATTTCACCACACAAATCTAAAATTGTCTTACAAAGTTGCCACCTGTTTCAAAAAATATCTTTATTAGGTAGGTTTTTTTTTTAAATGTTATGTGCCAAGAGATGCCACCTGTTTAAAAAAGATTTTTCCGGTTTAGTTTGAATTCTATATGTTTAAGTTTTATCGTTTAGATTTCAAAATAAAGGGCTTAGGCTATACATTTGCAGGCAGTTAAAATTTGTTTTAAAGGGTTGCCACCTGCTTCCAGTTTTTTTTTGCTATTTACCGAATTATTTTTAATTTAAGCGGTTTTGGCATGAAAATTAGTAGTACATTTTTTTAAAAAAGTGTTGCCACCTGGTATGCGCTTCAATACAGAGAAAGTGTAGTTGTACTAAATTTTTAATTGTGAGTAGGAGGATTTCGGAAAAAAATATCACCACACAAATCTAAAATTGCCTTACAATTCTCTACGCAAAGTTCGCCCAAGCCACTTACAAACTTACCGTTACACTTATTAGTATTTTTCGATTCTTTTGTTTTTCTAACGAACTAATTTCTTTTAAATTTAACTTTGATTGAGAAAAATAAACGGCAAATCATCTGTCGATCAATTCATTCATAAAATACAAGCTTATGCAAGTGAATAAAAACATGCATACGTACATACATATGTACATCTGCACTTGACTATCAACAACCTGAATGAAATCACACACTCACTCATACAAACAATAACGCCTAATCATTTGTGACCACCTGTCGTTCAGCGTCCAACCCCACCAACACCGCCACCACCACCGCCAAACCAACCAAACAGTCATTTGCACTAATAGTACTTTTGCATCTCATTGTTACTGCCTGAGACGAAGTGAGGCTGGTGGGGGAGGAGGGTGACTCAGAGAGGGGATTTAAGTGAATTTTCTATTTTACCACACATTAATTCATAGTTGTGGCGCTTTTTCTCAATAGAACTGGTTTCGTTATAAAGCTACTGACCGCTGACTGCTGCTATTAGTTTGGAAGCTGGATGGATACTTGATGCGGGATGCTGATGTTGTTATCGCGCTGCTTGTTCTTGTTGTTGTAAATGCTGTTTTTGCTCTCTATGCTGATTGTTATTCATCCATCCATTGAGCTTACCTGATCCCACCAAATGACTGACCAGTCAACTAGCTAGCCGCCGTTCGTTCAGGCAAACAACCGAGCAACCCAACAACCAGCTGCTCATCCGGTCTTTGGTCAATGAGAAATTTAAAACAAAAAAAAAAGCACACATGTGAGCGCAATAAAATAGCAACCGTTGCCCCAACAATTACACCAATAACAACAATAGTAACAACACAATATTATTAACTGATCAATGGTTGTTGTTGTTGTTGTTTATATCTTTGCCTAAAGGGGGTATCTTATATGTATGAGTCTGGTTGGCGTGCTCGAATGGAAAGCAAACAAATCTGAATCGAAAAAATACTCAATGAATTTCATTGATGAACACGCGAATGCGAATATATATTTGAAACAAAAAATGAAATTCACGCTGAATAGGTAAATTTTGAAGGTAGGTCAATTTTAGATAAATGAAATTGTGGTTTTAATTAGAGAAATTTTAGCGAAATTAAAAAAAAATAAAAAAATATGCATAAGTGAAAAGAGGGTTAAACTCATAGAGATATCGTTTGGTCTACAAAAAAGTTAAGCTGGAGTAATTTCGAACCACATCCTAACTCTTTTGGCCTTTATATTGGCCTTTTTTGGGTATTCCAAATAAAATATTATTTAATTGCTCGTTGAAGGGTTAAAATTTCGTAACAAAAAAGAAGTAGATGATATTCCTTATACACCAAAATAGCCCTTTTGTGATATAGTTGAGGGTTAAAAAATGTTCCCAAAATAATTCCTCGTGAAATTCAAAAAATTTACTTTATAGTTTAAAGTTCTACCATAGACATTTTATAGGTCGTTAGAGGGTTAAAATGTGGATTTGTCATTTGACAGACAATTTTTTAAGGGGTTCTCAGGATGTTTTTTTGCGTATAATGAACGTAAAATATTATAAATTAAACTCCTTTGATCAAAATAACAACAAATTCCCAATAGTTTTGAAGGGTTAAAATTAGTCACACAATTAATTTTCGATATTGAAAATTCAAAACTCGGTAAGCTAGCTTTTCATTTATTCTCCGAAAGTTGAAACCTAGAAGTTTCGTATTTCGAAAATGTGGGCATGGTTATCACCTTTTTGTTAACTTCGAAATTCTAAGTTTTCGATTTCGAAAAAATGGGATCTTGAAATTTACGAAGTTTTCAAATTTTACTAACAGCAGGTGGCGCCTACTAATATGGACGCCCTTCTGCTCTGGCTGAAATAAATGTGGACTTGCTGAGATTTTCGAGTTTTTCGATATCGAAAAGTGGAAATGCAAATTTTGCTCAGTGAAAATTTAAATTATTGATTTGGATTTAAATAATTGCTCAGTTAAAATTTAAATTATTGAAAGTGAAATTTAAAAATTGATCTGAGAAAAAACAGATTTTCATTCAGAACTGACAGTATTCGAAAAAATGGGTGTGGTTTTATATAAGCCTCGCGTTGTGTGGATTTTTTTTAAGACATTCAGTGATTTCTAAGATTTCCGAAAACTACGATATTGAAAATTCAAAACCCGCTAAGCTAGCTTTTTATTTAGTCTGCAAAAATTAAAACCTAGAAATTGGGGATTCCGCAAATGTAGGCAGGGTTATCATCTTTTTGTAAATTTCGAACTTTTAAATTTTCGATTTCGAAAAAATGGGATCTTGAAATTTTCGAAGTTTCCAAATTTTACTATAAGCAGGTGGCGCCTACTCGCCCTTCTGCTCTGTTGGCTGAAATAAATGTGGACTTGCTGATGTTTCGAGTTTTTCGATTTCGAAAAGTGGAAATGCGAAAGAGAAATTTAAAAATTGATCTGAGAAAAAAAAATTTTCAACCAGAACTGAGAAAAGAAAACAGATTTTATAAAAGCTTCACGTTGAGTGGATTTTTTAAGACATTCAGCGATTTCTAAGATTTTCGAAAACTTCGATATTGAAAATTCAAAACTCGGTAAGCTAGCTTTTCATTGATTTTCCCAAAGTTAAAACCTAGAAATTTCGGATTTGAAAATGTTGACATGGTTATAACCTTATTGTCAATTTCGAAATTTTAAATTTTCGATTTCGAAAAAATTTATATTTTCGAAGTTTTCAAATTTTACAACCAGCAGGTGCGCCTACTAATATGGACGCCTCGCCCTTCTGCCCTATTGTCTGAAATAAATGTGGGCTTGCTAAGATTTTCGAGTTTTTCGATGTCGAAAAGTGGAAATGGAAATTTTGCTCAATTAAAATTTAAATTTTTGATTTCGAATGTGTGAAATTAGAATTTCCAAAATTTCGATTTCAAAAGCATGTTCGAATCTCGATTTGGAAAAAAAAAATTTTTGTGTTTCTCGGCGGAAAGTACTTCTGGAACATTTTTAATGAGGCCAAGTTTCGTGGAAATACTTCAAGCTCTTGGGTATCAAAGGTTGAAATCCAAAAAGTAGAGAAGCTCAAGTGAAAAAAATCTTATAGAAATCTAGAAACTTGGCTCACATTAGCAACAGAAAGAAGTTTGGTCTAAAACAATTGCTCTCTGTCGTTTGCTTGAATGAAGCAAGCTCCCATTTGATGCTAAATTCAGTTTTGAGCAGCCACCTTTTTTTTTCTTTATCTATGACTACCATCTGCTTAGAAAATAAGAACAAGCAAACAACTTAGCTGGTTGAAGCAGGCAGTTTTGGTCAGCCTCACGCAGTCGATCGAAGAACAGATGAAATTCGAATGATTACAGGTGTGTGTGAGTAGAAACACGCATTGCGAAAGTCGTCTATGACCATAAAACGCATACATACAAACAAATTAACCCACCATAGAAGCTCGCCTTAGTTTTGTAGCCTCCACTGCTGTCACTTCACCGTGCGCTGCAACGCGTTTTAAATACGAAGCAATCAACCTATTTCAGCACATCCGCTCGCCGGTCGATTGCGTATCAAGACAACAACAACAAAAAATACACTACCTATAAAAGCTGCTACGCAAGCAACAACAACAATAAGAAACAGCAACACCTCTATTCATATTTAAAATAGTATTTTTGCGTAGCCTTATGATAAGCAAATAAAATGGATCAAGAGGAAGGATGTTGTCGCCTTTGAAAAGAAGAAAAAAGATCAAATCAAAGAATGGGAAAAGCTGAATGAAAATGTTGAAAAAGGCAAAAAAAAACAAATATGTCTCAAAGGAAAAGTGGCAAGAATAAAAAATAAAGTCGCGTAATGCAGTTCATTGAAGACTTGCAGTAGCCTACCTCACCCCCTGCCTCTCTTAGTTGACCACTGCTTTGCCAGCTCATTCAAAATTCGCACTGCCGTACTGTGCGGAAGTTCCCAACATGCAAAACAGTTAATGCCACTTGTCGTATGACGCGGTGTGCGAAAGTGATCAGCGATCTGCAGTGATCGTTATCATTACAAACATACAGATAGAGTGTGAAGTATGTTTGTATGTACTAAGAAGCTGTGAATCAGGATATATTTCCGGAATGAAAAACTTGTTTCTTTTTTTGTCGTTTTAACTGATTTCCTTATAATGACAGCTTTGATGGGCCTGGGAAGCAGGCGGCCTGGGAAGCAGGCCCACGTTTTCTTGTTTGCTGGCGCTTGGGCTGGCACTTGTTAATGTTAATTTGTTGGTTTTTATGAATACGTTATTGTGGCTGAGTTGTCACAGATGTTGTTCTATTTTTAACAATCGTGATTTGCAAGTGATCATTAATAGGTTGCAAGGGAAGTGATTTTATGTATGCAATAAAATAAAATAAAAATAAAATAAAATAAAATAAAATAAAATAAAATAAAATAAAATAAAATAAAATAAAATAAAATAAAATAAAATAAAATAAAATAAAATAAAATAAAATAAAATAAAATAAAATAAAATAAAATAAAATAAAATAAAATAAAATAAAATAAAATAAAATAAAATAAAATAAAATAAAATAAAATAAAATAAAATAAAATAAAATAAATTAAAATAAATTAAAATAAAATAAAATAAAATAAAATAAAATAAAATAAAACAGAATAAAACACAATAGAGTAAAGTAAAATAAAATAAAATAAAGTAAAACAAATTATGATAATAAATTAAAAAATAAATAAAATAAAAAATTAAATTAAGTAAAAAAAATAAATAAATAAAATAAAACAAAAAAATAAAAAAATAAAATAAAACAAAAAAAAAATAACAAAAAAAAAGTAATAAAAAAAATATAAAAAATTAAAAAATAAAATAAAATAAAAAAATAAAATAAAATAAAATAAAATGAAATAAAATAAAGAAAAATAAAATAAAATAAAACAAAATAAAATAAAATAAAATAAAATAAAATAAAATAAAATAAAATAAAATAAAATAAAATAAAATAAAATAAAATAAAATAAAATAAAATAAAATAAAATAAAATAAAATAAAATAAAATAAAATAAAATAAAATAAAATAAAATAAAATAAAATAAAATAAAATAAAATAAAATAAAATAAAATAAAATAAAATAAAATAAAATAAAATAAAATAAAATAAAATAAAATAAAATAAAATAAAATAAAATAAAATAAAATAAAATAAAATAAAATAAAATAAAATAAAATAAAATAAAATAAAATAAAATAAAATAAAATAAAATAAAATAAAATAAAATAAAATAAAATAAAATAAAATAAAATAAAATAAAATAAAATAAAATAAAATAAAATAAAATAAAATAAAATAAAATAAAATAAAATAAAATAAAATAAAATAAAATAAAATAAAATAAAATAAAATAAAATAAAATAAAATAAAATAAAATAAAATAAAATAAAATAAAATAAAATAAAATAAAATAAAATAAAAAATAAAATAAAATAAAATAAAATAAAATAAAATAAAATAAAATAAAATAAAATAAAATAAAGTAAAATAAAATAAAATAAAATAAAATAAAATAAAATAAAAAATAAAATAAAATAAAATAAAATAAAATAAAATAAAACAAAATAAAATAAAATTTAATTAAATAAAAAAAAAGTTGAATAAAATAAAGTAAAAAAAAAGAATAAATTAAAAACAGTATCGACACGCGATTCCTGGATGACTGGCGTGAACTTTCACGCGCAAATCAATGAATGAGACAAATTTTGTACAAGGAAGTTCTACAATGCAAATAATACTCATTTTTTTCGAATTCGCGCGTAAATATTGATTTGGGTCTCATTCAACTTGTACGTGCGGCTCATCACCTTTTCACTGCCATCAACACCAATTTACCCACTGCCATCGAAGTGTACGAGTTGCAAAACGGATCGGCGGACATGAAAGACAAATTAAGGCAAAAGGCGGCTTATTTGTTTGCTGAAAGAATATAAGTAAAAAAAAAAACAAGAAAAACCAAAAACAACAAGTAAAGGGTGTAAAAAAGAAATAAAAATACAAAAACACAGAATTATTTGTTTGTATATGCCATAATTGTTTGTTGTTTTATGTACCTGGTTGCGTGTATGTTGTGGGCACATTTGTGGCATTACAATATTTAATTTGTATTAACAGAAAAAGGTGAAATCTGTTAAAAAACATAAAATATATGGCGCTGATAAAAATGAGAGAAGTTCGTAGAGACTGGGACTAAGAAAATCATATCTACTAGCACTGCTCATATATGTAGTTATGTTGCATGTGTGTATGCATGTTGTACCTACATATGCAAACATAATAAAACTTAAAACAAAACATGATCATCAATGCTACAAAACAATAAAATCGCTGATCAAAAAGAAACTTACACGCGTGAATTGTAATGAGAAATGAGGTGAGCAAAAACTGAAAATTGGTGGGAGAAAAAAGGGGTATCAGATGAATGTGGAGGGGTTAAGTACAACATTTGCGGGACTTCCTCCTAAAAAGATGACCAATTAAACATTAATTTTCAAATAATGGAAAAGAAATGACAGAAAATGGAAAAAGGAAAGGAAAGGAAAGGAAAGGAAAGGAAAGGAAAGGAAAGGAAAGGAAAGGAAAGGAAAGGAAAGGAAAGGAAAGGAAAGGAAAGGAAAGGAAAGGAAAGGAAAGGAAAGGAAAGGAAAGGAAAGGAAAGGAAAGGAAAGGAAAGGAAAGGAAAGGAAAGAAGGAAAGGAAAGGAAAGGAAAGGAAAGGAAAGGAAAGGAAAGGAAAGGAAAGGAAATGAAAGGAAAGGAAAGGAAAGGAAAGGAAAGGAAAGGATAGGAAGGAAAGGAAAGGAAAGGAAAGGAAAGGAAAAGGAAAGGAAAGGAAAGGAAAGAAAGGAAAGGAAAGGAAAGGAAAGGAAAGGAAAGGAAAGGAAAGGAAAAGGAAAGGAAGGAAAGGAAAGGAAAGGAAAGGAAAGGAAAGGAAAAAAGGAATGAAAGGAAATTGAAGGAAAGGAAAGAAACGAAAATGGTGAGCATATCCCAAATCAACATTTTTAGTTCTATGAAAAAAATGTCTGATGCCCTCAAATTTTCGAGATACTAGATTAGACTAGACTTGAGCGGGCTACCAAATGGCATTTCGGTTTTTGATTCAAAATATTTGAAAAAATTTTATACTTTTACCAAACAGCTTTTTAACTTTAAAAATCAGAGTAAACGCTTAGAGCGGAAACTTTTACTGTTTTTAATTTAGAATTCTATTAGCAAAAAATGAAAATAAAAATAAAATTACATAAGTGCTTAGAACATGTCAGAACAAGGTGTGCTATAGTTATGAAAAGGACCATACCTGGAAATATTTTGTGAAAATACGACGTAAAAACACCTTTCGTTCGATATCCATATACACTAATCTTTCAAAAGAAAATTCAGAAAGCTGGCAATATTGTAAAAGCTCCACAGCTGGCAGCACTTGATTAGGAGAGCTTGAAATGTGTGGCAATCTTGTGTTCTCATTGGCAACACCTTAGTGGAACGGCTTAAGATCTTTTTTAGTATACTATTGATTGAATCAAAAGTAGTGGATATACAAAAACAGATTGGTGACAAGATGGCCGCGATGGTGCAAGGATTCGTCACGCATCCAGCAGTACAGAGAACAGGCGCTATATTTTTTTCTGAAATTTTCTTTTAGGGGTCTGCTTTTGCTCGCTTGAATACGTAAATTAATACATAAAATATTACTATTTTCCAATTAATATTTATGCGCTTCCTTAATATTTTATGCAATTTAGTTTTTAGTAAGAAAATTTCCAAACAAAAATTCAATATTTTGTTTATGACCAAATAGCTATGCACATAACTTGCTCTCTCTAATGTGTTACGGTATTTAATAATATGAAATATCTGCTTGTGGGTGTGTGTAATAATTTTGAAGGGAAGACTAAATCGCCGATCAAGCAAATGATCGCTTTTAGAGGAAAAGCACCTAATTAGCTGGAAAGTTTATGTTTATATAAACATGTCGTTTACACGAAATTCAAAGAAACAAGTTAATATCTCTTCAACCTCACATGTAATAGGTGCCTGCGCGTCTCCTTGCTTCCCCCCAACACCACTTACATGCTCACACTAACCTCCTCCTCCCACTTCTTGCTTTTATTAGCGACTGTTGTAGCGCTTTCTGTTTTATCTTTAAGCAAGCTATTTAGTAGATAATCGTAAACTTTTGAAATTTATTTGAAAACAATAATAATATGATTTCTTCGTTTAAGATTTTGAAATGTTGTGCACTAAATTGTGCCGTGCGTAGCCAGCTTGACGCTTGGTTGTTGTCGGTTTTTGTTTGTTTGTTTATCATTGAATATTTTGATTGAGAATGAAAACATCAAACGACAAAATAACCGACATATTCACTTTTGAAGAGATCGGAAATAGTGCCTAAACGCGACTAAACTGCAAAAGAAAGAAGTAAAAAAATCTCAGATTGGTTGTAACAGAATATTATATACTCAGCTGTGAGCTTGTAACTTTTTTAAGATGATGAAAAAAAAAAAAAAATAAATTAAAAAAAGCCGCGTGAAAGAAGTTAATTTCTTAAGTTCAAAAATAACGAAATATGAATAAGATGTATTCGAGAATGGTTTAGATTCACAATACCTTACTTCCGGCAAGTGGATCAGGGAAACGATCCATTCGAAAATATCTTATATATGCTGCGTTTTCCATAAAATTTGGTACATGGTTAGAATTAGGCCTAAATTAACAGGAGTAAATACGAATGGGATATAGAGGAAGAGGGGCGTGGTAGAAGGAAAGAGGGCAATGAAGAGCAAAAGGGAGGGAGATAGGAAAGAGAGTTATACGAAGAAAGATAGGATAGGTGGCAAGCCTGCTTGAATATATTTGAAATGCGACCGAAAACCCGTTCATTTGATACCCATATAGGCATATCTTGCTCAATATTAAAAAAAAATAGGTGGCAACCCTGTGAACAGCCTCAAATGGAAATACCCATGCATTTAATCTTAGAATGAATCATACTATCTATAATCCGAAACTATATCCAAATCGGTCGAGCGGTTCCCGAGATATAGAGAAAAATAAATAAAATGCGGTTAGGTGGCAACCCTTCTTGAGCTTTACATATTTGGATACGGTCGAAAATACCTTTCATTCAATATTTATTCAATATTTAAACAAATTGAGATAGGTGCCAACCCTGTGAACCGTCCCAAGTGGCAACACCCACGCATATATGTAATCTTAGAATGAATCATACTATCTATAATGTCAAAACGCGGTTATGTGGCAACCCTAGGTGGCGACCCTGCTTGAGATTTCCATATTTGGAATACGGTCGAAAATACCTTTCATTTGATGCCCATATTGGCATATCTTGCTCAATATTTAAAACAAATTGAGATAGGGGGCAACCTTATGAACCACCCCAAGTGGCAACACCCACGCGTATAATCTAAGAATGAATAATACTATCTATAATGTCAAACTTTATCCAAATCGGTCGAGCGGTTCCCGAGATATAGAGAAAAATAAATAAAACGAGGCTGGGTGGCAACCCTGATTCAGATTTCCATATTTGCAATAAGGTCGAAAATACCTTTCATTGGCAACCCTGCTTCAGATTTCAATATTTGGAATAAGGTCGAAAATACCTTTCATTTGATACCCATATTGGCATATCTTGCTCAATATTAAAAAAAATGAGATAGGTGGCAATTTGTGAACCACCCCAAGTGGCAACACCCACGCATATAACCCTGCTTGAGATTTACATATTTGGAATACAGTCGAAAATACCTTTCATTTGATACCAATATTTGTATATCTTGCTCAATATTTAAAAAAAAGTGAGATAAATGGCATCCATGTGAACTGCCCCAAGTGACAACACCCACGCATATAATCTTAGAATGACTCATACTATCTATAATGCTAAATTTTATCCAAATCGGTTGAGCGGTTCCCGAGATATAAGAAAAACGCCTATGCCTGAAAGTCTGCAACATACGCCTGAAAGTCGGCTACAATTTCTATTTCCGTGCCATAACTTCCGTTTCATCGTCATCCATTTTCTCAAATTTTACTCTCAATCAAAACTTCATATCGCCGCCTAAGAAGTTAACTTCAAAAATTAAAAAAAAAAAAATTAAATAAAAGACATAAAAAAGAATGAAAAAACTAAAAAAATTGCCGCCCCTAACACCTAATCAATACCTTCTCCAACAACTGATCCACGCATTTCTCACGCCTGCGGCTGCTTTGTTTCGTTTTGCACTTTTTTCGGATTTGTTGTTGTTACAACAAAACTTAACGCAATTAAAAATATTTCTCTAACAATTACAATTCATAATGCGTTGTCGGTTGAAAAGTGCGTGCGGCAGCCGACAAACACACTCAATACTGCAGATAGTCATTTGTTGATCAAAGACTTTGAAAGTGTGGTGCGCGTCACTACTGATCGACAGCCAAGCTATATGAAGTACACCGACGATAATCGTCAACACGTCTGCGCCTTTGCAATTCTCACCAACGCCCACACTCTCGCATATGGCACGTTCATTTCTAGGTACTTTTCAGGAAGTTTGCGAGATAAATGAAAAGGCGCAGACTATGTGGCAACTCAGAAGAAGTGCTGCCAGACCAATTGCCGCTGCAATAGCGGTTTTTGTGGGTGGAAAGGGGAGGATGTGGCCATGGCTGAAATGCGGCAATGGCAATGCTAAATATGATCTTTTCTACACTCAACCTTGCTACATGATGCTGAAGTTTCTTGGATATGCCTCGTATGAATCATATTTTTGTAGCCTCTTTCGGTATACGCAAAGTTTGTGTTAGAAGTCTAATAAACAGTGTAAACAAAAAACGCAAAAGGTATATAAAATATTATGCATGCTACTTACTAATTGCACTTAATATTTTTTTGCTTGCAAGAGCTCTCTGTGGGCCGCGCACATGTTGATCGTTAGATACGTGCTGATCTCTACGGTGATCTGCATTGATCCTCAGAGACGATAATTGACTTCGTCATCGATTTGCATTGATTTGCTGTGAATGTACGAAAACAAAATGTGGCAAGTGTGCAACAGCCAACCCACAGTTTCAGTGAACAGCGTTTAGCAACGGGTTGCCTTGTAGCTAAAATTTGATTTACGATTTATGTTCAGCAGGCGTTCTTCTGTAGGCGCCGCTGTTAATGGATTTTGCATACTAAATTGTTTAATAAATTTGAATAAATTGATTTTCGCACTCATTACTCTATAAATTTTGCACTGTTTGCCAGTTTTTGAGATTTTGTTAGTGTTTTTGTAGGAAAATATTTTCAGTTGGATGAATAATGGGAAAATGATCCCAAAATGATCGCAAAATGATCCCAAAATATGTAGATATACTAATACAAGACGGTGAAATGGTAACCCTGGGCGGCAACCTTACTTGAAAATATTTTTGTTGGTATGTCGCCGAAAATACCTCCCATTTGATACCCATATTGGCATATCTTGCTCCATAATTTTAAAAAAATGAGATAGGTGGCAACCCTGTACACCCCCCAAGTGGCAAGCCCCAAATGGATAGTCTTAGAAATCATATACTCTCTATATGTCAAATTTCATCGAAGTCAAGCGGTTCACGAGATAGTACCGGATATACAAATAAACTGCGATAAGGTGGCAACCCTAGGTGGCAACTCTACTTGAAAATATTTTAGTTGGTATGTCGCCGAAAATACCTTTCATTTGATACCCACAATGGCAAATCTTAGTCAATATTTAAAAAAAATTAAATAGGTGGCAACCCTTTAAACCACCCCAAGTGACAACACCTAAGTGGATAGTCTTAGAAATCGTATACTATTTCTATGTCAAATTTCATCGAAATCCGTCAAGCAGCTCTTGACTATATATACTGCGGTAAGGTGGCAACGCTAAATATTTTAGTTGGCAACTCCATGACTGTAAGAGATTTATAAAAATTTTTTTCCGAATGGCTGGTGCGACATCTGTCGGATTGTTGTTTTTATTTTTATCTCAAATTTCAATAAAAAACCAGGGGTGAAAATAGGGTGATCTTTCACTCAGCTGTAGATATCTACAAATTTTTCGGACTACGTTTACACAAATATACCGTAGACCTGTAAACAGATTTTTTTTTTTTTTTTTTTCAATTTAAAAATTTGCAGAGTCGTCAAAAACGAGTAATAAAATCTTATATATAAATGCGCAATGTTCCAAAGTTTTTCCCCTTTTTCGCAATAACCACAATTCTAAGGTATATAAAATTGTATATGTATCGATAGGTCTTCCCGAGCAGGGTGTGCGTCAACAAACCAAAAACTAAAAATAAATAATTATAATATGAAAAAACTTATTTGAAAGTCTCACCACTACAAATGCTAAACACGCATTCACTTTATAGAGTCGCTGTTATGTGTGTATGTAGATATCACCGACCACTTGCATTGTTGTGTTTGCATTCATTGCTGTTGGGGAGAGCCCGAGTGTGAGAACAAGAGTTGTTTTGTTGTCAACTGTATTGGGCGTAGGTATTCAGAGAAGCAAATGCTTGCCCAGGCTTGATCTTTTGAAAAAAAAAAAAAAAAAAAAATACAAATAAGCTACATCGTGCACAACCTCCTTCATAGATAGACTGTGAAATTAAGTAAAATGGCCAATTGATTAAATAAAATAAAGTAAAATAACAAAATATCGAAAGTAAGGAAAGAAATTTGTAGGAAATATAAGGAAAGGAAATATTATAAAATAAATTTAAAAAATCAAAAGGAAAGAAAAATAAAGAAATATAGAGAAAGATAAAGAAAGGAAAGGAAAGAAAAATAAAGGAAATAAAAGGTAGGGAAGAGGAAGGGATGGAAAAGGAACAATAAAGGGAAGGAATGGAATGGAAAGGGAAAAGTTAATTAAACGGAATGGATGGAAAAGCAATAAAACGAAAGGGAGAAGAAATAAAGTAATGAAACGTAAGGAAAGGAAATGACAGGAAAGGATAACTAAGGAAAGGAAAAGAAAGCTAGGGAGAAAAGAAATGAAAAGAAAAAGGCGAAGGAAAGCAAATGAAAGCAAACGTAATGAAAGGAGAAAAGGGGAAAGGAAAGAAAGACGAATAAAAACGAAATAAATAAAAATAAATAATTTTAACATTAAACCTGTGTTGCTGAATGGTGTAAAGAGGAAGGAAAAGGTAAAAAGAAGAGGAATGTATAGAAACGGATAATATATTAAATAAGAAAAAGTAAGGGAAAGTTTAAGAAATAGCAAAAAAGTAAAAGTTAAGGTAACTTAACTTCAAAAAGGTAGAGAAGTAAAGTAAGGTTTTTGTGGTTGAATTTCAACCACTGGCGAGACTCTAGTCATAGTAAAAAAACAAAAACCTTAAATAACCTATCAAAATCCTCTCAGCTCATTTAAGCTCACTAACGAGCTCTTTATTAAATCTTTAATTCAGATTATAAGCTTAGTGCTTTTTTTCTACCCCTTACAACAACAATCTACAAGCGCATAATGAATAATTAAGAAAAAATTGTCAAACAAAAAGTCTTAATTTTAAAATGCGTAATGCACCGCCAATTGTTCAGCAGCTTTATCTCTTTCACTTAATTTTCTTTTTATGGCTTAATACAAATTTTTTTTTGTCATTTTATTGAAGATTTTTTTCTTTTTATTAAACTTTTTATCTTCTTCTTCTTTGTGATGTGTTAAATGTGATTGTCTGAAATCTGTTGATTTAATTGATGTACGGTCAAAGGAATCTTTTAACTCTCTTGTCAATGCGCATCAACAACGCTTTTGCTTTGCTTGCGCCCGAGTTGACTTCGAGTTGGTTTGTTAATTGCCTTTAATAGTTTAAAATGTGACTGAACATTTAATTGGCAGTGGGCGGTTATGGTTATGTTTGAAAAAAAAAAAAAAAACACTCACATACATACCAACAAAAGTACAATAAGTAGTTGTAAAACTATTGATAACAACAAAAAAGTTGACTGTCAACTTGCATGTAAATCCCGCCGCCAGTAACCCTCCAAATGATTTGAAATTGAATTAAATTATTCAGAATATTGTCATTCTGCTGGTGGGGTTTGCAGTCTCATATGCATGGTTGTTGTTGTTGTTGTATATATATACCTATGCATGGTATAGGTTTATTGTGCAGGGTTTCGTCACAATGCGGCAAAAATTTAGCAATGAATCAGTGCATAGAGGCCATCAATGGTGTTTTCGTTTTATTTTTTTATTGGTACAGTTTAGCGTAAATTGATTTTATTAGAATATTTTTTAGTTATGTAACTAACACTTATTCAATAAAAATAAATATTTGAGATTTTCCATGTCAAATCGTAGGATATTTGAAATCGTCCCCAACTGATTTGAATGGATTTTCAACTTTCACATTTTTGGTTTTTCCTGTTTTTTCTTAGTTCATTTTTTCAATATTTCGGAAAAATTATAGGTTTGAATTAAAAAAAAAATTTTCTTCAATTTTGGAATTTGTTTTCCAAATTTTTTTTAGTCCGGTCAATATGAACATTTGAAATAACAATAATTCCCATAGAGTAAAATTTTTGCATACAGCTTAGGTTTACCTTCAGATAGAGAATCTCAAAAGTCCTCATCGATCTCAAAAGTTCTCATCGGTCAAAATTTTAGGTTTTTTGAACTTTTTTTTAAACCGGTAAGTTTTTTCGAAAAATTGCCTGAGACCAAGTTGTAGACCTGGATAGTGCCTACAAATATAGTCCGTGCATTTTTTCTCTAAGAGTAACCACTTATGATATATCGAGATTGTAAAATTGGCTCTGGAAATTATATAAAAATATGTGCCATGTATGGATTTTTTAGGACTTTTCTCGAAAATTTTAAAATGTGTAGACAAATTTTCTTTTACCTTTTATTTGTCATGGAGTTCCTCATCGACAATGGGAAAGGTTATTTTCTCCATGCATTATATTAAAAAAAAATAGTAGTTCGGTAAATTTAGTGTATCAAGTCTAACAAAAAAGCCCCCACAGAACCAATTTTTTTGTCAGGAGCTTAGGAAGAAAACTGCAAAAGTCCCCATCGATTCAATTTCGGCTCAAAAAAGTTATTCTGGGACAAAAGTCGAGAAAAATCGAAATTTGAGAATTTTTTTTGGATTTAAAAAAAAAACCTAAAAATTTGACCTTTTGATCCCGAACAACTTTTTTAGCACAGAAGTTCGACAGCGAAACTGCATGCAAAATTTAGCTCTGTGGAAATGGTTGTTATTTAACCACTATTTTATGTCTATTTTGACCGGGCTATATTTTATTTTTTGCCATATTTTAGAAAAATTATATTTCTTAATTTTTTCCCTAAAATTTTTTTCTTCAATTTTCAAATTTTTCCCAAATTTTTTTTTTTATTTTTTGTATTTTTTTTTTTATTTTTTTAAATTTGTGCACCGTTAAAAATTGGGGAAAAATTGAATTTCAAAAAAATTCTTAACAGTAATATTTTTGAAAAAAAAAATTCTGAATTTTTTTTTAACTTGGATATACCAGAAAAATATACAAAAATTATAATTCTTTATTTTTTCCCTAAAATTTTTTTCTTAAATTTTTTAATTTTTACCAAATTTTTTCTATACATTTTTTTTTTTTAATTTTTTTAGCATTGTTAAAAATTGGGAATTGAATTTAATAATATATAAAAAAAATTCTGAAAATTTTTTATAAATTTGGATATACCAGAGGTGAAAAAGAAAAAAAGTGTGTCAAAGTTAACGGTCAACTTTGATTTTACGATTTTGAGGATTGAACATTTTCTGAAATGACAACTTTTTATTTTTTTGTTTTTGTGTTTTGAAATATCTAGAGTGTCTCCGATTTGAAACCAAAGTAAGAAATGAAGGCTGAAACCCTAACTATAACCGTTCGAATTGGTCTCATTTTTTAATATCGTAACCAAGGTTTAAACCCATTTTAGTTTTCAGAATCGAAACCATAGCCATAAACATTTAAAAAAGTTTCATTTACTGGTATTGGTTTACAATGTCGTTTCAAGACCGATCCACTCCATTTGCTATCAGAGGAGACAAACTTCGTTCACTTTATTCAAATTACTCAACCAATAAATATTACACAAGCTCAAACAATTTAAGATTTACCAACCGAAACTTCCCATAATTTCTTTTTAATTTCTTTCTTTGTATTGATGAAATTAATTTCTTAATCGTCAAATCATACAAAAAGAAATAATCACACACACGAGTAGGGCCCTTGCTGATCAAAAATCGTGCAAAAAAAATCCAAGCATACAGATGTTGGTACATGGATACGTGCTCTTGAAGCACTTACGATCGTCACTTTTGATCCGCACAGTTCCCATGACACAATCTATATTTATACTTACACATGTGTGAAGGTATGAACCAGTTTCAAGATCTTCCCCCACCAAAAAAAGATATTGCCAAAAAAAGTAAATAAATAATAAATTTTGTGAAACGAAGCGGGTACGTGTATTTGCGAAGGGAATCTGTGAAATCTGCGCGAAAAGAGAGCGCCGATCAGGTTGAAAGTGCTGTTGATATGTTCCCTGTATTCGTATTTATGTTTACTTAACTAACAAATGTTGCTCCACATTTTAGGGATTTAAATCAATGAGCCGACGAAACTCTATACCAGGGGGCATTCTATGTCAAGCGGGATATCATTTAAGCTGTGAATATTTAAAAAGGTGGAATAAAGAAATACATTTTTTTATTAAAAAAATATCCCCTAGGTGGCGCCCGGATCAAGATGACCGGAAAATTCATTTAAAATTTGGAATTTTGTTATTCGCATTAAAGAAGTTTCCAGTAAGATAGATTCCTGAAACTTGGCATATAGATAAACAATTAAAGACAATGCAATTCGTTGTACACAAAATTCCGCTAGATGGCGCACTGGTCGAGATAAATTGAAATTCTTGAGTAACCTCCCGTTAGGATAGAGACTTGAAACTTGCCATATGTTTCAGAAAACGGTTACAATACAATATTATATCAAACAAATTTCACTAGGTGCCACATGGATCAAGATATTTCGAAAATTCGTTTGAAATTGGAAACCTTCCGATGGACTTTGGGTAAGGCGGTTTAGTGCCAGGGACTTGAAACTTAGTATATAGTTCATCACGCGATGACGATACAATCTGTAGAAATCAAACTTCCGATAGGTGGCGCGCTGATCGAGGTAACTGAAAATTGCTGAAAACCGGGGGGAATTTGCGATCAATTATTGAGTAACTTCAATGCAATATTAGATTAAAATAATTTCGCGAGGGGGCACATGGATCGAGCTATTTCGTAAATTCGTTTGAAATTGGGAATCTTGTGATCGACTTTTAAGTAATTTCCTGGCTACTTAATGACTTGAAACTTTAACAACATTGACGATACAATTTGTAGGAATCAAAATACCGATAGGTGACGCGCTGAGCGAGATAACTTAGGCTCGCTGAAAACCGGGGAAATTTGCAATCGATTTTTTAGTAACTTTCCGGTTAGCTAGAGACTTGAAACTTGCCATATATTTCAGAAACCGTGACAATATAATATTATATCAAAAAATGTACACTAGATGGCGCACGAATCAAGGTTTTTTAAAAATTCTTTTGATGTGGGAACATAACTAGCTTCGGTTACGATGACAATGCAAATTGCAGAAATCCAAATTCCGCTAGGTGGCGCTGATCGAGACAATTGGAAGTCTCTGAAAAAAGGAGGGAAACTTGCGATCGAGTAACTTCCACGGAAAGCTAAAGACCTGAAACTTGACACATGCGATATAGTAAAAATATCACTAATAATTTCATTTCGTAGTGGAATGCCCCCCATATTGTGTGAAGCAAATATTTGCAAAACTAAAGAGAAAATCAAAAAAAAAAGAAACACAAAAGAAAATAAAAACAAAGAAAATAGTAAAAATATAAAATTAAAAGACTCGATAATGTAAAGACAAACGCACACGAAAAAAGTGAAATAATCACTTGAAGGAGCCACTTCAGGGTTAAGCACATTGACCGACTACGAGCAGGCCAATGCAAGGTGTAGTGGCGAAGAAAAAAAAGGGACCATTTATGTGAGTGTGAGTGTAAGAAGTGGCTGATGTATTTGGCTGATTTAAACTTATTAAAAATCGTACAAGTACGCGATCAAGTCCAAGCGCACTTAATGTGAGGGCGGCAATAGTGGCGTTGAATGATTTGTATTTCGAGAAATTCCCACGATTAAGCTGCGCTGGTAGCTAGACGGTTAAAGAGAGAGAAGTGTGACGAAAAACTAAAAAAAGAGGCTGGTTACGATCGCCTAACTACTCTACTGGACATGCGCAAGTACCTGCGACAGACAAGCAGACAGACAGTGACCGATACTGCAACAGGTACTTGAGATGCAAAAGTGTATGACGAAAAGTAGTGATCCCCCTTTTTGTGCCGCTTTTACTAACATTTTTTTTTTAGTTTTTTTCTGTTTCAATCAAATTGGATCAAAATTAAATTCCTTACTTCAAATGCTAACAAAAAGTTGCTTGCGAATCATTTTAATCTATATATCTATTGAGCACATATCTACATGCCTACTTGTAGGTATGTCTTTTTGTACTCAGGTGTCTGTGGCTTTGAAATTTGAGTAGATATTTTGCTTTGCTTGCGTTTTTATATACATCAAAATTTGTAAAGGATAATAAAATCCTTGCAGACGAGTTAAACAAATTTCAGTTTTGTACTTGAAAAATCATACAGCATATAAAAACAAGAAAGAAGGCAATAAAAATTGAGGCAGAAATAATAAAAAAGATGCAATGATTTGAAGGCAAAACAATGCAAGCGAAACGCCTTAAGCGTGGGAAATTTCAATTCAACGAATTTTAGTGATCTTTTTAGCGAAATATTTTATTCTGTGGAGTTACTAGTGTGAGAAATAATTTTTTTTGGCTGCATTGAAAACAATTTTAAAATAAAAGAAAGTGGAAGACTTGTTAAAATTTGAGGAACATAGCTCTCGATTTTATGTAACTCCTCGGTGAACCAGGAAAATTCTGAATGAACGCCCGATAGTTTAGCACAAAAAGAAAATATTCCGATAGGTGGCGCAGAGATCGAAATATTCAAAAAAAATTCGTGTTTATAGCCCGATTTTTCGCATTTTTAGAGCATAAACAATCGAAGGATGTGCACAAAAAAAGTACATGGCAGGTACCACGCCCACTTTATCCATTGGTCCGGATTGTTAATCCAAACATCCTCGGGCTTACATAAGTTCACTAAAAAAAAATGTTATCAATGTGATAAAAAACGCCCAAAAGACTTACGTATATATAAAGATTGTTTGTTGCTTCTATTTATCACGCCCACCCAATTTTTATACTTTTTTTTATGAATTGTCTATGGTATGTAATAAAGCAAATCACATTTTCCATCTATTTTGCTCCTTGCGCCACCTAGCGGAATATTAAAAGTTTGCTTTGTCATGCGATAAAGAACAATGATCCAATTTTCAACCCAAGATCTGCTTGAAGATCGTCTAATGCTCTTCTTTAATCAGATGTCGCCGATATTTGTTAATTTTTCGGCGACATCTATCGTCCAACACGTCAGTTTGGTTGTATTTCTGGTTAGATGTCGCTGCAAAATAAACAATTATCAACGACATCCAGCGGCAAATAGCGGTGAACTGCAAGAAATATTCGTTTCGTTGTATTTCTTGCAGTTTTTGCTAATTTATCTGAGGAGTATTGCTAGCGAACATTTTGCTGTGGCTTCTCAAATCTTCTTCATTTTTAGGAGTTTATAATGAAGATTATGCTCAAGTTAACTTCCAAAAGCGGAATTTGCGCTAATGTATCTGCCGTATAATGAACTATGTTCCAAGACTCTATCTTACCTCTACCTTGGTTAAAAATCAAGCAGTGTTCCATCTCGCGGATTTTCCAAATAAAATATTGCAAGGAATTCTGAAGGCATGGTCTACAGAGAAGATAATATATTACACCAATTTTGCAGGAACTTACTTAAAATGTGGTCGTGAGATTCCTCAAATTCGCAGGTGTTTCAAAATCTTTCGATGCTTGCTCCATCTAGAGGAGTTTTAACCCATCTAGCGGAGTTTTGCCCCGTGCGCCATCTAGCGGAATCTTCTTCCATATTTTGCGTTGTCTTCGGGTTATGAACTACGCTTACTTTCTAAAATCTCTTAAATCGGTAGCAAGATTTCCTCCCGTTGGCATGAATAAAATAAATCTGTGGCAATAAGGGCTAAAGGACGACTAAATTCGAGATAAGGCGAAAATAAGATATTGCCAGTATTCGCTTTCTCAGTACACAAATCTCTAGTCACTCAATTTTCACCGCATTTGCTTAAACATTTTGGATTTTATAGCCAAAAAATCATTTCGAAATTGTTTACACTATAATTTTGAATTTCTAATCGTGCTACTGAAAAAATTGGAAAAATTACAGAAATATGAATGAAATAAATGTCTGGATCGGTGCGCCATCTAATGAAAATTTTTCGCTAAATAGAACATAGTGCTCGGGTTCTGAATTATGCTCCAGGTTACAAGTCTGTAACTCATACGGAAGTCACTTTAAAATCAATCAAAATATTTCCAAAACTTGCACTGAAAATAATCGTCAAAATAAAATGTGCCCAATATAAACCAGGAAATACTAAAATTAGCTGCCTTTGATAAAATAAGTTTAGAAATGTCATGCATAAAAGCCCATAAAAATAATTAGCTATCTGCGAATAACCTTCAAAAAAAAAAAAAATAAAAGGCAAAATTTTAATTTATAATTTTTCGTAGATTAAATTACTTTATCTATACATTTCCCTATTGGAAGTACTGACATTCGTGCCATTTTACTACTTCAATAAAGTTTGCAAGGCGCATACATGCATATAGACATACATACATATGCAACTATACAACTATATGAAACTATAACATTATTGGCATGTCCACTTTGTATCTTTTGCACGGCTCTTAAAGGCAATTTTTTGTAAATGACACGTTTGAAGACGGATGTTTTATTATCAAAAAAAAAAAAAAAAAGATTTGTCACTGAAATATAGTTTAATTAGTCGTATGTTATGGGAAATGAAATTAACAGTAAAATTTAAGTTGAACAAAAAATGTATTCAAGTTGTGCAACAATTCAAGCCCAGGCTTTGACTCAATGTTAATTTTTTTTATTTAATTTTATTTAATTGGTTTATTTTATTTTTAATTTATTTTATTTTTATTTTATTTAATTTTTTAATTTTTTTATTTATGTATTTTATTTTTTTTATTCTATTATATTTGACTACGTTTTATTGTTATTTTTTATTTTATTTTATTTTTATTTTATTTTATTATGTTTATTATTTTTATTTTATTTTATTTTATTTTATTTTATTTTATTTTATTTTATTTTATTTTATTTTATTTTATTTTATTTTATTTTATTTTATTTTATTTTATTTTATTTTATTTTATTTTATTTTATTTTATTTTATTTTATTTTATTTTATTTTATTTTATTTTATTTTATTTTATTTTATTTTATTTTATTTTATTTTATTTTATTTTATTTTATTTTATTTTATTTTATTTTATTTTATTTTATTTTATTTTATTTTATTTTATTTTATTTTATTTTATTTTATTTTATTTTATTTTATTTTATTTTATTTTATTTTATTTTATTTTATTTTATTTTATTTTATTTTATTTTATTTTATTTTATTTTATTTTATTTTATTTTATTTTATTTTATTTTATTTTATTTTATTTTATTTTATTTTATTTTATTTTATTTTATTTTATTTTATTTTATTTTATTTTATTTTATTTTATTTTATTTTATTTTATTTTATTTTATTTTATTTTATTTCATTTTGTTACACACAGAATATTTTTTGTCAACATGAACCATGTTAAACTAACAAGAAAGATCCTGTTAAATTTGCATGAGTTAATGAGTGCAGTGTTGTTTCTACAGGAACTCATCTTAATTTAACAGGAATTCGTGTTAATTTAACAGGGAGTCGTGTTAATTTAACACGAAGTCAAGCTTTTCAACATGAGCTTCATGTTAATTTAACAGGATGTCATGTCAATTTAACACTAAATGAAGTTATTTAAATAACATGATCGATAATGTTGAAAAATAATAACCTGAAAAAGTGTTAAAAAAATTTTGATTTTACATGAAAATTTTTCTGTGGGTATATTAGTTTTATTTTTTTTATATTTTTATGTTATTTTATTTTTTATTTTTTTATTTTGATTTATTATAATTAAATTAAATTTTGTTTTGTACCTTTTTTATTTATTTTTGTTATTTTATTTAATGTTTTTCGCTATTCGTCTTGGGCAGCTGTTTACACACAAAATAATTTTTATCAACATGAAGCATGTTAATCTAACAAGAGAGAACCTATTAAATTTGCATGAGGTAATGAGGCAGATAGTGTTGTTTTAACAGGAATTTATGTTAATTTAACAGGAATTCATGTTAATTTAACAGGAATTCATTGTAATTTAATACGAAGTCAAATTTTTCAACAAGAGCTTCATGCTATTTTAACAGGATGTGATGTTAATTTAACACGAAATGAAGATATTCAATATGAGCTTCATGTTAAAATAACATGATCGATAGTTTTGAAAAATAATAACCTGAAAAAGTGTTAAAAAAATTATGATTTTACATGAAAATTTTTCTGTGTGTATATTATGTTTTATTTTTTAATTTTTATTTTATTTTTTCTATTTTTTTTATTTTTTTATTTTTATTTTATTTTTATTTTTTATTTTATTTTTATTTTTTTATATTTTTTTATGAAACTTTTTTTAAATTTATTTTAATTCAATTTATTTTTATTTTTGTTATTTTATTTAATGTTTTTCGACATTCGGGTTCGGCAGGTGTTCATAAACGGTGCTACAGCCAAATTTGACCCAACAAACCAGAGCGAACAAATTTGAAAAAAAAAAAAGTGGCACTCTGCACGCCTCATCAACGTCACCACTGCCACTCGGCTTCAATTAAAAATCAATTAATATTTCGCAACGCGTCATAATTTTTAATAGTGTCACACTATTTTCATACTCCACGCACTAATAATTTCATGCAAGCAATGCAGCAACAACAACAACAACACCAACAACAACGAAATAATCTAAAATTTAAATTTAAAATAATTACAAAAAAATACAAAATTTCATACAGAAAATCATGCAACATACATGCAACAAACTGTCGTTGTTGCTGAGTCAAGCAACATTTATTTTTATTAATTCATTCATAAGTTTGTATGTACTCACGTATGTATGTATGTTTGCATGCAACAATTTGTGTTTGTTTGTGTGTCGCATTGTCGTTACAGCGCGCATATATTTTTCAAGTGTTGAGTATGTAATTTTATATTTCCGGTGTAAGCGAGAGTTGAGTGATAGTTGTTGTTGTTGTTGTGCTGGTGTAATGTGCGCGCTGCAGTTGCTTTAGGCTGCCTGGCACTCATTCTTCACCGACTGCTTTGTGGTTTGTTTGTATGTTTTTTCGCCTATCAGCTGTTTTCGTAGCACTCACGAGTTGCATCTGCCATTTGACTTTGGAACAGAGATTCCCTTGGAATATTTACGCGTCGCTGAAATCAAAAATTGAAAAAAAGGAAAAAAAATGTTGAGAAAGTGGCAAAAATTTTATAGACATTTTTTCAGGATTTTTTTTTTTTTGTATTAAAGTTTGCTTTATATGTAAATTTAAGTATTTTTTGTTTGTCTGCAATTTTTCTCATTCATTCAATTTTTCACTCAATATCTTCTGCCTCGTTTACATACTGAACATTTTTTTCTCCAACTTTTATTGGGCTTCGCTGTCTCTAATGCATTTTTTATTTTGTTTCTTTTCATTTTATTTTTTTTTGTTATATTTTTTCCGCTTTTACAACTTAAATAAACAAATTTATGGTGTTCAAATTTTTTTCCTAGAATTGCCACAACTGCACTTCTCAAATTTTTTTAGACGCTGTCTTTGCATTTATTTTTTATTTATTTGTTTGATCAAATAAATTTTAGTCAGACTCTTCGTGGAAAAAAAAAAAACATATTGCCATTGAAACTTAAGCTAATGTAATTTTTTATTCATTTCCTTTGTCAATTTTGGCTTTACTGGAAATGTGAAGAGACGATGAAAAAAAACAAAAAAGAGTCTATATATTTTAAACACAGCCA
Organism: Campiglossa producta; assembly: GCA_964058755.1. NCBI lineage: Eukaryota > Metazoa > Arthropoda > Insecta > Diptera > Tephritidae > Campiglossa > Campiglossa producta. Next base: position 20,602,608 of record CAXKVI010000001.1, on the reverse strand, counting down.
GTTAGCCAGAATCACTTTAATTTTCAATTTTTAGTTTTATAAATTACTAGCGGACGCGGTCTCAAATCATAGGAGATATCTCCGTAAGCAGCTGAGATATTTAAGCTTATGACAGCACTAGTGATCACCTTTCGTTGGATACCCATTTGTACTAACACTTTTTTGGTCACCACTGATCGACATATATGTATTGGTCGGTAACTCTCAAACCCGTTGAGTTATCGAAATAAGGGATAACTTAAATTTTAAGTAGAACGTCTACTAATACAATGTGAGAGTTTCATTCAAATACATTCAGCAGTTTAAGAGTGATACAACCACAAACATACAGACAAATGGAGAGAAAGAAAAAAAATTCTAAAACGGTTGACTTGGATTCTATTGGCTTGATAATGAATGACCCTACAATTATTTTTTTTTGGAATATCTGCAATGTACAGATATCGTTACAATTTTACTATGCCTAGAGATAATTGTCATATTTTTGATGAATCTGCAGACTGTACCAACTTAAATGATAAATTTTCAAAGACACTCATCAAAAAATACCTGACCTTCTCATGGAGCAGGTACATACCCCATACACCTTCCACATAATTCAATAAATTGTACACCAAAAAAGGTGACAATAGAAACAAATTATTTTGCTACACTTTTCATTTTAAGCTCATCAATTTCGTATCATTCAAATAGTCAGAGCAGATATATACAAATAAGAAATCAAATTCCCTTGAGGGAACACCCTCAGCGTTTCCTGTTTCCAAATTGATGATGACAACACAGCAACAAAAGGAACAACAATAAACAAATATTAGACAGCAAAGGAGAGAGCAGCATTAGACATCATTACATGCAAACATACTTTCCTGTGAGACATGACTAATGTAGGCATTCCATATAAAAAAGCGAGAGAGATTCATATTTTATTTAATTTTACTACACAGAAAAAATTGCACTGGTAAAATCAACAATGTCATACTGTAATCCTTATGTGGACCAATTTCTGTTGAATTGACCAAATTTTGGTTATTTGAACGAAATTTTTGTGTTGAAGTAACTGCATTCAATTATTGATTGAACGGTCATAGATCTGTCAATTTTTAACTAACAAAATTTTGTAAAACTGACAGAATTTTTTAGTTATTTCAACAGCGAAGGAACTGTCATTTTAAATGAATTGCATCATCCAATTAAATCTACTAGAAATGGTAGAGTATTTGTTTATCAAAAAAAATGTTGTGTTGAAACAACAAACTCCTGCAGTTGATCCATGAGCGTCATGTCAACTGTCATTTTAAAAACAACAAACTTTTGCACTTACACCAACAGCGGAAATACTGACATGACTGCCATATTTATTAAGTAGACGCCGGCAAGCATAGTTAGACGATGGCATCATGGTAGACACTTCGTTCCAGCAGTCAAATAGTTTGAGCTCAATTCTTGGTAAAGGCAATAAAGCAACGTGCGAAAGTGTGGTGTCATTTAGAATAAATCTTAAATATACGATGACATCATGGTAGACACCTGAGTTGAGCGTTCAGGACACCTGTGTTCGGTTCTCGGTGAAGTCAATATGTGTAAAAACTCTGAAAATTATTGGTGGTCAAACTAGTTGTAAAGTAGTTTTCAACTATTTGCTTTGGTTGCAGGATAGTCACACAATTTCCTGCAGGGTAGTCCGTTAATATGTTAGACGCTCATGTGAGGTTAATATGTGGGGTAGTGACAAATGTGGCATTTATGCAATTAGAAGTAGTATTTCTGTAGCTAACGGGAAACACCTTTAGTAAATCGGTGATACATTCATACATACATATGTTTGTATAAACAAATGTGTTAGTTTGCTGGTGTTGAAAAGCTCCATTGAACGCCCGAATTGAGAGCAATTTGCAACAGCTAGTTGTATCAGACACACATCCTTACATATATATATATTTATATACATTTTCATACACTCCAATATGACGTATACGTTACTATTCGTCATACACATTTTGTTGTTGTTGCTTCATATGCTAGTGCCACAGCCTGTTGAATGCCACATTGCGCTCACAACGACCGGAAGTTAATAACAAATAATATTATTGCCCTGTTATATTGCTTATACATATGTACATATGTATGGTTGCCTGTTGCACTGCTGACGTATGTTGTTGCCACTAGTATGTACGACTCATTACCTACCAAACATGCGTATTACAATGTATGGCTTCCTTTCGTCTCGACCAAATATTTGGGTGCAAAAAAATATTATGTTCAATATTAAGTTTTTTTTTTTAACATTTTATATATAAATAAAATAGAATAAAATATAGTGGAATAAAACAAGGAACAATAATGAAAAAAAAATTTAAAAAACCTAATTGAAAAAATTGAAAAAAAAATAAAGTAAAAAATAATAAAAAAAAATAAATTAAATTAAACAATGTAAGGTAAAATAAGATAAAACAAAAAAAAAAAAATAAAACAAAAAAGACAAAATTAAAAAATTACAAAAAAAAAAATAAAAGAAAAAAATGTATACAAAAAAATATAAAAAAAAAAAAAATTAAAAAAAATTAAAAAAAAAATTAAAAAAAATTAAAATATAAATTAAAAAATATTAAAAAAAAATAAAAAAAAATAAAATTAAATAAGACAAAAAAAAAATAAACAAAATGTATAAAAATGTAAAAAAAAAATAAAATAATTTATATGAAAAAAAGAAAAGAAAAAAATAAAATGAACAAAGGAAAGTTGTTAAGATAAAACAAAACAAAAAAAAAAAAAAATAAAAAAAAAATAAAAAAAAATAAAAAAATTAAAAAATGAAAAAAAAAATGTATACAAGAAAAATAAAAAAATATGTCAAAAAAAAAAATATAAAAAAATATGTCAAAAAAAAAAAATTTATAAAAAAAAAAAAACAAAACAATGTGTACAAAAAAAACAAAAAAATGTGTACAAAAAAACTAAAAAATGTATACAAAAAAAAAATTTTACTTAAAAAATAAAATAAAATAAGACAACAAAAATTAAAAAATTTAAAAAAAGTTGTACAAAAAAAAAAAAATGTATGCAAAAAAAAAATTAAAAAATTATACAAAAAAAGAAAAAAAAACAAAATAAAATAAAAAAATGCAAAAAAATTAAATAAAATTTAAAAAGTAGCAAAAAAAAAAATAAAATAAAAAATACAAGTAAAACAAAATGAAACAAACGACAACAAAATAAAATAAAATGAAATCAAATCAAATAAAATGAAATAAAAAAATACATAAAAAATTAGATTATAAAAAAAAACTACATTAAACAAAATTTAATAAAATTAAAAAAAAAAACTAAAAGCAAATAATAAAAAATTTAAGTAAAATAAAATAAAATAAAATTAATTTAAATTAAAAAATGGACCAAAAAGAATAAATTACAAAGAAAAAAAAATAGAATAAAAAAAGCCATTTTAAATTCTAACAAATTGTTAAACCCTTTTACTAAAAAAATACAAGAAGTATGAGTCACGCACAATATAAAGTAAACAATCCAAATTTTCATGCAGAAAAATAAATGTTTTTTCCTTTATGACCAAGAAGCTACACTAAATATGAATTGTTTCAATTATTTCTATATTTACAACAACTAAATGTCGATCTGCTGAAAATAAATATTGTAATTGAAATCGGAAAATGTTCACAGTATTTATGTTGCGAAAGAAAAACAAGAAGAAGCTGAAGAAAAAACAAAGGGTAATTGCATGTTAGGTATTTAGCTAGTTAATCTTTAACACTTTTAGCAGTTACTTAAGGGGCAATTTTTTTGTTAGTATTTTTAATGTTGAAGAAGCTTTTGTTGTTGTAACGTATGTTGTTGTTCTTACAACAAAAATTATGTAGCTGACATGCAATAATACAACAATTATGATGGATTGTTGTATGAAGTAAGGAGGTATTATATTTAGAATATCTTTATACCCGGTTGCGTATATGCTATATCTTTAGAATTTCTTAATTGCTTTAAAAGGACTTCATGAAATCCTTACAAAAAAAAAAAATAATTTAAAAGAGGCCGCATTAAAGTTACATTAAAAATGACTTCATTAGAATTATTTTAAAAGGGACTTTAAATTTTTTTCAAAAGAGACTTCATTCAATAGTGAGAGACTTCACTCAATTGACCCTAAAAGAGACTTCATTCAATAGTGAGAGACTTCACTCAATTGACCCTAAAAGAGACTTCATTCAATAGTGAGAGACTTCACTCAATTGACCCTAAAATAGACTTCATTCAATAGTGAGAGACTTCACTCAATTGACTATAAAAGAGACTTCCATACAATTTTTTCAAGATAGACTTCATTCATTGTGAGAGCCTCTATTCAATTGACTCTTAAAAATACTCCATGCAATAGTGAGAGACTTCACTCAACTGACTCTAAAAGAGACTTTAATCAATTGACTCCAAAAGAGACTTCATTCAATAGTGAGAGACTTTATGTAATTGACTATAAAAGAGACTTCATTCAATAGTGAGAGACTTTATGTAATTGACTATAAAAGAGACTTCTTTACAATTTTTTCAAGAGAGACTTCATTCAATAGTGGGAGCCTTCATTCAATTGACTCTAAAAAAGACTTCATTCAATAGTGAGGGACTTCACTCAACTGACTCTAAAAGAGACTTCATTCAATAGTGAGAGACTTCACTCAATTGACCCTAAAAGAGACTTCATTTAATACTGAGAGACTTCACTAAATTGACATTAAAAGAGACTTCATTCAATAGTGAGAGACTTCACTCAATTGACTAAAAAAGAGACTTCCATACAATTTTTTCAAGATAGACTTCATTCATTGTGAGAGCCTCTATTCAATTGACTCTTAAAAATACTCCATGCAATAGTGAGAGACTTCACTCAACTGAGTCTAAAAGAGACTTCAATCAATTGACTCTAAAAAATACTTCATTCAATAGTGAGATACTTCACTCAACTGACTCTAAAAGAGACTTCAATCAATTGACTCCAAAAGAAACTTCATTCAATAGTGGGAGACTTTATGTAATTGACTATAAAAGAGCCTTCTATACAATTTTTCCAAGAGAGACTTCATTCAATAGTGAGAGACTTCACTCAATTGACCCTAAAAGAGACTTCATTCAATACTGAGAGACTTCACTCAATTGACATTAAAAGAGACTTCATTAGAACTATTTTATATTTAAAAAAAGACTTCATAAAATTACTTTATGCTTTATTCAAATAACTTTAGGTAAGGACTTCATTCATTTGATACAATTGATTTTTAAAGAGAATACAATCAAATGACGTCAAAGAAATGACTTCAATTAGAGGATTCTTACAAATTACTTTTAAAGAGAGAGGGAGGGAGAGAGAGAGAAAGAAATGATTTGAACCATAGAATTCATTCAAATTACTTTAAGCTACGTTTACACTGCACCAAATGCGTCACTTTTGAATCACCAAATTAGTTCAAATTAAATTAAATTCGTCTAATTTGGGAAACAAATTCATTCTGCGGACAAACATTCTCGAAATAACTTCGCCAAAAGCGACGCATTTGGTGCAGTGTAAATGTACCATTAGTAAGATATTCATTCACCTACGAGTACCTCCCTTGTACCAATAAAAAAAATTTAATACAAATTTTTATTTCAGCTCAAAAAAAAAAATAAAGATTTTTCATGAAACTTGGAGCACAAGTTATGTACCTTCATGAAAAGTATTGACTGCATCAAAAATAGTTCAAACCTTCTATTCCCTAGGGGTTCCTCCATTATTAACAAAAAAATGTTGCGTATACGTCATGTCACTTTTATGAAAATTGAAGTTATTTTCGTTTTTGAATCAAGAGAGCCAAAAATGGGCAAACAATTTTTTCAGGAATCTATAGAAAATATTCCAAACTTTCATTTTATTTTAGTTAGAAGGTGTAGCACCCTTTTATCTTTCCAAAATAGCGAAAGTAGCATTTATGAAATATAATTTTTGCTGACATATATTTGCTTTAACATTTGGTCGATTTTATTGATTTTTCTTAAGTTAGACACAACTAAGACCATATGGTCAAAAGTTATATGTAAGCAATTTTTTGTTGAGTAAAATTTGTTCTTACTTCTGATACCAATAGTTAAGAATTGTTCATATTTTACCATTTCTTTAGATTAAAAATTAAATATTTATAAAAATTCATGTTTCATGTAATAATGCAGTAACTATTTGTTATTTAAACCATGTTTAGTATGTTTGTATATGCATTTGTAAGCACGCAAGCGCGCGTGCATCACTTTATTGACTCTTTTCGCTTGCCTTGGCTCTCCAATTATGCGGCTTTGTGATAATGACAGGCGATCGTCTGCTTTGGCACTTATATACATACTTATTTAAGCATAAATTTACAAATATCACAACTCACTCACTTACCATTATAGCCTGTTACTCGCTTGGCTTCTTGTGTAGGGCTCATCATCTGACAAGCTATCACATTTTATGTTTACAATACATGCATACATATGAGTTGAATACACATGTATGCCATGTTTGCGTGACAAGCGTTTCGTCTTACAAAGCAAGCATAATCCGCAGCTGATCCCCTACACCCCGAAATGCCCTCTCTCCACCCGCGATCGCACGTAATTTCAATTCATTCATCGATTTCATTCATAAGAAAGTTCCTTCAAACTACCTGCTCGCATGTAATTTTGTTATCGCAGCGCTACTACCGCTTTTGCTGCTTCTTCTTCTTCTTCTTCTTCTAGTATTATCTTTCTGGTTTTTTGAATGACGATCGTATTACTCCAACGCTGTATCGGCAGGTTTTTTTTAGCCATTTGCCAGCGCATGTCTCTAATGCAGCGCTTGTGCTTGGGGCTTATTGTGGGCTTTTTACCGCACAGCAAAACCTTCGACGTCTCCATTCCCGTCTTCGTCTTTGTCTACTTCTCGTCGATTGATTGCCGCCTGAGAATGAATGAAGGTGTTCGATTGGATCAAGTAAAAAGCCGGCTATGTGGTTGTATGGTTTGTGTGTGTGTGTGTTTATGCATTTTGCTGCTACTTGAACGGAAGCAGCGGAAGCGGCTACAACAACAGCACAGGCAATCGGCGATTGTCGTACTGCACCGTGGGACAAAGTCGTGATTTTTTGGATAAAAAAACTAAATCTAAATTTTTAATTAAATCAATTTTTTTCTATTTTATTTATTTAATTTTGTTCTATTTTTTAATTCTATTTTGTTCAATTTTATTTTATTTTATTTATTTTGTTTTATTTTATTTGGTTTTAATTTATTTTTTTTTTGTATTTAATTTCATTTTATTTTTATTTTCTTTTATATATTGTTTTATAATATTTTGATTTATTTAATTTAATTTTGTATTATTTAATTTTATATTTTTTATTTTATTCTATTTTATTTTATTTTAATTTATTTTAATTTATTTTATTTTATTCTATTTTATTTTATTTTAATTTATTTTATTTTATTTTATTTTATATTATTTTTTTATTTTATTTTATTTTTTAATTTAATTTTTTTTCTTTTACTTGATTTTATTTTAATTTATATTATTTTATTTTATTTTAATTTTATTTAATTTAATTTTGTTCGTTTGACTTTATTTTATTTTATTTTACATATTGTTTTATATTATTTTGATCTATTTTATTAAATTTTGCATTATTTAATTTTAAATTAATTTTTTTTTTTTTTTTTTTTAATTTAATTTAATTTTATTTTATTTATTGTTTTCATTTTTTCCTGTACTTTATTTTATTTTAATTTATATTTTTTATTTTAAGTTAATTTAATTTTATTTTATTTTACTTTTTCTTCATTTTATTTTATTTTATCTTACTATATTTTATTTTATTATATTTTTTTATTTTTATATGTTTTTATTTAATTTAATTTAATTTTTCCTGCAATTTTTTTCTTTGTTCTTAATTTTTTTATTTAATTTTTATTTTTTTTGTTTTATTGTTTACTTTTTAAATTTTTATTTTCATTTCATTCAATTTTATTTTTTTTTTCTTTCTTTTATTTTCTTTGATTGTTTACGACTTGATCCCACTGTGCAATACGTCAATTATAAAACCAATAAAATATGAAAAAAGTTCCATAGATATAATAAAACATTCCTATATATGATATGCTATACGCGATACGCGTGTATCTTTATGGGCCACAGGCAAAAGGAAAATAGCAACAAAATAAGACCATTGTGAAAAAGTACCCGTCAAAAAAAAAAAAAAAAATACTCAGCTGCTGATCGTGTTCGCTTGTCTGGTTTAGTAAACGCGAAGAAGCGTGTGAAGCAATATGAGAAATTCATTCATAATTTTTACGCGTTACACAAGCCAACACATAGCCAGTAGCGATAAAAAATATGCACGTATAGATACGAGGACGTAAGGGGCTATAGAACAAGTGATCGTATGTATTCAACAACTGATCGTGCACGAGTACGCGATACACATGTTGTTGCATATAAATTTACCGGTTGCCAGGCTATTCGAGTTACTACAAGTATACGAGTATAACACAAGTAATCTGAGCGCAAGTGCCTGCCGTGACTGTCTATCAAATGTGTGCTTGTCTGGATGGTTAGTTGGTTGGATGACTGGCTTATGTGTTCTTTGGTAGGGCGTTTTTTTTTGTACGTTCAATTGATCACTTGTATACGTGCTGTTATACCACTATCGACTTGCATATGCTGCATTTTGGAGGAGATTGGATTGCAACCAGCTGTGGATGGTTTGACTTTAGAGGTAGATTCAATATCTTGTTTGTGTGGGATTTAATGGTCGAAAGTCTGGGGATCGACACCTATTATTATTAAGTTACAGATTACCCCTAAAGAACGCCCCAGTCCCAAATTTGGTTAAAGAACGCCTTTTCTCAGAAAGAAAACTCAAAAGACTTTTAGCTGAGATAGAGGGTTTTTAATCAAACTGTCAATAGGGGCATTATATAAAAAAAAAATGAGAAATGCCGTTTTTGAATCAAGTATCTGAAAACTGTTTTGAATTTGGGCGATTTAACATTCAGCCGTCGATATAGCTTAGAAAATTTACTTCACCGCCAACAGTTGTGATAGAAAATTTTCGTGAGTTCGGCCATTCCCCAGCAAAAAAAAAGCTTTAAACCTTGCTATGGGTTTTTGGATTTACGGGTTTACTTCAAAAAAACGTCCTTAGGGTAGCATCTTCGAACACCCGTATAGGAAATAATTGAATTAGTTTCTGTTTAAGGTATTGATTTTTGTCTCCATTCTATGATCTTACATTTTTTGTTAATTTTGAGGTCCTTCTTAATTTTTTCGCGTCATTCTCTTCTTTTATGTTATTTAAGTTTGTTGTTGTTGGTGTTCGCCGTTCGGTTTTGGTGTTCTATTCTTTTGTATTAGTATGAATGTTATGTTCCTTATTGAGCTTTTATGGTTAGTTTTATATAGTTCTTTTTTTAATTTTAGTTTCGAGGTTTTATTCTTGACTTTTATGTTCCTTCTTGAATTTTTATTCTTAGTTATATATTGTTGAGTTCCTTTGTTGCTATTGTGTCCCCTGATGTTGTTTGGATTCTTGTTGTTGCTGTTTTCCTTGCTTTTATGATCGCTGATTCGGATGTGTTTCTTGCTGTTGTTGTGTTCCTTGTTGTTGATGTGTTCCTAGCTCATGTTATCCCCGACTTGGAATAGTTCCTTGTTCTTGTTGTGCTTCTGGTTTTCTTTGTTTTTTCGTTTCCTTGTTGTTCTGTTGATATATTTCCCGAGTTTCCTGATTTTGGTGTGTTCCTTCTCGTTGTGATTTTTGATTTCCTTGTTTTCCTCTTGATATGTTTCTTGCTGTATTCTTTATTGCTGTTGGGTCCTTGCAGTTTCTATGTTCTTTCTACTTTTGTGTCTTCTGATGTTGTTGTGTTCCTTGTTGTTGATGTTTCGTATCTTGCCGTTATTGTGTTTCTTATTTTCTTGTGTTCCCTGATTTTAGTGTGTTCCTTGTTGTAATCGCTGTTGTGCTTCTTGTTGTCCTTGTTCTTGTGTTCCTTCCTGTTGTTGTATTTCTTTTTGTTCCTTTGTTCCACGATAATATTGCGTTCCTTTCTCTCGTTCTGTTTCCTATCCTTGTTCCGTGGTCTTACTGTGCTGTGTACCTCTTTTATCATGTTTTCTTCCCGGTTTCTTGTTGTTGAGCTTGCTTTGTTCTGATAGTGTTGACCTTGGGCGAGGGTGGGTCTCGGAGCTATGTTCTAAGGTACTTAACTTTTTTTTTTCTTTTACCTCGATGGAATTTGTACTTGATGAAAAAAATTATTTCCGTAATGTGTTTAAATATGTCAACCATTATAATTTATTATTAACACAAAATGTAATACGCTTTTCATATGTGAATTTCGACGAAGTACTTTATCCGTTTCAACTATGTACCTTACCCACTTGATCAATAAATTGTTTGAAAATCGAATCAAAATTTGAGAAAATTTGTTTTTTCTTTCTCTTATTGCGAAAAAAATTTCAACCCACCCTACTACAAAAATCCAACGAGATTCAGGCTCTTCCTTCAACCCTTCTTCTGCTCCCTTTTTTCGAATAATTGTCGCAATGAAATTTTCCTCTTCTCAGTAGCTCTTCAACGGAGCGTTTGACGATCATTTCAAGTTACCCTAGACTAACTTTTTAAAGCTCTTGCAACACCCTGTTTTTAATTTAGTCAATAAATATTTATGCAGAGACATATATACGTATAGACAAACATACATTAATTTACTCAAATCTCGTTCTGTGTTTTGCGTTCTTTCGTTCTGTTTTAGCGTATTTTACAAAATTTTCCCTCAGCCATAGCCATTCAAATGATTGCGCTACATTGTTGTTAGTGTGCCTGTTTTTTGATTTTTATTTTTTCGTTTCGTTTTTATTTCTTATCCGACTTAGTTTACATGCAACAAACATACATTAAGGCATACATACAAATATACATGAAAAAAAAAACAACAAAATAAACAACATATTGATGTTGAGATACGATGATGGCCGTTTCCGTTTCACATACATTCATACATACAAACAACAGCAAATTGAAAAAAAAAAAAATCAACTGCGAGCGCAAATTTACTCACTCTCCAACGCGCTCAATATATTTGCTTGTCTCCCACACACACACATGCAACGCACACACGATCACACGCTGTGGTTTTGTTGTGCACAAATTTGTGAATGAATTTTTTCCATTTGTGTGTTTTGTTTTTCTTTTCTGGATTTTGTTTTACTGATTTGTGTTCCTTGCGATCTTCACTCATTTTCAACGCTGTGAGTTGTTACGTATCCGCTCTCTTTACAGTTTACGCTCCATGTTGTATTCTGTGCTCCTTTTCTACCGCTCTCTCTCTCTCTCTCTCTCTCTGAGTGGTTCATTTTTGTTTATTTGTATGCGTATCGCGTTTAGGATATGCTTTGGCTGAGAATGTCTCGTTTGTCAGCGTTTACGATCCGTTTCGCTTCAGTTTGACTCTACGAATCCAATAGATACAGAACGTTTTTGTTACACATTTTTAATGTTTTTATCAGCTATAATTAACGTAATTTTTAGTTAAAAAGTGAAATTTTTTAAGACATTTCGATTTGCAGTGATTGCTAGCAATTTTTCAAGTGTGTTTCATATTTTTTATCTTATTTGCAACCTGTGTTTTGCTACCATCAAAACAGGGGGAAGACAAGAACAAAAATCTAAATATATAAATATGTGTGTGTGTGTTTATGTGTCAAAGTGTATGTGTGTGCATAAAACCTAAGCAAAAATAAAAATAAAATTCAAATTGGCAGTTCTTTAACATTTTTGCCAAATACTTATGGTGTTAAATAAATTATTTTTGTGTGCTTGTTTAAAGCTCCTCCCCTTTGATATAACATATTAAAAACAATATTAATTTGTTTCAGTTGAACATTCACTGATAAGATGAAACTAACTATGGTGGAGGTGTATTAGACTGGGACCAAAAAAAAAAGTTTTTTTTTTCTGAGTGTTTTTGTGTATTTTTTAAAACTGCCAAACCTTTGAACCTTGGTAACTACCCTCTAACCAGCAGCGTATAAAATGTTGGGTAAATATTGGGTCGCGCTTACTAAAAAAGTGGGGAAGTTAATGTTATTCGGTGACTTTTTAGTTTTCAACATTATTCTCCTTTACACTTTATATATTTTGTACAGATTTTGCTCAGTTTTTATGCATTTGTTTCATTCCAGTCTAGTCTCTTATTGTCCAGCCATTTCCATAGTATAGATTGTTCTTTCCTTTCTCTTGTGATTTGGCGGAAGAATCTTCTTGACCGTATTTTTTGGCAAGTTTACACAGTTTGTGCCTTACAAAAATGCTTAGTCCTCCCAGTTGGGAATCAATATCTCTCATCATCATCATTTATTAGCGCTTGACAGCCTCGGCGCACGCCGGTCATTCCTTTTATCGATAACTAAGGCCAATTGGAAACCCCAAGGGAGTTCCAATCATCCTCAACCTCTCGTTTTCATCTCAATCGAGGCTTCTTCATGAAAAATATAGTCACTATCCTTTCCTTATCCCTAATTATTAATTATTTTAGATGATAGAAATTCACTTCGTATATTACTTTTTCGAGCTTAAGTGTTCTAGTACTCCAAAATTCCATGACGGTATTAGAGATTAACCTCATATCACTCCTTCCCGAGGTTTTTGTTCTAAGATAAACACTTCCATCGATATTTAATTTAAAAAAAAAAAAATTGTATAGGTTGTGCCACGCCCCTTTTCCTATATCCCATATTTTTCTTTCGGTGTTCGAGATAAAAATTATAAAGTTCCCGAGTTTTATTTTTCAAACATACATATATATAGATATACAGATTGAGTTATTCCAAAGATATGCAGTATCAAAAAAGTTATTGTCTTAGCTGTGCCACGTCTCCTCAATATATTAAAAAAAAGTCTCCTTATTATATTGTGAACAATCTTTAAGGTATGCTTTGTGATTGGAGCTCAGATCGAAAAATTGTTTCTACCTGCGTAGTTTCAGAGCTCATTGCGGTCGAAGTTTGCGACACCACAATAAGTTCAAAAAACGTTTTTTTTTTCATTCATATCCCAAGACAATCCAAATCAACAGTTTTTAAAATTTTCCTTGTCTGTCTATGTGTTTGTCGACGCATCACTCAAAAACTGCTGCAGTTATTTGAATACAACTTCGCAATTCCATTACTAGATGTTTAACTTAAAACTTCAAATATTTCTTATTTCGATAACTCGACTGGTTTCGAAGATTTGGGATATATCTTCGAAACCAGAGGGATACGGATATGATATGGAGAAGGAGTAAATGCGTTTGAACTCGCGCAGGGCTAGCATTGATTCGCTAATATATATTTAAATCGTATCGTCAAGCCTGGTTGGGGTACACCTGCCCGTAGAGTCAGTCAGGAAGTAACTATCATCTCATAAAACGATATGCGATAACAAGCAGCTAATAAAAAACATAACACATAATCAAGTTAATCAAGTTGAAATTTATCAGTCAAACAATTTGTTAGCAAACAGAGTTCTAAACTGATTATAATGCCAAAAGTCAAATGATCTGTGTAAATAAATTCAATAAAGCGAATTAGATGAATGAAGAAAGGGTGGCTTACGAAATGAAAGTATTGCTGGAGAGAGTGCGAGTGCGTGCGATGGGCAATAAATTTCTTTGTAAGCGTTGCAATTGAATTTGAAAAATAAACAACAACAACGATGGCAATAATAATTGTAACAACTGCAACAAGCTTTTGACGTGCCGTTAAAATCAAATCAAACACAATTTTGACCTGCAATGTCAATGAGTGGCATGACCCTTTTAACACCAGCCAGCGCCACGACAACGCCACTTCATAGCCTTGTAATGGGTGTAAACAGATTGTAAGAACAAATACAACAGAGATACGAGCAAATGATAGCTGGCGTCTGGTTCTGATTGTTTGTATGCTAGACTTTCATTCTACGCCCTTTCTTTGCTTTCATGCGCTCAATTGCCCGTTTATGCCACAGAGAAATGAAAAAAAAAAAAGTTTAGTTTACCAAGCAAGTCATTTGACTCTTTCAAGATTGCTTATGGTGGGGTTGGAAGAAATTTACACTTGCGCGTAGATTAGTTGAGGAATGATGGAAAAGTATTGTATGAGGAGAAAAGTTTTGTTGCTGATAAACATGTCGCATGCTGTATGTAGTTTAGCCACAAGTGGGTTGACAAGGCAGTAATAAAAAAGAAACAATTGTCAAGCCTGGACTGTGCTACATACATACATGTCGCTAACAAGTGTTTTGAGTTGCCGAACAAATGGTTTTATGAATTATTTTTGAGTGATAATCCTTTGTCAATTTTGGTTTTGCGACAAACCGGTTTCGGAAATGCGCCATCCTCAGTGTTGAAAATCGACCTTGTCGGAAACATCAATTTTAACTAATGTAAGAAGTTGTTATCTGGTTTTATCTCTGCAGCAGATGGGCACATCAGAATATACCGACATGGCCGATGAACTCACAGGTCAATCTACAACCGAGTTAATTTGTTTCGGCTGGGCAGAAATGCAATCAAAGAAACATATAGACATAAAAACTGACTGAATCTTGGTTTGATTTCGAACCTTGACAACAGGATCCAATTCTATAGACTTTTTTGTTGGCCAGAAGCCAGCAGTGCATTCATAACATCTGCATTTGTAGAATCCTATCACTTTTTCTAGAAAATACAAAACTGTACTTTTTGTTGTCAGTATTTCGTGCTCATTCAGCTTTCGCCTAAATCATTCCAAAGTGTAGTATTGCAGCATCTATTATTTGTTACTCCATGTCTACATATTCGTTACAAAAAAAATGTTACGTATACGCCATGTCACCTTTATGAAAATTTAAAGTGATTTTTCGTCATTAAATCTAGGCGGGCAAATATGGGCAAACATTTTCATCAGGAAACGATAAAAACTATTCCATACATTCATTTTACTATACCTGAAAGTTGTAGCACGCTGCAGCACATAAACTTTTTGTCTATCTAAGTAGAAAAGTAGTATTTATGAAGTATATTTTTTGGGGGCTTATGTATTTTTGTTTATTTAGCCGAGGAGGAGGTATAAATTTGTACAAAATCACAACTAAGATCACACCTTTAAAAGTTATATGCAAAATATATACATATGTAGCTAAAGTTAGCCAAAATTTTAACCAGTTTTATTTGAATAAATTTTTTTAACTTCTGATACCATTATTTTAACTTCATGCAGGGTAGTAGTTAATTGGTCACTGTGCTCCCCACCATATCTCTACTTATAATAAAATTGTAGCAGGTCGATGTCTGTACATGGCAGATAAAATTGATTGGGGGAAGCTTTACTAAGCGAGTAGAATCCAAATCAACCATTTTAAAAATTTGTGTGTGTCTGTCCGTATGTTTGTGGCCGTATCACTCTGAAAGTAATGAATGGAATTGAATGAAACTTTTTTTTTGGATTGCTCGACGCTCAACTTAAAATTTAAGATATTACTTTTTTCGATAACTCAACCGGTTTTGGTGTTATCGCCCAATATGTGGACCATGTCTGTTTGTATGTTTGTGGTCGTAACACTCTAAAAGTACTGAATGGAATTGAATCTTTGGATTGCTAGACGCTCAACTTAAAGTTTAAGATATTATTTTTTGCGATATCTCAACGGGTTTTGGGGTTATCGCCCAATATGTGGACCAGGGGTGACCAAAAATGTCTTAGTACAATATGGGTGTCAAATGAAAGGTGTCAATGAGTGCTATAATATGCGATGTGATTCATTGAAATATCTGAAATGGTTTGGGAGATATCTTGAAATTTCGATAGCTCGACCGGTTTCGGAGGTATCGGACGAATATTTCCACAATAAGGGCTTAGTGCATTATCGGTTTCAAACAAAAGGTGTTTATGAATGCTGTCATAAACCATTTGTATAATTTCAAAACCTAAGCTACGCATACGAAGTCGCGGGCACCAGCTAGTATTAAAATAAAAAGTATCCTATATTTTAACTTGAAGAATTTTGCAAATCTATACCAAATTTGATCTAAATCGGTTCAATA
Source organism: Campiglossa producta (assembly GCA_964058755.1). Lineage (NCBI taxonomy): Eukaryota > Metazoa > Arthropoda > Insecta > Diptera > Tephritidae > Campiglossa > Campiglossa producta. Next base: position 20,586,510 of record CAXKVI010000001.1, on the reverse strand, counting down.
ATTTTCGAGTCCATTGCGGTCAATTTTTCGTACACACGAAATATATTTAATAGATGATAGGATTCGTGTTTTAGGTAAGTAAAATTGAACTAGTTCTTAGGATATTTTAGTTAGTACGAATGTACCTTGAATAGTTCTGATTTTAACCACATTTGTATGTAGATGGGAGGTATTGGTTTCTTGTTGAACTTATTTTTATTACCAAATTTTATTAATTTTCGATTAGTAAAATACGTAATTTGAGAACAGTTGGACCTAAATTGATAACGCTAATATTTTATCAATCAAAATCTAGGTACCTAAAGAACAAAAAAAAAAAAAAAACAACTTGAACTGAGGAAATAAAAAAAAATACACTGAAAAAAAAAACTGCAGAAAACCATGTTTAAAAATCAACACAAACAAACATAACAAAGTGATAAAAGTTACGCGATCGGTGTTTAATCAATTATAAAATTTTAATTTTTGAAATTGTTGTTGCTATCGCAAAATACAACGTTTACATAAATATTAAATTAACAAAAAAACAACAAAAAAAAGTATGACAAATGAATGGATCGATTGGTCCGATTGCCGTTTGCGTGTACCCTTACGTGCCGGCTACAATCACCATCAATCGTTGCTGCTCAATAATAATTACACTGGATTTTCGAATAAATTCCATTTGCGAACGCATAAATTGCAAAAAATACACACTTCTGGTGGTGTGAAGTTAAAAGGTAAAATTTACTACCTATAAATATCGACTAGTAAATATGTATGTATGTAAGTTAAACTAAAAATATATGTAATTTATTGATCTAATTAATGACGATTAGGAATTGATTATGTGATATTGGAAAAAATGGGTGTGTCGTGTTAATGAATGAAACGATTTTAGTTGCTAAGTATTTAGCTGAGTGTTAGGAACAGGGAGTGGAAACAAAGCTAGAACCGTAAACAGTTGAAACGGTTTAAATTTTGAAACTTTTAACTGGAATCAAAACGGTTCAAAGCCGTTGCTTTTTAAAAAAATAAATTTAAACCGATTCAAACCCGCTTAAATATTCAAACAAGAAACTATAACCGTAAACCGTTTCCATTTTAAAACTCTTAAATGCAACCAGTTGAAACCTTTTCACTTTCCCAGAACTAAATATTAACCGGTTCAAACCGTTTCATTTTTCAAAAACGAAATCTTACCCGGTTCAAACCGTTACATTTAAAAAAATTAAATGTTAACCGGTTGAAACCGCTTCATAAAAAAACGAAATCTTAACCGGTTGAAAATATAAAAACCCTTAATTGAAACCACTAACGATTTAAACCCTTTTTTCGAATACTCTTAAACGATTTTCTAAAATAGAAATCAAAAACCAGTTTGGACCAATTTAGTTTTGCAAAGCCCTAAACGTAATCAGCTGTCAAGCTTTTCACTTTCCAAAAAGGAGTCTGCAACCGGTTAAAAATTTGAAACGGTTTAATTATTTAAAATCCAAACTGTAATCCGATAAACCCGTTTAAATATTTCAAGCTGAAATCAAGACTGCAGCAATTTGAAACGGTAAAATTTTTCAAAACTAAAACCGTAGTCATTGTAAATCTTTAAAATTTCTTATATCATACTAAAACTGTTTAACTTTTTAAAATGGAATTTGTAGCCGATTCAAATTCCTTCAATTTTTAAAGCGGAGCCTGTAACCGGTTCAAATCTATAACATTTTTAAACTTCGTATTTTGAACATTTTGTAGACCAAAAACAAATCCATAACAGTTAAAAATTGTTTCATTTTTCAAAACCGAAAGTTCAAGTGTCTGCCGCAGATGCACACTTAGGCCAGTTTTAGATGGCCCGTTGTGATACCACCAACACCAGAAAAGTCAGTTCCGGGACCCGCAATTATGGAAAATCGCTCCGTTTTCGAGATTCTCCACATTGCAGAATCCCGGGACTGACACTCCTAAACCGAACCGTTACTCCTCCTCGAACCATTAAGATGACTTGATGAAGGCCATCAAGTCCCTTATGTCCAGCTCCGTAACCTGGCGTAGGCTATCCAGGAAGGAAACTCCCAAAATTCTAGTGCCGCTTGAATCCGGGCAGTTACAGATGAGGTGCTCCTCTGTTTCCTCCTCCTGATCATCTTTGCAACTCCTACAGCATCGTCGGTAGGGCACACATAGCCTCTCTGTGTGCCTACCAAATAAGGCAGTGCCCGGTTAGTACCCCTATTGATGTAGAGATTTCTCTCCTTACGGCGTAAATGTGTCTACATCGTTTATGATTCCGTTTTCGCCAGGTTTGTTTGGATATCCGGCACCCTGAGGAATGCAGCCATCTTTCGTTGGCTTGACGAAGTGTGTGCTCCTTCAGCATCAGTTTGCATGTGGCAAAGGGCATACCTAAGCGCACTTTATCCCGGAGAACCTGCCTGTTCGTACCGTGCCTAGCAAGTTCGTCTGCCCTTGTGAGGTTCTCGCGGCTCTGTTGGGCCATCTCTTATAGAGATCGACGATAGCTGAGCTTCAGTTCAGAGTTAAACAACTAAGAGCCAAGGAATTTGATGACCGCTTGGCTATCGCTGAAAATGACGATTGACTAGATCGACTACAGAGTGCTACAGCTGATTCCATGACAAGGATCATGCTATAGGAGCTATGTTGTAGCATAGAAAAGATCATGTGAAATATTCATGCCAATTCTAAATAATTTTCACCAGTGAACCGGTGCAAACCGTTTCACCTTTTTAATACATTTTTGCTCACAAATTATATGAGAGTGAGAAAATCTGCAAAGTGAGAAATTGTTTAGAATCGGCCTCATTTTTTTCCTCCATCTCATTATAGTACTCAATATCTGAGATCGGGATACTGAATCTGTAAAACAAAAACTATCGACTACGAAAGCTATCGATATTTTATGTTGTTGTTGTTGTTGTTGTTTTTGTTGTTGTTGTTGTTGTTAACAGTAAAAAAAACTCTCCGATGGTTTTGGGGAGTGATGCCGAAATTAACAGTGCGGTACTCCCTTGCGGTACTGCCCGACTATCGTGGTAGCGATTTGGTATGACCAGTGGAACCTTCTAGGTCAAGTCATCCCTACATCCGTGAGGAAGGAGAAGCTGGGTAATGAGAGGTGAGAGGCATCATATCCGTAGATCAACCATCAAGTTGGCACTTCATTACCTATGTGCATATTAGTCGCCTCTTACGACCGGTATGTCTACCTCGGGCATATTCTAAACCCCTAACCCGATATTTTATCGTACCTTGTAGTAATTTGTGCCACTTCTTTGACTATTAGATTAATTGTTGATTTAATCAGGAACCGGAAGAGATATGTCTTTTACAGAAACAGCAAAAAATAACTAAAGTGTAGTACGCTGATTTTATAGGATTAAATATGTCTTATTTTCCTCGTCTAAAAAAATTTTACTGATAAAGCATTATCTACTACTTAATTGTATATTTACTTCCTTTTCATTTGTGATATTTTACTGATAACTTTTTTTTGCTATTTTTTTCATTTCAGATGTGCCAACACAAATTCCACCACTTACCCCCGGTACAAATCGTAAGGTAGCGGAAGTGCTAAAGGCCTCCTTCGCGTCATGGGAGAAGGAGGTGCAAAATTGCAATATAACCAAAGGTGAGTGAAATTTAATTATAGAAATTAAGCTTTTAAAAACTTAGACGATATTCACAAAAAAATGCAAGGAATTTCAGGTTTTTCTAAGTCTTTTACCGACAGATAGCGGTGCTATTTTCAAATAGATTCTACAGTTTGGGCCGTCTCGAATTCGGAAGACCAGGAATATGAATAGCTTTAAGTTGCGAGATGTTTGATTTAGGTTCCTTCAAATCTAGGTTTTCCTGAGTCGATTATTGGAACACCTTTTTCATGAATTTTGCGACGGCTTTTTTGAAATAAAAATTTTTTAATACTGGATAATCTCTGGTAGCTGTTACCTCTGGTACCTTCTAGTAGTTTATTAAGGCTCAGTTATCCACTTTGAAGTGTTCAAACCTGGAACCTCAGCTATGGTCAATGCCCGCGACTGCAGTTGTTAATGGTCCAAGGAATTGGTCGAAGATGTATTTTTTTGGAGCAGTTTCGGGACTTTTTCTGGATCATTGCAAAGTTTCTTTAGTACTATTTAGTGCTTGGCTTAGAGACTATTTATAGACTGTTTATGGGATACTTTTGAATTTCTTTTTTGATTATTTCGTGCGTTTTTAGAATCATTTCGTTTTTTTTAGTTCATATCGGGATTTTTTCAGGATCATTTTACATTATTCTCGCAATTATTTCGGTTTTGCTTTTGCGATTTTTTCGGGGGCATTTAGATATTGTTTAGGGACTTTTTGGGATCGCTTCGGAGCATTTTGGGACCATTTTTTGGTTAGTTTCGGAACTGCTATCCGGATAATTTTAGATTTTTTTCAGGGATTTCATCGGGATCATTTCTGGATTATTTTCAGGATATTTTTGTGAAATTTCTTGAAATCATTTGTGATTTTCTTGAAATCATTTTAGCATGGTTTTTGGGATTATATCGGGATCACTTTGGTATTGTTTAAGGACCTTTTTCTATTTAAAATCCGGTCAATCATAAAAAAATTTTAAAATCGAATCTTGCCTTTTCTTAAGATTCTTCTTCTTTCGGTTTTTGAAACAGTTTTTTTATCGCCAAGTTTTTTTTTCGAATCGCGAAATATTTTGAACGATTCAAAATTCAACTTTGAACAATTTTTCTATCCAGACAGATAACTTTGTAGACGTAGTATAATAGCCTGTTTCAGAAAGTCGTCCTTAACTTAATCAGAATTTTATTGTGTCTAACGCTAGTATCGTGCCAGAAATGAGTTGACTGTAGCCTAACTGAATTGCAGGTAACCTGAAGTCGTATATTGGAACGATTTTTCGTCATCCCTTGTCAATTTTGGCTTTGTAACAAACCGGTTTCGGCGATTCGCCTTCTTCAGTGTTTGATTTCATTCTCTTGAACTTGATCATACAGATTTTGTAAGAAAGAGTAAAGTTCGATAGATAGGTCGTTTTCAACCAAGTTGTAAGATTTTGTGATTTGGTATACAATTCTTAGGTAGGGTATTTTTGAACAGGCTGCCGAGATATGTAGGGTATAATCGGGTTTGAAGTTTCTACTCTTATGATCGACGGAATTTTTAAAGATATAAAATATGAGCTTGTCAATCTGTAGATTGTATGTAAGAAAATGCATATGCAGAAGCGCAAGACAACTGTTTTAGTATATCTGTCAGACTGTTTGTTCCCGTATCACTCGAAAACGAATGCCTGGAATTGAAGGAAAGTTTCAGTGGTGTATAGCTAGATGTCATACTTGCAGTTTAAGATCCATTTTAACGCATAGGAATAAATCGAACCACTGACTAAATGACAAAATACCCATAAAAAGTTAGAGATAACCACTTTACTTCATCACGATCACATAGATGGATATGTAAAATCCCTAATATGAAAATGCACTTTGATGTATTTTCCAAATTAACTCCCACACATTACTTACAACTGCCTTTTAATAATTGTGCATAAAAGTAAACTTGTATGTTCACATGCCAGCATTTAACTTGTTAATATTCCAAACAAATTTACACGCATTTGATTGCTTTCGTCAATAATGTTAATTAAGGGAAATTACAAGTAAAAAAAAAAATTACATATTGTAAACATAGTTAAATGAGCATGCCGAATGCATACAAATAACTTCAACTTATTTTTTCTACTAATTTAATAACTTCAAAATTTATGTATGGGAATAGTTCTCATTGCATTTTAAATCGTTTTTTAATTATTCAATGCACACATAACCCAATTAACATTACTGTTTGAAATCAATTCGAGTAGCATTTGGAAAGAAAATTCATGAAGCTCTAATACGACTGATACATTAGCGCCATTTCCCAATTAACTCCGCTTTTATATAATATTCATTATAAACTCCCAAAAATTAAGAAGATTTGAGCAGATATCATCGATAAATAAACAAAAATAGCAAGGGCAACTACCAAAATTACGAATTTACCGCTACTGGACACTAGAGTCACCAAAAAAGAGCGACATCTAGTTTTAAACCACAAGTACTACAACCAAAGCCATCTATTGCGCCGATTGTTAATCATCATCTTTGTGTGTGTCAGGGTAAAATTTGGATCAGATTAAAGAAGATTTATTGGAGATAATCTCCGTTTGTGTATACATAGCATAAGTTAGTTCTAAAATAAAGGTAGATAGCTCTAAAGTTAAGATGTTTCAAGTTTTAGGCATGAGCAGAGCCTAGTTGAACTGTGAAGTCGTTTTCCAAAACTCTTCGATTCCCGCTCTCGTTGAAAATAAACTTTGGAGAAAACATATCGTAGGCGGAGACTTCAAAATATTTTCGAAGAACGCTCTAAGCAGTTATCTGAGAATTTTTTTTAACAATGCTAAGGTAAAAATGTATGCAAAAACTTCCCATCTCAGCTAAAATATAATGAATAAAGTTTTAGTTTAAGCTTTTTTGAAACTCATTACTCCAATTCCGCGGTCGATATCTCTACATATAATAAAATTGTAACAGGTCGATGTCTGTACATGGCAGATATCAACAAAAAATTGATTGGGAGAAGCATTATTAAGCGAGTAGAATCCAAATTAACCATTTTAAAATTTTTTGTGCGTCTGTCTGTCTGTCCGTATGTTTGTAGCAGTATCACTCTGAAAGTAATGAATGGAATTGAATGAAACTTATTTCGTTGGATTGCTCGACGCTCAACTTAAAATTTAAGATTTTACTTTTTTCGATATCTCAACCGGTTTTGGAGTTATCGCCCAATATGTGGACCATGTCTGTATGTATGTTTGCGGTCGTAACACTCTAAAAGTACCTACTGAATGGAATTGAATCGTTGGATTGCTAGACGCTCAACTTAAAGCTTAAGATTTTATTTTTTGCGATATCTCCACGGGTTTTGGGGTTATCGCCCAATATGTGGACCAGGGGTGACCAAAAATGTCTTAGTACAATATGGGTGTCAAACGAAAGGTGTCAATGAGTGCTAAAATATGCGATGTGATTCATTGAAATATCTGAAATAGTTTTGGAGATATCTTGAAATTTCGCTAGCTCGACCGGTTTCGGAGGTACCGACGAATATTTCCACAAAAATGTGTTAGTACATTATGGGTATCAAACTAAAGGTGTTTATGAATGCTGTCATAAACCATTTGATTAATTTCAATACCTAAGCTACGCATACGAAGGCGCGGGCACCAGCTAGTAGTCCAATAATAAACCACACTACCCAACATTTTGTCAAATCTTTTAGAATATTTTTTATTTTGTTTATTGGGTATTTATAGTAAAAAATTATGTAAATTTAAATATATTGCCATGTGAAGTACCTATATACTAATCATTTACATCACTACCATTTTTTCTCATACAACTTTTAGATCCCCGCGAATGGACAGAGGAACATGTCATTTATTGGCTGAATTGGGCAATCAAAGAATTTTCCTTAGTCTCAATGACTTTGGAGCCATTTATAAAAATGAAAGGACGTGATATGATTGAATTAGGCAAAGAAAAATTTCTAGCGATAACGCCACCATTTACAGGCGATATATTGTGGGAACATTTGGATATATTACAAAAAGGTGAGTAGGATATGAAGAGTTGTCGTAAAATAAAATATAAAAGGGAGATAAAAGGAAAGTTAAAAAAAAATGTGAGCTATTGTTTGTGGGAAATTAGTTGGAAAAATATTGAATAGTAAAATAGAAAGAAGGGTCATATTCTAGCGCCATGTAAGTGAGTACACACTCGGAATATTAAACGTTGTAAGGCGCCAGGGGTGATATATCATATACATATATGTTCTACACGTTTTTGATCTAAAAACCCTAAAAGTACATGATCTGAAAGTTAACTGGAAAGTAATTTAGTTTAATGCAACCACTCTAAGCGTCTATTTACATTTTTGCTACAATCATACTAATAATTGGTCTTCTGAATTATTTTTCTGGGGAATATAAAAAAATAAAATTAAAGATGGCTTTTTCGGGCGAAGAAAAACGAAGCGGAAAAGCATGAAATCGAAGAGTTTGAGATGCTAGCCAACAGCAACAAAAATTTAAAGATTGACGGAAGGTTTTAAACGTGGGGCAAACACCTGTAAAAATGATCGTCGACGATATGGTGGCCGATGTTCAGATAATGCTAAGGCCATGGAGGGAACATTTCTCTGCCCTTTTAAATGGAGCAACAGAACAACAGTTCAGAGAAGATGTCGAGCCCAACCCCACAAACGAAGACGATGGAATTGACGTTCCACAACCCTAGCCAGCAAACATGACTCAACTTTTTCTCCAAACTTTGAAAAACTGTATAGTTCTCAAGTTGATATCCAACATCATTCTCCAAGTAACTATTCTCCAACCTTAGAGATATTTTGATAAGATTGCAGTTCTCAAGTTGATATCCAACATATTCTCCAATCTCCAGCTTCTAATATTCAAATTAAATTTGAAGAGCTTAGACTAAAATTTATGTAAATAAAAATTTTGTCAACTAATTCCTTGCGTTTTAACTTAGGAAAATCATGGTTTATTTTTTTTCGGTATTTATTTTCAGAGCCGCATTCATACCCTTGAATCCAACTAGAGAATCTCGTTGGAGTACAAGTTGAGAACTATCTCTTTCTCAACTTGAGAAACAGCGTTTTTTTTTCATATAAAAAATGCCCTCTTGTTTGAGAACGTCATCGTTCTCAAGTAGTTTTCCTGTTGAGCAACAACGCTTGAGGTTTGAGAAGCCCCTTAGTTCTCAACTTGAGATCTAAAGTAACTCAAGCCTAAATGTTTGCTGGGTACTATAAGGAGGTGCTATATAGCTATATTCGGTCTAAAAAGCAATACAGCGGCGGGTGTTGATGGCTGGAACCTGAGCTATTCAAATACCATACCTATGCAGAATATGGAAGGATGAATTCATGCCTGAAGATTGGAATCTAAGTGTTCTCTGCCCAATCCACAAGAAGGGCGATCCCGCAAACTGCGCCAACTACCGTGGAATCAAGCGCATCGTGCGAAAGAATGAAGCACATCGTAGACAAACTGATTGAACTCTATCAGTATGGCTTTAGATCTGGTAAGTCTACCATCGACCAGATCTTCACGATACACCAAATCCTGCAGAAGACCCATGATAAAAGAATCGACACACACCATCTCTTTGCCGATTTTAAAGCCGCTTTTGACAGCGCAAAAAAACATAAAGCCGATTTTGAATGCCGTTGAGCAATACCAACAGATCCGTCAGAATCGGGAAAGACCTCTCTGAGCCATTTGAAACCAAACGAGGCTTCAGACAAGGCGAGTCCCTTTCGTGAGATTTCTTCAACCTGATCCTGGAGAATATAATTCGAACAGCAGAGCTAAACCGCAATGGTACAATCTTTTACAAGAGGGTGCAGTTGCTGGCGTATGCCGATGATATTGATATCATTGGTCTTAACAACAGCGCCGTAAGCGCTGCCTTCTCTGGACTAGACAAGGAAGCGAAAAAAGTGGATCTTGCGGTCAACGAGGACAAGACGAAGTATTTGCTGTCATCAAAGAAAGAATCGGCACACCTGCGCCATGGCAGCCAAGTCACCGTAGATAGCTACAAATTTGAAACGGTGAGGGACTTCGCCTCTTTGGGAACACCGAAAATAATATCAGTCTAGAAATCCAACGGAGAATCACTCTTGCCAACAAGTGTTACTTTGGGCTAAGTAGGCAATTGAGAAGTAAAGTCCTCTCTCGACAAACAAATATCACGCTCAATAAGTCTCTCATCATACCAATCATGGACAATGTCAAGAGAAGATGAGATGCCCCTTGGAGTATTTGAGAGAAAAGTTCTCCGGAAGATTTATGGTCCTTCCCGTGATGCCAACGGCGAGTATCGAAGGAACTTTAACGATGAGCTGTACGAGCTTTACGCAGACGTGACCGTAGTTCAGCGAGTTAAAGTCGAAAGGCTCCGCTGGCTGGGTCATGTTATGCGAATGGACAAAGAAGCTCCAGCACAGAAGATTCTCCTATCGAAACCCGAATTCGGCAGCAGAGGGAGGGGGAGGCCTCGACTGAGATGGAAACAACAATTTGAGGATGGAGTGTGGTTGCTAAGTGACCTTGCTCAATCCCGACTCTTGCGTCCTCGTTCGTGCACTCTGGGCAACGGGAGCTACCTAGGCTCGCGGCAGAAAGAGAGGGAGCCCCGGTGGGGCCACTCTGACATACTTGGTTTAAGGGCTCACCGAGGTCTTTTTCGCAGCGTCTGTTCACCACGTGGTGCGGCTGCAAGCGGGTGTCTGTCTTGTAGCAAGCGGCTCGCTATATAAATGTGTGAATATTTTTTTATCAAAATCCCGGAGACGGGTTGTGCGCTGGGTTTGGGACCCGCCACGTAAAAAATTTAGTCCACTGAAAATGTTAATAAAGCCTCGGATGAGAACCCCCTTTAATGTTGACGACCCGGCAAAACGAAATAAGGACTACGAGAAGGATATTAGGGCATGTACCTGGAATGTCCGGACCCTTTCAAGGGATGGTACCGCTGCCCGACTGGTTGATGTCCTCATGAACGCAAAGGCTGACATCACCGCCCTGCAGGAAATGCGATGGACGGGACAAGGAAAGACGACCATCGGACCTTGTGACGTATACTACAGTGGCCAGACACGCGGTAAAGCGCGTGGTGTAGGATTCGTGGTGGGAAAGAGACTTCGCCGCCAAGTATTAGCGTTCACTCCTGTGAGCGAGCGTCTCGCTGCGATCCGCATCAAGGCGAGGTTTTTCAACATAACATTTATCTGCGCCTATGCGCCGACAGAGGAGACGGACGACGCAGAGAAGGACTCCTTCTACGATAAAATTGAACAGACTTATGATCGCTGCCCCCAGCATGATATCAAAATCGTGCTCGGCGACTTTAATGCCAAGGTGGGCAAGGAAGGAGTCTTTGGTCCCACAGTTGGAAAATTCAGTCTCCACGATATAACATCCCCCAACGGCACTAGGTTGATTGACTTCGCCGCTGCTCGCAATATGGTCATCAGTAGTACCAGGTTCCAGCATAAGCGAATACACCAAGCCACATGGCTGTCCCCTGATCAAAGAACTAGAAACCAGATTGATCATGTCTTGATTGACGGCAGACATAGCTCCACCGTTCTGGACGTGCGTACACTGCGTGGTCCCAATATTGACTCTGACCATTATCTTGTCGCAGCCAAGATACGCACACGCCTCTGTGCAACGAAGAAAGTGCGCACAGTAACGGAAGGAAAGTTTGACGTCGAGAAGCTGCGCATGACACAGACAGCTGATAATTTCACAACTCGACTCTCACACCTGCTAGCAGAGGGCAATCCTCGACCTAACGATGTAACCGAGCAATGGAAGCATATCTCTCACTCATTGCGTACCGCCGCTGAGGCCACTATAGGGTTCCAGCGAGCCCGCAAGAACAACTGGTACGATGAGGAATGCAAAACTGCCTCGAAAAAAAAGGACGCTGCCTACAAGGAGACGTTGCGAACGGGCGCAACCCGCAGTGTATGGCAACAATATCGTGAGGCAAAGAAGGAAGAGAGACGCCTTTTCAGAAAAAAGAAAAGTGAGGCCGAAAGGCGTGAGTGTGAGGAGCTTGAGATGCTGGCTGACAGGAATGATGCCCGAAAATTCTATGAAAAGATCCGGCGGATGACGGAAGGTTTTAAGACCGGGGCAAGCTCCTGTAAGGACAATAATGGCGACCTGGTAACCGACGTACAAAGTGTACTTAAATGATGGAGGGAGCACTTCTCCTCACTGCTAAATTGCGAGGGAGACGTCGAACCCGATACCCCAATCCCTGACGATGGAAAAGTCGTCCCACCACCTGACTATGATGAAGTGAGGATAGCTATATCCCGGCTCAAAAACAACAAAGCGCCTGGAAAAGACGGACTACCCGCCGAGCTGTTCAAACACGGAGGCGAAGAGCTGGTAAAAAGCATGCATCAGCTCTTATGCAGAATATGGTCAGACGAATGCATGCCTCCGGATTGGAATTTAAGTGTGCTTTGCCCAATCCACAAGAAAGGCGATCCCGCTAACCGCACCAACTACCGCGGAATTAGTCTTCTTAATATCGCATATAAGGTTCTTTCTAGCGTGTTGTGTGAAAGGCTGAAGCCCATCGTAGACAAACTGATTGGACCTTATCAGTGTGGCTTTAGACCTGGTAAGTCTACCATCGACCAGATTTTCACGATACGCCAAATCCTGGAGAAGACCCATGATAAGAGAATCGACACTCACCATCTCTTTGTCGATTTTAAAGCCGCTTTTGACAGCGTAAAAAGGAGTTGCCTGTATGCCGCCATGTCTGAATTTGACTTCCCTGCAAAGCTTATACGGCTTTGCCAAATGACGTTGAGCAATACCAACAGCTCCGTTAGAATCGGGAAGGACCTCTCTGAGCCATTTGAAACCAAACGAGGCTTCAGACAGGGCGACTCCCTTTCGTGCGATTTCTTCAATCTGATGCTGGAGAAGATAATTCGAGCAGCAGAGCTAAACCGCAATGGTACAATCTTTTACAAGAGCGTGCAATTGCTGGCGTATGCCGATGATATTGATATCATTGGCCTTAACAACCGCGCCGTAAGCGCTGCCTTCTCTGGACTGGATAAGGAAGCGAAAAAAGTGGGTCTTGCCGTGAACGAGGACAAGACGAAGTATTTGCTGTCATCAAGGAAAGAATCGGCGCACCTGCGCCTTGGCAGCCATGTCACTGTTGATAGTTACAAATTTGAAACTGTGAGAGACTTCGTCTATTTGGGAACCAGTATTAACACCGAAAATAATATCAGTCTAGAAATCCAGCGGAGAATCACTCTTGCCAACAAGTGCTACTTTGGACTGAGTAGGCAATTGAGAAGTAAAGTCCTCTCTCGAAGAACAAAGATCACGCTCTATAAGTCTCTCATCATACCTGTCCTGATGTATGGCTCAGATTCATGGACAATGTCAAGAGAAGATGAGATGGCCCTTGGAGTATTTGAGAGAAAAGTTCTCCGGAAGATTTATGGTCCTTCCCGTGAATTCGGCAGCAGAGGAAGGGGGAGGCCTCGACTGAGATGGAAACAACAGGTGGAGGATGACTTGAACTCCCTTGGGGTTTCCAATTGGCGTCGGTTATCGCTAAAAAGGAATGACTGGCGTGCTTTGATACGAAACGGCCAAAATCGCTTAGGCGGTTAAGCGCCAATAAATGATGATGATGGTTAAGCGTCAATAAATGACGTAAGCCAAGATTAAATTCAAATCTGTTACGGTACGCCTTCTGGCACCTGTTGTCATGAAAATAAATTATAGTCCTTTCGAGCCTCCTACCATCTCCCGACCCCCCTTCCCACCGCTGCCTTTAACCCAGTGCACAAATTAGTGCAGAGTAAATTTTTTATTTAACTAAAAAATTTCCGCTTGCATATGGTAAATCGAATTAAATATTTATAAATATCTAAAAACGACAACAACAACAAGGAAATGTAAAAGAAAATTTAATTTAAACTTCCGCTAATACAACTAAAAGCAAATAAATGGGTGGCTAAAGTAACTGTCTGTGTCTGGGTGAAAGGGTAACAATTTTACAGCTGCCGTTTTGACTGCTAACCTGTTGCATCAAAGCAACAACACACACACATACATGCATCAGTTTCCCTGCTATTAGACGACTAACCCCCCTGCGTGTATTTTCACTACCTACAAACTTTGATTTTTCTAACTCTCTTTGGCGCTTTTCTAACCGTCGAAACACAGTCAACTGTCGATATGCAAGAAAAAGGAAAAACAGAAATAAATTGCAGTAGAGAGGAAAAAAAAAGAAAATTGTGGACAACACGCGAGCAGCCCCATACAAACAATTTAAGAGCAAAATATCTATACACACACAAAACGGATGTCTTCGAGGTAACAAAATCACCTGGTCTGCTGTTTGCCTCAAAACAACCACCGGCGGGTGTAACAAAATAGCAACCGGACCAGCAGCAATCAGCCAGCCAGTCGTTTTATCATAAATGGTAGCCGTTCACTTTTCATTGATTTTCCACTTCCACCCAGCATCATTTTAGTTGAGTTTTTATTTTTATTTTTTTTTCTTCTTGTTATTGAAGGTAAATTCAATTGTGAATGGGTTAACTTACTTGCTGCCTTATGCATCGCGCCTTTTTGCGTTTCTACGCCTTTTACTCCTACACTCGATTTATAGAAGCAGCGATTGGTCGCGTGCTTAGCCTTTCGTTGGTCACTACTGCATACAAAAATATACATATGTATATGGAAATTTTAACTTTATATACATAGCTACTTGTCGCTTGCTTTCCATCTAAGTTGCTTGCTTGGTTGGTTAGCTTAACGTTGAAAAGGTTTCCTTGGTATGCTGATAAGGTTATTTTTTAAAGGAAACAGACAATAATCGTAATCAACTAAGAAGTTGTTTTTCAAGGAAAAATTTTGAGGTATTGAATGTGAAAATGAAGCAATTATTGAGTTGAAGTTTGATTTTGATTGATTCCACATGTGGAGAAATCTTAAAGCGAAAAATTCAGCAAAAAAGTAAAACAACATAAAACCAAAAAAAAAATTAAATAAAATGCAATTTAAGAAAATAAAGTAAATTAAAATTAAATTAAAAAAAAAATCCAATAAAATAAAAAAAAAATTATTGAAATAAAGTTAAAAAAGAAAAAAAAAAAAAAATAAAACAAAAAAATATAAAATGAAAAAAAAAAAAAAAAAATAAATAAAATTAAACAAATGAAATAAAATTCAATCAACTAAAAGTAAATATAAAAAAGAAATAAAACAATAAAAAAATAAAATAACTAAATAAATAAAGCAAAACAAATAAAATAAACAGAAATAAAACAAAATAAAAAAATGAAATGCAATTAAATAGAAAAATAAAACAAAGAAAAAACATGAAATAATATAAAATAAAATAATTTAAATAAAATAAAAAGGTATATTAAAATTAGGTAAAATAAAAAAATTAAAATTAAATAAAATGAAAAAAAAAAAATAAAATAAAGAAAGATTGAATAAAAAAAATAAAATAAAAAAAGATTGAATAAAAAAATAAAATTAAATTAAATTACATGAAGGGGGCAAAAATTATGATAAAATAAAAAAAAAATTAGATAAAGGAAAAAAAAAATTAAAAAAAAAAATAAAACAATTAAATTAAATAAAGTAAAATAAAATGAAATCAAATAAAATAAAAAATAAAGCAAAATAAAATAAAATACAATAAAATAATAAAGTAAAAAAAAATAAAAATATAAAAGTAATAAAAAAAAAAAAAAAATAAAATGAAATAAGAAAAGAAATAAAAAAAATATAAAATAAATAATATAAAATAAAATAATTTAAATAAAATAAAAAGGTAAATTAAAATTAGGTAAAATAAAAAAATAAAAATTAAATTAAATGAAAAAAATAAAATAAAATAAAAAAAGATTGAATAAAAAAAATTAAATAAAAAAAGATTGAATAAAAAAATAAAATTAAATTAAATTACATGAAGGGCGCAAAAATTATGATAAAATAAAAAAAAATAGATAAAGGGGAAAAAAAATTTAAAAAAAAATTTAATAAAACAATTAAATTAAATAGAGTAAAAAAAAATGAAATCAAATAAAATAAAAAATTAAGCAAAATAAAATAAAATAGTTATTGTAATAAGTAAAATAAGAAAGTAAAAAAAAAAAACAAAATAAAAAAAAAATAAAAGGAAGGGAAATGAAATCAATTAGAATAAAAAAGAAAGCAAAATATAAAAAATGAAATAAAAATTAAATAAAATCACATAAAATATAAAAATAAAAACATTAAAATAAAAAAATTAAAATTAATTAAAATCAAATGAAATGGAATGAAATAAACTGAAACAAAATAAAATAGAATAAAAAAAAATTAAATAATATAAAATAAAATAAAATAAAATAAAAATTAAATTAAATTAGTTAAAACAAGTAAGGAAAGCTGTCTTCGGCTGTGCAGAAGGCTAAATACCTTTCATGTATAAGCGTCAAGATTATCACTGTTTGATCCCAGTACAGCCTGTGTGAATTTAACTTAAGCTCATACCGAAATTATCGGAACTATCGATTATATGGGGGCGATGTGTTATATTGGTCCAATCTCATTGATTTTTAACACAGACATTCTATGTGAAATATTTATCCCATCTCGATGATTTTCAACATCGATATTTCAGATATAAAAATAGCAATACGTCCAAAATTTCACGTTCCTACGTGTTTAATTACAGGAGTTATAGCCCAAAATCCGTTTATCGGAATAATCGATTGTATGGGAGCTATGTGAAATATTTATCCCATCTCGATGATTTTCAACATCGATAATTCACATATAAAAATAGCGATACCTCCAAAACTTCACGTTCCTACCTCTTTAATTACAGGAGTTATGGCACAAAATCCGTTTATCGGAACAATCGATTGTATGGGGGCTATGTGAAATATTTATCCCATCTCGATGATTTTCAACATCGATATTTCACATATAAAAATAGCGATACCTCCAAAACTTCACGTTCCTACCTCTTTAATTACAGGAGTTATGGCACAAAATCCGTTTATCGGAACAATCGATTGTATGGGAGCTATATGTAATATCGGTCCGATCTTGCTGGTTCCGACAAATGATTCCTATATTGGAAAATAGTGGCCGCATACAAAATTTCAGCCAAATATCTCAAAAACTGAGGAACTAGTTTGCGTTCAAACAGACAGACGGACAGACGGACATGGCTAAATCAACTCATCTCGTCATCCTGATCATTTCGGTATACTTATTGATGGGTCTATCTCTTCTTCTTCTCATACTTACAAACATCGGACCAAAGTTATAATATCATTTC
The DNA here is from genome assembly GCA_964058755.1 of Campiglossa producta. Lineage (NCBI taxonomy): Eukaryota > Metazoa > Arthropoda > Insecta > Diptera > Tephritidae > Campiglossa > Campiglossa producta. The sequence goes on along the minus strand of CAXKVI010000001.1, from coordinate 20,569,531 downwards.
ATGTTCATGAAAGGTATAAAAATAAAAAATAAATAAAACAAAAAAGGAGGGAAAAAAAGGAAAATATAAAAAATGAAATAACAAAAGAATAATAATAAAAAGTAAAAAATAAAATAAATTAAAATATAGCAATAAAATAAGAAAATATAATAAAAAATAATTAAACATTTTTTTTTGCTCTTCTACTTCTAGTGTTTTAAACAGCATATGGTTCTCTAGTTTTTAGTTTTTTTTATATATATATATCTTATTTTATGTTCTCATATACTAAATTGATATAAATTTAATAATTTATTCGTGGCACATTTTTGTGTTTTATTTTAAATTGTATTATTATTTAGTTTTACCTTTAACCTGCTTTTTTTATGTTTAATTTTTTCATTCTTTTATGTTTTACTTTTTATTTAAAAATTATGCTTAAATTTAGATTGTGAAAAAATCGCCGCTGATGATGCTCAAGAACAACAGAATGCCTACGAAGCGGCAACAACGGCTTCAGTCTGTGGATCAGATCATCAAGTCAACAATTATTTAAATGGTAATAATAACAACAACAACAGCAACAGCAACAATAGCAACAGCAACAGTCACAGATTAGCGCCTGATTATACAACACCACCAGCCAGTGATAAAAGCAGTTTTCATTCGCCATCGGTGCATCATAGTGGTGAGTGCAAAAAAAAAATTGTATTTTTATTTATTTATTTTTAATAATTTTTTTTTATATATTAAGAAAACAGCTTAATTAAATGAGACTCAGAATTAATAATTTTTGTATAGAAATAATTAGTTTTGGCAATAACGTTGAATATTTATTCAACAGCTTTCAGGTTTATAATTTCCTTGTTTACAAGCGGATGCACTAAGTTTGAGATATTCCCACTTATTTTTTTTTTCTGCAATTTTTTGTTTATGGTTATTTATTTATTTTTTTTTGAAAAATCAAGTTCACCAAATTTGGTTACATCTGCGCGAGCTAGTCTTCCGCAATATCATTTATTATTTATTTCGCGTGCGCATCCGGCGTGTGCCAAGGCGCACACAAACATATGTATATGTATACTTACAATCATATATCTGCGATAGTGATGCTAAGAACCTTAGGGCCTTGATATGGTATCTTGAGCTTCGTCATAATCATCATTATTATTTTTTTCTTTTTTTTCTTTCACTTTTCTTTTATTTTTTATTTTATTCAACAAAATAACAGCTTTCTTCTTTTATTTTATTTTATTTTTTTTTTTTTTTTTTTCAATTTAATTTAATTTTTTTATTTTAAAAAAATAAATTTTAATTTAACTTAATTTTTTTTTTTTTTTTTTTGATTTATTTAATTTAAGCTTTTTTATTTTGTTTTTTTTTATTTTATTTTATTTTTTTTTTATTATTATTTTTTTTAATCTTATTTTTTTATTTTTTTTATTTTTATTTTTTATTTTTTTTTATTTTTATTATTTTTTATTTCATTTTATTTTATTTTTTTATTTTTTATTTTATTCTATTTTGTTAAGTTATTTTTCAACTTTATTTTTTAATTAAACTTCATTTTGTTTTAATTTATTTCTGGTTCTTTTAATTTCCTTAAATTTTTTTAATTTTTTTTTATTTCATTTAATTTTTTTTATTTTTTTTTATTTTTTTTGTTTTTTATTAAATTTTATTAGTTTATTTTTTTTTTAATTTTATTTAATTAAATTTTTTATTTTATTTTAATTTATTTGATTTTATTTCAGTTCATTTAAATTTTTTATTCTTATTTTATATTATTTTGTTTCATTTTACTTTTTTATTTTTGTTTTATTTTTTTGATATTGTTTTATTTTACTTTATTTTATTTTTTTAAATTCATTTTATTTTATTTTTTAATAGGTACTTTATTTATTTTTTTTTTCTTTTGTTCAATCTTATTTAATTTTATTTTCATTATTTCATTCAACTTTTTTAATGAGATTTTTTATACCTTTCATGAACATGAAATGGTATTATAACTTTGGTCCGATGTTTGTAAATATGAGAAGAAGAAGAGATAGACCCATCAATAAGTATACCGAAATGATCAGAATGACGAGATGAGTTGATTTAGCCATGTCCGTCTGTCCGTCTGTCCGTCTGTCCGTCTGTCCGTCTGTCTGTCTGTCTGTCTGTCTGTCTGTCTGTTTGAACGCAAACTAGTCCCTCAGTTTTTGAGATATTTGGCTGAAATTTGGTATGCGGCCACCATTTTCCAATATAGGAATCATTTGTCGGAACCAGCAAGATCGGACCAATATAACATATAGCTCCCATACAACCGATTATTCCGATAAACGGATTTTGGGCTATAACTCCTGTAATTAAATACGTAGGAACGTGAAATTTTGTAAGTATTGCTATTTTTATATGTGAAATATCGATGTTGAAATTCATAGAGATGGGATAAATATTTCACATAGCTCCCATACAATCGATTATTCCGATAAACGGATTTTGGGCTATAGCTCCTGTAATTAAACACGTAGGAACGTGAAATTTTGGACGTATTGCTATTTTTATATGTGAAATATCGATGTTGAAAATCATCGAGATTGGATAAATATTTCACATAGCCCCCATACAATCGATTGTTCCGATAAACGGATTTTAGTAGATAACTCCTGTAATTATATAGGTAGGAACGTGAAATTTTGGAAGTATCGCTATTTTTATATGCGAAATATCGATGTTGAAAATCATTGAGATGGCATAAATATTTCACATAGCTCCCATACAATCGATTATTCCGATAAGCGGATTTTGGGCTATAACTCCTGAAATTAAACACGTAGGAACGTGAAATTTTGTAAGTGTTGCTATTTTTATATGTGAAATATCGATGTTGAAACTCATAGAGATGGGATAAATATTTCACATAGCTCCCATACAATCGATTATTCCGATAAACGGATTTTGGGCTATAACTCCTGTAATTAAACACTTAGGAACGTGAAATTTTGGACGTATTGCTATTTTTATATGTGAAATATCGATGTTGAAAATCATCGAGATTGGATAAATATTTCACATAGCCCCCATACAATCGATTGTTCCGTAAACGGATTTTGGTAGATAACTCCTGTAATTATATAGGTAGGAACGTGAAATTTTGGAAGTATCGCTATTTTTATATGCGAAATATCGATGTTGAAAATCATTGAGATGGCATAAATATTTCACATAGCTCCCATACAATCGATTATTCCGATAAGCGGATTTTGGGCTATAAGTCCTGTAATTAAACACATAGGAACGCGAAATTTTGGAAGCATCGCTATTTTTATATGTAAAATATCGATGTTGAAAATCATTGAAATGGGATAAATATTTCACATAGCCCCCATACAATCGATTGTTCCGATAAACGGATTTTGGTAGATAACTTCTGTAATTATATCGGTAGGAACGTGAAATTTCGTAAATGTTGCTATTTTAGAATGTGGAATGTCGATGCTAAAAATCAATGAGATTGAACCAATATAACACATCGTCCCCATATAATCGATAGCTCCGATAATTTCGGTATGAGCTAAAGTTAAATTCACACAGGCTGTACTGGGGATCAAACCGTGAAAATCGTAACGCTTATTCATGAAAGGTATTTAGCCTTCGGCACAGCCGAAGACAGCTTTCCTTACTTGTTTTGTTTTGTCTTATTTTAATTTATTTTATTTTATTTTATTTTAGTTTATTTTATTTTATTTTATTTTATTTTATTTTATGTTTGTATCAATTTTACTTTTTATTTTTTTTTTCTATTTTTTTTTTTCTATTTTTTTTACTTTTTTTTAGCACAGCATCAACACTCATTAATAAATTAATGATCCTCACAGCAGTAAAAGCATGAACTATTTCATATCATATCGTCATACCAAGAAGAAGTCAATAACAATAAAAATTACCAAAAGAGTTTATTTTGACTCTTAATTTGAATCGCTTCTTTTCGTTACGTCGTCGCCGCTGATTTGATTTTAATTTATGACATTCGTTGTCTATACGCTTATTAATTGCTAATTTGAAATTTGTTTGGACAAACTATTAATTTTATTTGCTCTTTTACTAATTTTATTTATTACTAATATATGAATATCTGAGCAATTTGAGATGAAATGAACGGAAATTAATTTTCAAAAAAGACACAAAAAAAAAAATTAACCGAACATCACTTTATTTGAGTTAGACAGGTTGTGCTAGAAGGGGGAACAAAAATATATGTTATTTGTATGGTAGCTGGCTGACACTGTTGGATGCGATTGGCGCCAGCCACCGACCGCCAACAGCGCACGCTCAACCCACGTACAATTTATTTGTTGTTATTTTATTGGCTTTTGCTAATTCGTTCATCTCCTATATTTACCTCCTACTTCTGCTCGATATGATAACTAATGTTTACAATATCTACTTATTTTAAATATGTTATTTCCCTTTTGGCGCGTTACAAATTGTTATTGCTTTGGCTGCAACACCTACTTACAGTCAGTTGGAATAAAATGTGGCCACTTGTAAATTTACAATGAAACAAAAAAAAAAAAAATTTAGTTAAAATAAAGAAAAAAAAATAAAATGAAATAAAACAAAAAAAATAACATATAAAGAAACGAAATGAAATAAAATGAAGTGAAATGAAATAAAATGAAGTGAAATGAAATAAAACTAAATAAAATAAAAAGCAAAAAATAAAAAAAAAAATAAAAAAAAAAATAAAAAATAATTTGAAAAAAAAAAAAATAAATTAATTGTAAAAAAAAAAATAAAAATAAAAAAAAAATAAATTGAAAAAAAAAATAAAAAAAAAAATAAAAAAATAAATTGAAAAAAAAATATAAAAATAAAAAAATAAATAAAAAAATAAATAAATTGAAAAAAAAAAATAAAAAAAAAAAAAAAATTAAAAAATTAAAATAAAACAAAATAAAAAAAATTAAATGAAAAAAGTAAATTAAAATGAAAAAAAAAAAATTAAATAAAATAACATAAACTGAAATGAAATAAAAAAAAATGAAGTAAAATAAAATAAAACTAAATAAAATATATATACATAATATAATAAAGTGAAACAATAAAAAAAAAAATGTAAAAAAAATTAAAAAAAAAGTAAATAAAAAAATAAAACAGAAAAAAAAAATAAAATTTAAAAAAAAATAAATAAAAAAAATTAAAAAATAAAATAAAAAAATAAGAATAAAAAAATAAAACAGAAAAAAAAATAAAATTAAAAACAAAAGTCAAAAAATAACAAAAAATAAATCAAAAATAAAATAAAATAAAAAAATTTAATGAAAAAAAAAAAATAAAATGAAAAAAAAAAAATTTAAATAATAAAATAAAAACAAAAAATAAATAAAAATAAAATAAAATAAACTGAAATAAAATCAAATGAAGAAAAAAACAATAAAATGAAAAAATAAAAATAAAATAAAGTAAAATTAAATAAAAAAAAAAACAAAAAAAAAAATTAATCGTATAAATTTAATAAAAAAAAATAAAAATAAATAAAATTAAAAAAATATGTAGGTATGATAATAAGGAATAAAATGAAATAAAAAAAATAAAAAAATGTATTAATACAATTGTAATAGAATAAAATAAAAGAAAAATAATTAAAATAAAATAAAAAAATTATGTATAATAATGACAAATTTAAATTTATTTTTTTGTATTATATTATTTTCTTTAATTTGACTTTGAAATTTCTTCAAAAATTGTTCGTCCCATTTTTGTTACTTCCCACTGTAGTTCAACAAATGGCGCTATCATTGAGTCAACTCCAATAAGAATATTAATGAATATACAAATTTTAAGTTGTAGCTACATTTGTAGCCATGACAAGTAGCTGTATGCTTGCATCTACTAAAATAAATTACATAGAGTATTTCTTTTTATTATTTCTTTTATGTATGTTTAAATGTGCATTTCCTTTTCGAAATCATCGCTTAGCTGTCGTGGTGTTAACATGATGCAGTGTATAAGCAATAAATTTATTTATCGTATTTATTAGTATAATTCACGGTGGCTTAATTGAGTTTGGTGGCATACCACACATTAAATGGAAAAAAATTCCAAAAAAAAAGTATAAAAAAGCGAAAGCATCAAATGCAGCGTGTGGGGATATGAAGTTTTTTTATACCAAGAATATTTTGCTGTCATCTATGGATGCCACAATTGCTGTGCTGTGTTGGCTGCTGCGCCTCTCAACGATCTTGCTGACGATGATGATGATGATGATGACATGCGCAGCAGCTCATTTAATATTAATTTGTTGACCGCCACTCACTTGTCCGCCTTGGCTTGCCACCGTCTGTCTGCTGCGTTGACATTATAATAAATTAGTTGAATTTATCGAGTTGAAATATGATATGTGGGGATCTAAAACAGTGGCTAAACAAATAACCAAATATGTCTGAAAACACAAATTAAATTTAATTAAATGAGTCGATACCTAATAAAATTTAGACGTTATAAGATAAGCAAATAAGAGCAAAGATATGGAGCTATAAAAATTTGAATAGAAAAATGGTAGATCAATTTTATTATTTGGATTAAATTATTTTAATTATATTAATGGGATGGTTTATTCGTTAATAAAACTCGAAAAAATAAAAGTCGTATTTTAAGATTAATATCACAGGCAATTAAAAAATAATAAAAAATAAAAAAAAAAACTAAATAAGCACAAAAAAAAACTAAATAAAAAAATTTAAAAAATACTAAATTAAAGAAATGAAATGAAATAAAAAAAAAATAAAATAAAAAGAAAATAAAAAATAAATTCAATAAAATGAAAAAAAAAAAATTAAATTAAAAATAAAATATATAAAAAGAAACCTAAAATAAAATTAAACAAAATAAGATAAAATAAAATTAAAATAAAATAGAAATAAAATAGAAAAAATAATAAAGTAAAAATAAAATGAAATAAAAAAATTCAAGAAAATAAAAACTAAAAAAATAATATAAAACACAAAAAATAAATGAAAATAAAATAATAATAAATAAAAATGAAATAAAAAAAAAATAAAAAAAATAAAAATAAAATAAATTAAAAATTAAACAAAAAAAAATAAAATATACAAAAAAACACATAAAAAAATAAAAGAAAATAGAAATAAAAAAATTAAATAAAAATGTAATAAAATAAGAATAAATCAAAAATTAAAATAAAATTAAAAAAAGTTAAAACAAAAAAATAAAATTAAAAAAAAAAAAAAAAAAAAATTAAAAAATAAAAAAAAAATGAAAATAAAATGAAAATAAAAGGGAAAATTAAATAAAAATAAAATTAAAACAAAACAAAAATAAAATAAAAATAAAATTAAAATAAAATAAAAATAAAACAAAAATTAAATAAAATTAAAAGAAAATAAAATAAAAAAATAAAGGAAAATAAAAAAAAAATAAAATAAATAAAAAAAATAAAAAAAAAAATAAAATGAAATAAAATAAAATAAAAATAAAAGTGAAATGAAAATAAAAGGGAAAATAAAAATAAAATAAAAATAAAACAAAAATGAAATAAAATTAAAAGAAAATAAAATAAAAATAAAAATAAATGGGAAATAAAATAAAAATAAAATAAAAATAAAATAAAATAAAAAAATAAAAGGGAAAATAAAATAAAAATAAAATAAAATAAGAATAAAATAAAAATAAAATAACAATAAAATAAAAATAAAATAAAAATAAAATAAAATAACTTTTTCTATTACTTTGGTTAAAAATTAAGTTTAAATGTAAAATTACTCTGACCGCAGTTGTGGCTGAATTACTCTACACACATATGAATAATAATGCAAATTGCCCTCTTAGCTCTCTATCATTTCTCCCTCCACATTTTGGGCCACTCCATGTATAGCGAGTTGTAATTACATGCAAACTACATATCTAAACATGTACCTTTTAACCATAAGTTGATATGTTGTATGAAACGTAGCGCTTTTATGTTAATTTACTATGATTTTTATTTTATTTGTTTTAATTTTGTTTTATCTTTCTTTTTAAAACATAGGTACACTTATTCATATGTCCATTCCCATTTAAGTTTTCTTTCATTCACATTTGTTGTGTAATTTGCATATTGAATTTATTGCCTTATTTGCATATTATACCATTAACGTGGTTATTTTTGTTTCGCTTAATGCCTCTGCATTTGTTGTTATGTGGATAATATCATTTGAGCAGCAGCAAATATGCGATCGGTCAGTGTAAGTTGCGTTGATTATATTTGTATTTTCTTGTTTTTTTTTGTGTTATAAGAGTAAATGATTATTTGAGAGACAGGCATACATTCTTGCAAGAATTTTTGCATTCTGCATTTTATCCTTGAACCCGTTTAGCACTCATGCTTATTAGGGATGGTAAAAAAACATCGATTCATTGAGGATATCGATTTATCCACCTTTTAAGTATACTTTTAAATAGCCGCCGTATCTATACATCGCTCTTCATAGAAAACTGGCATATCCAGAACATACAAACCGCGTTTCATTTCATTCAACACTCAAAAAGAGGACTGATTTTGCGTCGTAAAATATCGATATAAATTTCGATTCATCGTATACAAGAAATACAACGATAACTTTTTCCCACCTACATCGCTAATGCGTGCCCAGGTGTTCAAGGGCTTGATTTTTCTAGTTCGCTCCCCTTACTTTTAACTGACATTCTTTTGTGTCTACGAATGTGTTGATTTGCCTTTTTGAAGAAGGGGGTAAGTAGTGATAGTTTGATTTGCTTCTATTTGAAAATCTCTCTGTTCTGTTTCTACTTTAGTTGCTCAGTCAGGGTTGGGGTCAAAATTCTGCTTTTTTGGAAATTCTGCATTCATAATTCCGGAAGTCGAAACACCGGAAATCAAAATTATGGAAGTCAATATTCTGGAATCCAAAATTCTGGATAACGAAATTCTAAATTGCAAAATTCTGGAAACCAAAATTCTGAAATTCAAAAAGTGCGCACTTTTTTTGTTATCAACACGCATTTTTAATCATTAATTACAAAATTTTGCCTTTAACATTTAACTGGACTTGTTCTGAAGGAATTAAAAACAAATGCACCGTGCGTATTGACACATTTTTAGTTTCTTGTATTGCCGGATCTACGAGAACGGTACCAGTACTTGTGCTGTACCCATCGTGCCGAAACGACCCGGGCCGTTTTCTTATATCGACCCGGCCAAGAGCAATTCACTCGAGGTGACCCTGTCTGACATTTAGGCAGGGCTACACCTCGTTACAACAACAACAACACACAATTTCACGGCTGTGAAATGTTATACGAAAAAAAATTAACATTCTCATGATCCATGTGCGCATAAAAAATCGGTTGCAGATCCAAATAATCATTTTAAAAATATGGTTTCGCTTGAGTTTTCTGCAGCCTAGCCAAATAATTCAGCGTTCGGTATCTATGACAGAAAAACACATTGGACATTATCTGCCATCAAGAAGTGCCCTTAAGTTAAAAAGTACCTGGGTGACCGAGCTTGCTCGGTGCTATCAATTTAGTGCTAACTTTACTTACCAAACTTGTGAGGATGTGCTACACTGTCCTTTATATGTGGGCAAATTATTAAAATTTTGTAATTTTCGTAGCCGTAATGGACTTTTTGCGGACAACCCTACTTGAAAATATTTTAGTTGGTATGTCAGCAAAAATACCTTTCATTTGATACCCATATTGGCATATCTAGCTCCATAAATAAAAAAAATTAAATAGGTGGCTACCCTGTAATACAAATATACTGCGATAAGGTGACAACCCTAGATGGCAACTGTACTTAGAAATATTTTAGTTGATATTTCGCCGGAAATACCTCTAATTTGATACCGATATTCGCATATTTTACTCAATATAAAAAAAAAAAAAATGAGAGAGGTTGCCACCCTTAAAAGCCCTCCAAGTGGCAACACCTAAGTGGATAGTCTTAGAATCAGGCATGCTATCACTGTGCCAAATTTCATCCAAATCGGTCAACCGGTTCTCGAGATAGTACTGCGGTAAGGTGGCAACCCTAGGTCGCAACCCTACTGGAAAATACTTAAGTTGGTATCTCGCCGAAAGTACCTTTCATATGATACCCATATTGGCATATCTTGCTCCATAATTAAAAAAAAATGGGATAGGTGGCAACCCTGTAAACCGCCTCAAGTGGCAACCCTAAAGTGCATAGTCTTAAAATCGATCATACTATCACCATTCCAAATTTCAGCCAATTCGGTCAAGCGATTCTCGAGATAGTAACGGATATACAAATATATTGTGGTAAGGTGGCAACCCTACTTGAAAATATTTTAGTTGGTATCTCGCCGAAAATACCTTTCATATGATACCCATATTGGCATATCTTGCTCCATAATTAAAAAAAAAAGGATAGGTGGCAACCCTGTAAACCGCCCCAAGTGGCAACCCTAAATTGGGTAGTCTTAAAATCTATGATACTATCACCATGCCAAATTTCAGCCAATTCGGTCAAGCGATTCTCGAGATAGTACCGGATATACAAATATATTGTGGTAAGGTGGCAACCCTAGGTGGCAACTCTACTTGAAAATATTTTAGTTGGTATCTCGCCGAAAATACCTTTCATATGATACCCATATTGGCATATCTTGCTCCATAATTAAAAAAAAATGGGATAGGTGGCAACCCTGTAAACCGCCCCAAGTGGCAACCCTAAAGTGGGTAGTCTTAGAATCCAACATACTATCTTTGTGCCAAATTTCATCCCAATCGGTCAAGCGGTTCTCGAGATAGTCCGAACATACAAATATACAAATATACAAGATTAACTCGTTTAAAGATATTAGATTAGAAGACAACGGAACAGTTTAAAATGTTTTAAAGAGCCAACTTGTGTTGAAAAAATAGACATTTCTTTATTATCACTTTATGTTTTGGAAGGTCAACTATTTATTTTAAGTAAGGAAGTTATTAAAGTTACATATGGCGAATGCATTCTTATTTTTGGAACAAAATCTTCGCTGCAGTTGTTAAATGAGAGCGACTGCTGGATTATGGACGGTAAATTTGACGTTGTTCCAACGATGATGAGGCAGCTATTTTCCATACACGGCTGAGTAGAAATACAAATTGTTCCGCTGGTTTTCTGTCTTATGACCAAAAAATCAAAGTCAATGTATATTTCTTAAATATAAGCACAATTTATTAAAATACTCGATTTTGCTCAAATTTTGGGGAAAAAATTTCCAGAATTAATTCTGGAAAACGTAAATTCCGGAATTTTGAAAAACCTGAATTTTGAAATACAGCCAAAAAAGGCGAAGGAAGTGCGGAATTCCGATTTCCAGAATTTTGTCGACCCAGAATTTTGATTCCGGAATTTTGACTTCAGAATTTTAATTTTAGAATTTTGACCGTTTCCGGCTCAGTCACATTTAAATTACTTTTTATGTCCGACCTTCAATTGCCTTCTCTTTTGAAAATTATTACTACACGGTTAAAAATTTGAACCTAAATTTTAAACTTTTTTGGACTACATATATGACCAAACCAAATTTGGATTCAAATTCAATCTAGATCAGTTTTCAAGAAAATTGGCTAAATGAATCGCGTTTCAATTATAAACCAGAAATGTTTTAACAATTTTTTAAAGATAAAATAATTTTTTTGTCCGTTGGCGGGAATTCGAACCACGACTCCCCGCATCATGCCTATCTGCTCTACCACTAAGCTACATCGCACACATAAATTTTGTTGGCAAAATTCAATCTTGAAATAAATTTGAATTTTCAAACCCAAAAGTTTAAATTTTAGACCGACAAATTTTATTTTTCAAACCAAAAAGTTTTAATTTTAAACCGAAAAGTTTTAAGAATAAAATAAAAGTAAAAAAATATGGCAGTTGGCAGGATTCGAACGAAAATGCTCAGGAGTCACAGCCGACTGCTCTACCGCTGAGCTATGACGCACCTGAAGTTCTTGTGGGCAAAATTCAATTACATTCAAACAAACCAAAAATAAAAAATTTAAACTGCTTCTTCATTTAGATTTTAAATCGAAACCAAAAGAAATTGAAAATCTTTGTACGTATTTGGACGGTCTGAAATATTGTACAAAAAAGTTTGAAAAATTTATTAAACTTTATACGGGTTTAAAATTTAGGTTCATTTTTTTAGCCGTGTAAGTTGTTTATTTACTTTTATTTATTTTTATTTTTTTTTTTTATAATTATTATTATTGTAAAATGCATCATGCGTTAAATGTTTGCCCATGCCTGACATATTGTCGCATGGCGATGCCTTTTGAAATACAAGAGCAATATATGAGTACTCAGTGTACATTAATGTGGTCCTTATAATCAAATGTGGTATTTTTTCCAGACTCACCCCCTAGATCGGTTGCACCACGTTCAACTATATCGCACACAATTTTTTATCCCGATTGGAAATGGTTTAGGCGTGTCGGTAGCGCTATGGTCGGAGATATCACATGTATCTAACATCTGGTCCCGATTAGAACGCCTAAGGCGTGTCGTAAGGAGGTTAAAGTTCAGACCATGGAGACTCAAAAAATTAAAATAATTTTTTTTTATCTAATACTTGGAATCAACAGGACTATCGTGGGAGATATCGCATACAAAATTTGGTTCCGATTGGAAACACTTAAGGCGTGTCGCAGGGGGTAGTCTGACCTTTACCCCCCCTGCGACACGCCTTAGGCGTTTCCAATCCGGACCAGATTTTGTATGTGATATCTGCGACCATAGTGCTACCGATTTCGAGTATTAGATAAAAAGAAAAATTACTTTTATTTTTTTAGTCTCCATAGAACTTTGACCCCCCTGCGGTACGCCTAAACCATCTCCAATCGGGCTAAAATTTTTTGTGTGATATCTTCGGCTATATTACTACATATCGCTTCTGGTGTTGATCCTTTGGAAATCTGATGACAAAATTGTCTGCATACAAATAAGGACCACCCTAGTGTACATATACCAAGTTAACCAAAAAAGATTTAATTAAAGAGAACTACTACTGGAAGCTTTACAATAGTCTTCTAAATATCACAGCTCGGAACATATGTAGTTTTTTTGGGGTTTATCTAACTCTCCTACTAAAAAAAAAGTCTAATAAAGTGAATCTCAAGTTATTTGGATCTAATTTTCTTGGTCCTACGTTTTTGGTTTGCTGTGTACCGATGGCTGGTGATCTACATGTATGCACTGTTTTATGCAAAATAATAATGAGAGTACAATGTACTCAATTTGCAGACAACAATGAAAACTGTGAAAATAAAGGGTGTAAAATTTGGTAATAAATTAATACCACAAAAAAACTATCTGTCATACAAAAAAGCGTTTACTAAAAGCGATCGCCTCAGGCAGGTAAAATATTCTTGGTGGCTTTCGGCTAATTATAAAAAGGAAAAAGGTCGATATCCTCTATTCTCGGAAGCAGAGTGAAAAAATACCGAAATATGACAATATATCCTACATTTTTCTATAGCAAAATACTAAAGAAAACATTCAAAAAAATACGCACAAATATTTTCAGAAAAAAATTTACGACAAATGCAATCACCTTTTGGCTAGCCCTTTATTTAAACAAATCATGCACTCGAAACGAATGAATCGTCCAACCACGAATGCATTTAGTAGGCACAAATATTCGTATGATATATGTATGTATCTGCAGGGGACTCTGTACTTAGCTATATAATTGCGACAACACAATTGTCACAGATTCTTGTCTCTTACTCCCCCGTGAATCGCCCACGAATCTCATATACTAAAGTCGGTCAGATTAATACATTGAAATTTCGCAAACATTGGCATGTTGCAAGGTAATAAAGTAGGGCATCAAAATTGATTAAGTTTATTTGCAAATAAAAATTTAAAGAAATAAAAGGTAAAAAAAGACTAAAAAATAAATAAAATAGAAATAAACAAAAACAAAACAAAAAAAAAAAAAAAAAATTAAAAAAAAATAAAGTTAAATAAAAAAAAATTTAATAAAAAGAAAATAAAAACAAAAAAAATATAATTAAAAATAAAATGAAAAAAAAAAAAACGAAATTAAATTAAATAAAAAAAAGTAAAAATAAAATAAAAATAGAATAAGAATAAAATCAAAAAAATAAAAAAAAAAATTAAGAAAAAAAAAAAATTAAAAAAAAATTAAGTTAAATAAAAAAAAATTAAATAAAAAGAAAATAAAACAAAAAAAATATAATTAAAAATAAAATGAAAAAAAAAACGAAATTAAATTAAATTAAAAAAAAGTAAAAATAAAATAAAAATAGAATAAGAATAAAATCAAAAAAATAAAAAAAAAAATTAAGAAAAAAAAAAAATTAAAAAAAAATTAAGTTAAATAAAAAAAAATTAAATAAAAAGAAAATAAAACAAAAAAAATATAATTAAAAATAAAATGAAAAAAAAAAACGAAATTAAATTAAATTAAAAAAAAAGTAAAAATACAATAAAAATAGAATAAGAATAAAATCAAAAAAATAAAAATAAAAAAGAATTAAAAAAAAAATAAAAAAAAATAAAAAAAGATTAAAAAAATAAAAAATAAAATTAAAATAAAATTAAAATCATAATATAAATAAAATAAAAATAATATAAAAATAAAATAAAAATAAATGAAAAATGATAATAAAAATAAAATAAAAATAAAACAAAAATAAAAATAAAATAAAAATAAAATAAAATAAAATAAAAATAAAATAAAAATAAAAGAAAAATAATATAAAAATCAAAATATAAATAAAATAAAAATAATATAAAAATAAAATAAAAATAAAATAAAAATAAAATAAAATAAAAATAAAAATTAAAATAAAAATAAAAATAAAATAAAAATAAAATTAATATAAAAATCAAAATATAAATAAAATAAAAATAAAATTAATATAAAAATAAAATAAAAATGAATAAAATAAAATAATAAAAAAAATAAAATTGAAATAAAAATAAAAATAGAATAAAATAAAATATGATGAAAATTAAAATAAAAATAAAATAAAATAAAATAAAATAAAATAAAAATAAAATAAAACAAAATAAAAAGAAAAAAATAAAACAAAAATTAAATAAAAAGAAAAAAAGGAAAATAATAATAAAAATAAAATATAAAAAAAAAATAAAAAAAGAAAATAAAAAAAATAAAATAAAAAGAAAAATAAAAAAATAAAAAATTAATTAAAAATACGGTAAAATAAAATAAAATAAAAATAAAATGAAAAAAAAATTAGACAAAAAGAAATGAAGTAAAATAAAATAAAATAAAGTAAAGTCAAATCGAGTAAAGTAAAGTAAAATGAAGTAAAGAAAATTAAAATTAAATGAAATTAAATAAAATGCAAGCTTTGTGGTACTGCGTTTTGCGCCACTGCTAAACACCTCAAGGGCATATGGCATGTGCCCAACATTACACAGAACTTTAATTACAAACTTTGTTTTCATCTAAAACACTTTTTATTGCTATTGTTTTTCTATTATACCACACGTTTCATTATGATTTTGAAGCTCCATCGCTGGTACGTGTAAATGCGAGTCATTTGTTTTACAAATATGTATCTTAATTGTTTTATTTTTGCGTGCAAATATCTAAGATATACTAGCCTAGTTATGCTCTCAACCAAATCAGCAGAAGACCCTGGCTTCTTGACAGCCAAATACATACCTACCATGTACTTACAAAGTTAAAAGCTGCCATTGCCGATTGCCTCAGAAAATGCTACCGCTCAATAAGCAGGCTGAGGATGACGAGAGTTGGACTTGCGCTGACGTTATTTATGGTATGAGTTTGTGTGTTTGTATCTCTGGATATATTAACCAAAAAAAGGTGATGAATTGCAATAATTGTATAAAGCAACAATAAAAGCTATTATAAAAAAAGAAGTTGATGAGTCAACATTTGGCTGGGGTAGCGGCCTAACAATGCCAAAAGTAGAAGACCAGCGGCAAAAGAAACAAAATTCAAACAAAATAAAAAAATAGTCTAGAAGTATTCTTAGCATTTCAAGTCAGTAATAAAACTTGTAGCTCTTTTTTTGGTGCCACTCTTCTGCGCTTGACTTACCTGCAAAAAGCTGTTGGCACTCTTCCTTGGCTAAAGCTGCCCCTTTTACTTTTGTTTTATTTTTTTACTCATTGCTTGAATATTCGGTTAAAGGTACAGTGGCGAAAAAATGTATGTAAGAAATCAAAAGAAATTGTCTTTAAAGAAAACGCAATTGCCCGTTAGTCTATAAAAATATATAGAAATATTTGCATGCTGCTATTGTATTGCACAACACTGTATCCCTCCTTCAACCACCTAATTCAATAGCCTCTGGTTTTAAAAACTTAACTCAACTCATAAATAAAAAATATTGTAAAAAACCGAACCGTTATAAAAAAAGTTTTTATAAAAAAAAAAAAAAAAATAGGAAAAAAATAAAAAATATAAAAAAAATAAAAATTAAAAATAGAAAAAAATTAAAAAGAGAAAAATCTGTTAATCGGAAAAACAGTGCATTTTATTTTATAGTTTGATGCAAAACTATTTCGTATGCTGCTATTTTATTGCACATTACTGTATTCTATCCAATAATCACCAAATTCAACGCCAAGAATTGCCAGCGGATAGTACATAAATACATAAACCTCAAATCGTCTAAAAAATTATTTTTTTAATTATTTATTTTAAATTGTTTGCTGCTACTTTATTGCACATTACTGTGATTTACATAAAAATCACCAAAATTCAACGCCAATAATTGTCTGCAGATCATACGCTGACTGAATATCTGTTTCGAAACTCAACTCTACCCAAAAATTAGGATTTTTTTTAAGAAAAAGTGGGAAAAGTTGGGAGATAAAAATTATATTAAAAAAAAAAAAAAAAATTTTGTGAAAAAAATGCAGTCAATATTATGAACTCATGTAAAAAAATAGCTTGTAAAATTTTCTTGCTGCTTTTTTACTGCACACAACTGTATTTTACACAAGAATTAAAAATTCAACGACATTGTCCTCGAAAAAAAAATGCAAAAATTTAAAAAAAACTTTCGTTTCAAAAAATGCTGTCATTATTATGAACTGGTAAAGTTTTCCTCCTGCTATTTTATTGCACAACACTGTATTTTACATAAAAATCACCAAAATTCGACGCCAGTAATTGTCTGCAGATCGTACGCTGACTGAACATCTGTTTAAAATCTTAATTTTAACCAAAAATTATGATTTTTTGAAGAAAAAATTTGGAAGATAAAAATTAAAAAAAATAAAAATCCAAAAAGATTTAAAAAACTTTCGACACAAAAAATTCTATCATTATTATGAATTCAAGTAAAAAAAAAACTTGTAAAATTTTCCTGCTGCTATTTTATTGCACAACACTGTATTCTACCAAAAAAAATCACCAAATTCAACACAAGCAAATTGTCTGTGAATCGGACATTGACTGAATATCTGTCTAAAAATTCAACCGAAAATGCGACGAGCTGTAACGGTTTACAATTCTCCCCCTTCAACAAAGCTAAGCGCTGCAGCTTAACGCTTTTAGTAGTTGGCTTTTCATTTGTTGAGACGCCCTCATCAAGCGTCACCTTCAAAAATAAGTTCTTCAAATTATGCAATTTAAATGTCTTAAATGAGGTGCTTAACGTATGTATATACAACAACTGCGAGTATATATCTACCTATACTTTGTACATATGTACCCTACATCTGTATGACAGTAATTTGTAGGCTTGCCAGTTTGGGTTGTGTCGGTTCGCTCTGTAGATATATACTCTGATATTTTTTTTGTTTGTTTTTGCGTTGCTCACTTCTATCTACATTTTCAATCGCATATTTTCATCACTTTACTAAGGCTAAGTCGCTTTTAATTTCTCGCTCATTCACCTTTTTATAACGCGCAACCCCGTCCCCCACCCACACATTTTTCCCTCTTGCTTCCCATCTTGCAGTCAACAAAGAAGAAAATGATGAAATGTATTTTCGACTTTTTGCGCTTGGTTGACGCTAAAATGAGAGTAAACGCCATATGAGCACAAAAAAAGCTTGAACGCAAAATCTTTGAATTAGAATATGGGGAGATTAATTTTTGGTTGTAGAAACTGTATTTTAGAAAAGATAAAATGTATTTTCGAACAGATGAAATGATTTTCCGAAATGAGTAAATGTTTTTCAGAAATCCCCAACTGTATTTCAGATATTCTAAATGTTCTTCAGAAACCCTCAGTTATAATTCAGAAAAGCTCAAATTTATTTTAGAAAATATCAAATGTATTTCAGAAAACCACAAACGAAAAATCTGAAATACATTTGGGGGTTTCTGAAATATATTTGTTCTTTTCTGAAAATTATTTGAGCTATTCTGAAATACTTTTCATCTTTTTTGATATACAATTGGAATATCTGAAATACAATTTTTGTTTTCTGAAATACATTTGATCTTTTCTAAAATTCATTTCATATTTTCTGAAATACATTTGTGGTTTTCTGAAATACTTTTGGTTTTTTTTTCGAAATACAGTTGGAAAAGGTATAGATTTTCAGGTAGGTAGGTATTTTTTTTTATTTTTCCTAATTTTAAAGGTTTTTAATTAATTGTTTTAGCTTAAAGTGAAGGTTCTTATGCATTGATTTAGTAACATATGCTATGAACATTTTTATTCCGTTTATTTCATTTGCCTGCATAAGACTGAAATTCTTAACCGGTTTATGAAATATCTATAATACCAAATTGGGGGTCTTCATGAGTCGAAATTGAAATTTATAAACCCCTACCCAAAACCTAATCACATTAAGGGCTATATTTTGTTCTTCAATCCAATCTCACCTATGTTGGTGTTGCTTATCGATTATCTGGACTGTGGTTTCATAATTAGTATCTTAGGTTTAATATAACCCAGCTATATAGGCAGCAGTTAGTATTTGGTCGCATTTTGCTTTGCAAGTACATTAGCTATACAGTTCCCTTCAAAATCCCCAAGACCCAAGACTCAAATTAAAGAAAAGCTTTTGTTTTGAGCAAACTTCGAAGCGAGTTGATTGAAAAGGGTGCAAGTAAGTACTCCCCTTCCGATACCTAAATGTAGCTGACAGATTGAGAAGAGTGCGTCAAGCCATTCTGTACTCGGTCCCCTGAAGGACCACTGCCTTGAAGGAAGTCATACGAAGAAAAGGTTTTCAAAATAGTATTCAGAGCTTTGCTGAATTTTCATAAAAACGCAGGACGAGCTACCATATTGTCTGATACGATCTCTAATATAGATAGAGTTGAGTTACTATTATCCGGATTCTGTATTCTTTTGAAGTTTCATTAAGTGTATGCAAGCTTACGAGGCTTATGAGGTGTGTGATTCCTGTAGAAAACAGCTTTGGATATTTCCAGTTTCGATTCCGATACCGAATGATCTCAAGCATCAATTGAATTCGATGAACTGTTCTCCGTAACATGCCTAAAATATATACCCCCTACGTACATATGTATATAGATGATATATATTGGATGGTGTCAATAGCGAATTTATTTGCAAAAGTATTCAGTATTTGTACGATAAGTGTGTGACTCAATCAATTTTAAATGCAATTATTTGTGTTTCTTCTCTGGAACATGACAATTCCAAAATTTCAATTCGTTGCAATGTTACATGACAAGAAAAATACATAAAAAGCATTCTGTAAATGTACACTGAAAAAAATATCGTTTAATGAAAAGAAAATTTTCGTTACGAGTACCACAAATTTCTTATCAATGTGAACTTGCAAATTTTTCTCGGTGTACTTGAGACGTTCAGATTGTAATTAAATAAAGCAATCACATAAATTCATATACTATAAATTGCGCATACCATTTGCATACATATATTAAGGTTGGTCGAAGCTTTACAAATAAAGTTCATAAATCAAACTTGGCAAAAAAAAAAAACAATAATTTAATTTCGATTTGTTTTGCCGAAAATTAAAATAAAAAGTGATAGCGATGGCCATGTTTTTTTAAACTTACTCTTTCGTTTTGTGACAAAAACTCATTTTCACTCAGTAAGAATTTTTTTTTTCTTAGTGTAGTTTTTATATTCTGCGTTCTATTTTATCTAACTCTAATTAAGTAGGTAGCCTTTAATATATCAGTACCTGGGTGACCGAGCTTGCTCGGTGCTATCAATTTAGCGCTAACTTTACTTACCCAAAACTATCCCAAAATGACCCAAAAGTAATCCCAAAATAATCCTTCAATGCTCTCAAAAAGACCCTTAAATGTTCCCAAAATGATACGAAATTGAACCCAAAACGACACAAAAATGATCCGAAAATGATCCCAAAATGATCCAAAAATGTTCCCAAAATAATCCTAAAATAATCCCAAAACGACCCCAAAATTACCCTCAAATGTTCTCAAAATGACCCAAAAATTATCTCAAAATTATCCAAAAATGACTCCAAAATGTTGCGAAAACTCACAAAAAAATTGTCCCAATTTGATCTAAAATTGAACCCAAAATGATCTCAAAATAGCCCCAAAATTATTCCAAAGTGAGCCCTAAATGATCTCAAAATGATCCTTAAATAATCCAAATATAAAATAACTTTCATTTGATACCCATATTGGCATATCTATCTCGATAATTTAAAAAAATTGAGATAGGTGGCAACCCTGTACACCCCTCAAGAGGCAACCCCCAAGTGGATAGTCTTAGAATCAATCATACTATCTATATGCCAAATTTCATCCAAATCGGTCGAACACTTCCTGAAATAGTCCGGATATACAAATATACAAGTTTAGCTCGTTTAAAGTTATAAGATTCCTCGCGGTCCCTCGAAGGAACACTGTCATTCCAAATATCTAATATTTACCAGACCAACCTTAGTGTTCTATATATTCTACTTAGTTTAAAAGACTTTGAATGTAGTTGTATTTAAATATTTATTGTTCAGCTACAATGAGTGAATTTCACTTTTTTTAATGCTATTGTTTTGTACGAGCAGTTGCGATTTTTCATAGTTGTTAATTTTATATCTAAATTTTTTTTTTCATTTTTTAATCTTGCCATTTTTTTTCTGTACGTACTACGTACGTGTGGTTTTTTATTCTTGCAGCAACGATGTTTTTTAATTTTTTCTGTGTTTTATTTGTATTTTTGTTGTTGTATTGTATACTTTATTTTCGAAATCGTTAATGTTGTGTTCTTTTGATATTTAGTGTTCTTTGTTTTCGTATGAACTCGACCATGACGATTTTCTATGGCGTAAATTTTTTCCAAATACCCATACAAGCGTACAGCAGTTACTTGTACGAGTTGTAGGTGTAACGTATCTGATATGGTGTATAGTTGTAGTAGCATATTTAAATGCGTATGTATGTATATGTTCTGTGTTAATAACAATATGTAAATGTGTGTTATGCGCATATATTTAATTTTTTTTTTGTTTTGTATTTTATCTTTTTTATAACTTACCGCTATCGCTGTGGCAGGCGTCTAAAGGCTACCAACTGAGAGCATTCAACGTTGAAACTAATTTGAATATTTACTTATGTACTTGTAGTATGTATGTATGCTTGTGCTTTATTTCATATCTTTTTTTGTTTAAATTTTAATTTATAGTCGCGCGTCAAAAAAAGTTACAAAATTCTTAAAAAAAAAGGTTAAACTCCGGCGAGTGTGAAATGAAAACTGCTTTTAAAATAAAAAGCAATGCAATGCAAGCAAGATTTTAAGAATAACAATGTAGAATACGAAAAAATATGCGAGTACAATCGCATTAATGAAATTGATCGAGGGAAAAACTTTGTCAGAATCTTAAAGTTTCACCGCAGCTATTAGCCATGGGCGGCATTGATGCCCGCAGGCGCTCTCAGAACATTGTTCTCTCTTTGTATTTTATTTCATATCTTGTTGTCATCTAAGTTGGCTGAGATCATTAATTGACTCACTAAATATCTGTTGAAATTACCCACGATATTTGAACTTTGAAAATTTGTGTGGACTTTTGACCTGTCGAATAATTTTTTATCAAATTATTCTTCTGAGTTTTTTGGCGAAAACAAGTTGAAAAATGCTACATACAATACCAACTACGATGATTGCAATTTCGATCTTGTTGAAGGATCTTGTCAAACCGCTTTGTATTGTTGCTTTTAGAAATTTAGCATCACCTTTTTACTGGTCATCGAACCAAGGAGATTAGGAATTTCTAAAAACCGCAGTGTGTAACCATTACACCAAACCCTGCTTAGAGTGCCTGCAGGCAAATTGCAACTATATTCTCGCACATTTTTTTTGTTGTTATTTTTATTTAACAATGTTATTTCTTACCTAAAGCACATACCCAAAGCGACATTCTGTTGCTATTAAGTTTGGCTTAGGATTTTTGTTGCACGCATCAGCCAAGCCTTAGCTTATTGATGGTACATTCTTTGCCCGTGTCCCGGCTTTATTATAATTTAGTTGTTATTATTGGTCATTATATTCTGAACTTTGAAAATTTTTGTGGACTTTTGACCTGTCGAATAATTTTTTATCAAATTATTCTTCTGAGTTTTTTGGCGAAAACAAGTTGAAAAATGCTACATACAATACCAACTACGATGATTGCAATTTCGATCTTGTTGAAGGATCTTGTCAAACCGCTTTGTATTGTTGCTTTTAGAAATTTAGCATCACCTTTTTACTGGTCATCGAACCAAGGAGATTAGGAATTTCTAAAAACCGCAGTGTGTAACCATTACACCAAACCCTGCTTAGAGTGCCTGCAGGCAAATTGCAACTATATTCTCGCACATTTTTTTTGTTGTTATTTTTATTTAACAATGTTATTTCTTACCTAAAGCACATACCCAAAGCGACATTCTGTTGCTATTAAGTTTGGCTTAGGATTTTTGTTGCACGCATCAGCCAAGCCTTAGCTTATTGATGGTACATTCTTTGCCCGTGTCCCGGCTTTATTATAATTTAGTTGTTATTATTGGTCATTATATTCTGAACTTTGAAAATTTTTGTGGACTTTTGACCTGTCGAATAATTTTTTATCAAATTATTCTTCTGAGTTTTTTGGCGAAAACAAGTTGAAAAATGCTACATACAATACCAACTACGATGATTGCAATTTCGATCTTGTTGAAGGATCTTGTCAAACCGCTTTGTATTGTTGCGATATGTTTTAGCTGAAGTAGAAAAATTAAATGAAAATTCTGAATGCAACCTATGTATGTAGCTAATCATTTCGTTTCCATTCAATCTCTATTGAAATTTTTTTTAACAAGTTCTAAACCGACATGGCCCTAATTTCGTTCTAAAAAGTTTGAATTTTTCTATTTTCTATTTTTTCCTTTCCTTTCCTTTCCTTTAATTTCCTTTCCATTTTTCTTTTATTTTACGTTATTTAATTTTGTATACCTTTCATGAAGATGAAATGATATTATAACTTTGGTCCGATGTTTGTAAGTATGAGAAGAAGAGATGGACCCATCAAGAAGTATACCGAAATGATAACAATGACGAGATGAGTTCATTTAGCCATGTCCCTCTGTCTGTTTGAACGCAAACTAGTCCCTCAGTTTTTGAGATATTTGGCTGAAATTTGGTGTGCGGCCACCATTTTTTAATATAGAAATCATTTGTCGGAACCAGCAAGATCGGACCAAAACTACTAATAGCTCCCATACAATCGATTGTTCCGATAAACGGATTTTGGGCTATAACTCCTGTAATTAGATAGGTAGGAAAGTGAAATTTCGTAACTATTGCTCTTTTATCATGTGGAATGTTGATGTTAAAAATCAATGAGATTGAGCCAATATAATACATCCCCCCAATATAATCGATAGTTCCGATAATTTCGGTATGAGCTAAAGTTAAATTAACACAGGCTGTACTGCTGATCGAACAATGATAATCGCGATGCTTATTCATGAAAGGTATATAGCACTCGGCACAGCCGAAGACAGGTTTCCTTACTTTTTTTTTAATTTTATTCAATTTTATATTTTTTTTTATTATTTCTTTTTCTTTTTATTTAATCAAATTTTTTATTTTATTTCATTTCTTTTATTTTATTTTTTTTTTAATTTTTTTAGTTTATATTAATTTAGTTTAATTTTATTGTATTTTACTTTATTTTTTTTTTAATTTTTATTTTTTTTATTTTAATTAATTTTTTAATTTTTTTATTTTAATTTTTTTGTTTTGTTTTATTTTTTTTATTGTTTTCATTTTTTCAATTAATATTTAATTATTTTTATTGTATTTTTTATTTTATTTTTTATCTTTTTTTTTGTTTTTTTTTTTATTTTTCATGTTACTTTTTATTTGATTTTTTTATTCATCATTTATTTTATTCTGTATTATTTTATTTTGTTTTATTTTATTTAATTTTTTTTTTTTAAGTTTTTTTCTTTATATTGTTATACTTTATTTTTTTTATTTCTTTTATTTTGCTTATTTTTTTATTTTATTTTTTATTTTATTTTTTTTTAATAAATTATTTTTATTTTTTTATAATTTTTTTTTTTCATGATATTTTTTATTCGATTTTTTTTATTCATCATTTATTTTATTCTGTATTATTTTATTTTGTTTTATTTTATTAAATATTTTTTAAATTTTTTTTAATTAATTTTTTTATTTTTTATTTTATTTATTTTTTTAATTAATTTTTTTTATTTTTATTTTTTTATTAATTTTTATTTATTTTTTTATTTTTCATGTTACTTTTTATTTGGTTTTTGTTATTCATCAATTATTTTATTCTGTATTATTTTATTTTGTTTTATTTTATTTAATTTTTTTAGTTTTTTTCTTTATTTTGTTATTTGTTATTTTTTTATTTTGCTTACTTTTCTAAAATTTTTTTAATTCATTTTTTTATTTTATTTTTTTTTTAATTAATTTTTTTTATTTTTATTTTAATTAATTTTTTTTTATATTTTTATTTTTCCTGTTACTTTTTATTTGGTTTTTTTATTCATCATTTATTTTATACTGTATTGTTTTATTTTATTTAATTTTTTTAAGTTTTTTTTTTACATTTTAAAATACTTATTTTTTTTTTATTTTGTTATATTTTATTTTTAAATTTTTTTTTTTTATTTTGCTTAATTTTTTTAATTTTTTATTCATTTTTTTTTTTTAATTTATTTTTTTTTTTTTTAACAAATTTTTTTTTATTCATTTTTTTTTTTTTTTTTATTTCTATTATTTTATTTGCGTTTAGGTTATTTTATTTCGGAAAGCAGTCAGCTTAAAAATAGAAGCAATATATGTATATCCGTATATGTACCAAATTGCAACCGTTTCTTTTGAAGAATTTCACAATTCACCCAACCCAGTTGCAAGATTCTACAGCTACGCCACTCAATCATGCTGTTGGTTTTGCCACTTAACGGCACCCGCATTACCAAACGCTTAACAGTGGTCATAAAACCCTGCATAATACTAAAATGTACTCTTCGAGCTAACATCAATCGCTGACCAGCCGAGCGCTGCAAAAATTTGTATGTTAATTAGCTACGGCGATTTTTTTATTTTCGTTTTGTTTCTAAATCCATTTTTTTATTCAAATTTCTTTTGCTCGTTTTAGCTTGAAGGCTTTCAGAAGTTTGATCTCTGTTCACATCTACAACAAAACCATTGTATTGCATTTATGTAAATATATAACCTCCAGCGCGTATACTACAACACGCCTATGAATATGGTTACCATCTATTATTTCGAGTCCATTAAAATACTTAAATGAGTCAAATGGTAGTGTGTATGAGAATAGACCAGCCACCCTCAACTACAATTTTGTGCGCTTCACCTTTACTTCTCACCTGTAGCGTTGTTTTTTTTTACTAGGGCGTTTATTACTTTAAAGCTACCACGCGCTGTTAAATTCAACTCAGTGTAAATGATTAATTCGGTTTTGGTTGCTTTTTAATTTTTTTTTTTTATTTTAAGTTTTGTTGTTAAATGCTATAATAATATGTTATGTTGTGTGTAATGTTGCAACATATGTGCTTCATGCGTTGCCACAAATTCCAGGGTAGTATTTAAGTTACATTAGCACTTCTTTTACATTGTAACACTCGAATGATGGGCTTTCCAACTGGCAGACAACCCGCATCATAGCCGTGAAAGACAATTGGCACTTGTTGGAAATGATACAAGAATATGAATTAAAAAAAAAAACATAAACTTAAAAGGTTAAAACTCTGTAGAGAGCATGCATCATATACCCAGTTGTGAGTATCACACATTTTTCAAAACAACGTTAAAGAGTGGGCATGACCCTCTACTGATTTTTTCTAGTTTTACAATAATATTTACTTTTATTTTTTGTGCATATTTTCGAAAAAATTTAGTAGGAGTTATGGCATAAATTATAATTTTATTTTCATATAATCTATATATATATAAAATGAATTCCCATGTGATCACATCACGCCTGAACGGTTGGACGGATTTCACTAATTTTTGTTTATTTTATTTGTTTTTGCCCGGGGAAGGTTTTTAAAAAAAGTTAAATAATTTTGTTGAATTCTAAGATATTGACCAAAATGTGGACCAGGGGTGACCCAGAATGTGTTTTACGATAACGATATGGATAACAAATGAAAGGTGTCGATGAGAGTTTTCACAAAGAGCGGTTTTTAGGTTCAGTTTCCAAGATATGGACTATCAGGTGGACCAAGGCTGACCCATGTTCATATAATATAGCTATCAAATTTAAGGTGTTGATGGAAGTTTTCACAAGGAGCGGTTTTTCAAGTTCATCTCTTTCCAAAATATCTATTAAATTTAAGGTGTTGATGGGGGTTTTTACAGGAAGTGGTTTTTAGGTTCATCTGTCACCCCTTTTTCAAGATTTTGACCGTTAGGGAAAGGGAAAGGGAAAGGGAAAGGGAAAGGGAAAGGGTAAAGGGAAAGGGAAAGGGAAAGGGAAAGGGAAAGGGAAAGGGAAAAAGAAAGGGAAAGGAAAAGGGAAAGGGAAAGGGAAAGGGAAAGGGAAAAGGAAAGGGAAAGAGAAAGGGATAGGTATAGATGTGGGGTAAGAATGCCGGCAGACTAATTTTTTGCAGGACAACGTCTGCCGGGTCTGTTAGTCCATTATAAAAGAGGCGGGGGCCCACGCTCATTTTCCAAAATTTATATATTTCGCATTTTTTTATACACGGACACTTGTAAAGTGAAATAGAAATGATATACAGCTATTTTACGCAAAGTTATTGTCTATTATATATATCTATGATCTTTTTTAAAATCTTTCATAAAAATGTGGGCGTGGTCGCTAACTGATAATGACCATTTTTTTCGGAATATTTTTTGCTGTATTTCGTTTTAATATCTTGATTTAAACTATTTCTGAATTTGGCTTAGCCAAAAGTAGGCGTTACCACGCCTCTTATAACTTTTAACGAGCTATTCTTATATATTTGTATATCCGGTACTAACTCGGGAACCGTTTGACCGACTTAGATGAACTTTGGCATAGAGATAGCATGCTTGATTCTAAGACTATCCGCTTTGGTGTTGCCACTTGGTGCGGTTTACAGAGTTGCCACCTATCTCATTTTTTTTAATTATGTAACAAGATATCGCTCATTTGCTGCAACGTCGTCATAACTCAAAAAATTTGATATCAGAGAAAACGCATTTTTAGTTTTTGAATTAATGTATATTTATATGGGATATGTAATTAAAGCAAAGGCTTCTATCGCGATGCTGCGTGAAATGTTAAAACCTCGGATATAAAACTTTGTCAGTTGATCAAAAATATTGTTTCCGATATATTAGTGATGTTAACTCAAAATTTGGGTTTTTTGATGACGACGTTGCAGCAAATGAGCGATATGCTGATATGGGTATCAAATGAAAGGTACTTTCGGCCACATACCAACTAAAAATTTTTCATGTAGGGTTGCCACCTTACTGCAGTATATTTTTATATTTGTATATCCGCTACTATCTCAAATAGAGCCTGACCGATTTCGATAATATTTGGTGTGCTTGATTTTAAGACTTTCTGCTTGGGTGTTGCCATTTGGGTTGTTTACAGGGTTGCCACCTATCCCAGTTTTTTTTTAATTATTGAGCAAGGTATGTCAATATGGGTATCAAATAAAAGGTATACCATGATGTCTTTAAGATGAGTGAGCACCTAAGGTTGCCACCTAACTGCATTTTATTTATTTCTTGGTATATTGACCGATTTCCATGAAATTGTCTATGTGGATCAGGCATGGACATTATTATAAAATTTGGGTGAAGAGCGACTTTAAATAAGTACAATTTTCGGGATCATTTCGGTAGCTGTTTCGGGATAATTTTGGGGTCAAATTTGGGTAATTTAGGATCATTTTTATATAATTTTAGGGTAGTTTTGGGATCTTTTAGGGATAATGTTTGTGTCATTTTGGGGTAATTTTATGGTCAATTTGGGGTAATTGTGGGAGAATTTTTGGGTCAATTTTCAAAACATTTTGGGATCATCTTGAGGTCAATTTGGGGCCCTGATGCGGATGGACTGCTTCATTCTAAGATTTTCTACTTGGGTGTAGCCACTTGAGGCGGTTTATAAAGTTGTCACCTATTTGATATTTTTTCGGAAATCTAGATATTTTGAAAAGTTTATGCTTGTAAGTACCTAAGACTAAGCGACAAAATCGAAAATACCATGCAAGTCATCCAGATACTGTATACAACAAATTGTATCCTTATAGGTTTATTATTTGAGGAATATTTTTTTTTGGAATTTTCACAAATATTTGATGTATAGAAAGTGGGTCACCCTATTTCACAATTTTTAAAAAGCGATATGAGATGAGTGCCAGGGACCCGCATACCAACTTTTTTAAAAAGCTTTCTCAAAATGTTTCTAAAAATTCCACAACCGGGTATAGCTACACAAAAAAATATATAGAGCGTGCTTAAAAAGATAACAAAAAAAAATCAAAATTCGAAAAATGTTATAGAAACGAAAAGCAAGTTAAAATTTGTGAGTTGGTACACGAAAAAATTAATATTTTTCTATGCGGTTAGTCTTGAATTTTTATGACCTTAACAAATTTGCAATAAACATTAATTTTCGTAGTTATGAGGGTTAACATTTTCATTTATTTTGAATTAACATTGAATGCGCGTGAGTTTTTTATTTTGTATTTTTAGTTAGTTTAGCTATGTATTTGTATTTGTTGTTGTTTGAAATAGTTTACTTCTTTTTTTGTTTTTGTTTTTTTTTTTTAAACAAGTACAAGCTCACCTGCTGCCCGTCTAAAATTTGTTGCCGATAATGAAGAATTATGACCGTGTTAATGACTTGTACAAGACTTTAATGTTTTGATTTTTTCTTTTAATTAATTAATTTACTTGCTCAGTGATTTTCATTTTATTTTTATTGCAACATTTTTTCGTTTTGCTTTGATTTATCGTGCCAGCTAACAAGAGATAAACAGTTAATGAACATTATTTATATGGCAATTTGCTGAGCATGTTCCTAGGTATAATGATGTTTAGAGGATACTTAAGTATTCAAAATGAAGTCACACGTGTAGAGTTATTGTAAACTGAATTTAATTAATTAATAGTTTTTAGTTATAAAAAAGGGGTTTATATCAGTGTGAGCAGCTAGTACGAAATCCCACCGCAAGATCGAAATACCACCTCTTTGGACGCTGCTGCCACCGGGTTGCGGCCAACTGCGCGATTGCTGACACCAACCGGACATTCATGCGGCACATCGGGGTTCAATCTGGATAAGTAGGAGTTTTTTCTAGGTACTACAATATCCAGAGCGTAATTGAGTCAGAGTGACCCTGGTCTCTCGAGGAAGATGACGCTCCTCTACTGAAATGCGAGGTGTTGAGGTATGCAAAACGGCATTCACCGGACAGAGCTCATTCTGGTGGTCAACAGACGGGTCATGGATATGTTTCAGAGTCCGCTTATGCACCTCTGCATTAAAACGGCGTTGTTACAAGATGCCGGATCTCATCAAAATGTTTACATAGATATGTCTTTACGCTCATGATGTAAATGAGAGGTATAGGAGACATAACACACACACCGTAGCGGTTCTGAGTGCTGTGTTTTGGCAGACCTGCAGCTAACTCCAATGAACGCTTGCAAGCCCCGGCGACCATATCGGCGACGCATAGTTCAGGATTGGCCGACCACTCGGCTATTGCCGTGTTTGTTTGTAATTGGCTTAACTGCAGGTTTTCTTTGCTTTTTGTTTTTGTTGTTATTCTTTGCCCATAGCCTACTAGCGAAGAAACAATCTATCTCCAACTGTGCTATTTTTAGGAAGGGACTTGCTTAAATACTTAAAAAATTTCGTTGCTCCAGAACTATGAATCTGTAGCACATTCATGTTTTTAGCGCAACGAAAATGTTTAAAAATTGAATTCCTAAATTTCTTAAAATTTTCGTTGTGCCAGAAACACGAATGTGTAGAAAAATTGTTA
Source organism: Campiglossa producta (assembly GCA_964058755.1). Classification (NCBI taxonomy): domain Eukaryota; kingdom Metazoa; phylum Arthropoda; class Insecta; order Diptera; family Tephritidae; genus Campiglossa; species Campiglossa producta. The sequence continues at coordinate 20,539,118 of CAXKVI010000001.1, read as the reverse complement.
CGTATACGCTATGGTGTCGTTTTTCTGCTAAAATTTTCAGAGATTGAGCTATGTATACATTCATGAAAATGGCATTGCAAATTTGCGGGGATTCCTTGCACTTAGGAAATCCATTATACTTATATATTGCCACTATTTTGATACCCTCAACTTTGTCCGTTAAATTAAGAGATACCATAATTATTGGTTTAATATCTCGTCTTCAGGGCCACTTTTTTTGCAACAGAGTTGCTGATTATATTTCACAAACACATGCCAAATCTAAATAAAATCGGATTATAAAAAGAGATTTTGCGGGGATGGCGATTCCAGCGCCATCTAGCGGGTAAAGAATATATCCCATGTTGAGAAAACTTATCCAAAGAATAGACTATCCAATTTTTGGCGAAAATCGGTTCAATAGCGATCCCAACGTATCCATTGAATTAAATAAAACTCATCACTAGGAAAAATATAATAAACAAAGCAATGCATAACTGCTGAAAGTAATTCGCGGAATTTTTATTTGCTAAATTTCGTTATTTTTATATTTTTTGTCATAACATTGTAAAACTACTGCACCAAATTAAATTTATGCAAGTAGTGGAAAATGCTATATTTTTCGTTTTGTAATGAATTTGAGGGTAAAGTTTTAAAAACAGACGACTAAGTAAAAATAAATTAATCTATATCCCTTCAAGGAGATTAAGGCCGAACTTCACTTTTGCGGCATATTAACGAGGCGTTCATTTTTTTGCCTACTACACATGGCAACTAGTTAATTGCGGAATGTATCTCCGTCGTGTTGAACAAAGCACCTATGGCATTTCAAGCTAGAATACTACACCCCATATCAATCGTCCAAAAATATGCGTAGCGAACTTCATTTTTAAATTCAATATTTTATGGTCAAAGGCTAGACGCGCGCCATTTTAGTCAGCAATTTTCATTAAAATTTTTATGGAAAAAAAGAATAACAAAAATATTTTTTAGCATGTAATATTCATGTTAATTTCAATAGCGCTTGTTCAGATTTTAAATAAATTCACAACCTTACATATTTTTACTAACCAACATACGTACATATGTTCGGACATATGTATGTATGTATGTCGCAGACAATCCATAATAATATGCAAATAACGCAATAAATTAATGAGAACCTTAATTAAATGGTAAAAAAAAAAAGAAATTAAGAATTCGGGCGAAATACAAATTATATAATCAAAAAAGAAGAAGATATCAGACAGAATGATTCTTCACTTTCCTCTTCTTTTTCTTTTTCCTGTTCGTCTACTTCTTCCTATCTGTTTTCTCAACTATACTACGCTTTTTACGACTAGGCTAAAAACTAGCCGGCTATTCCTAGTTCCCTAATGTTATGCCCATAACTATTGCTGATTCTTTCTATCTAATCGTTTTATAAAAGTCAAAATTCTTATGTTCCCTGACAGGGACTAGTTACCGACTTGGGTATCAAACCCACACGCCTTACCACCACCCACGCGCGCTTAAAGCAAACAGGCAGAGTGCCAGCACTAAGCAAGCGGCCTGGCTTGTTTTCACTCGCGCACCCACTTGCGATCATTACATGAAATTCTCGATCGCTTTATATTAACTTCGGCTTAAGTAAATTCTTCGCGCTTCACTGATCGTCGAAAGCGCGGTTATGGTAAGAGTAGACAAGCGCCACGAAGCCATTTTGTGAGAAGCTGCCTACCTTACCCTGCACAACTCTCCGCTCTCGATTATTTTGGTAGTGTCTACTGGACGCGGAGAAGTGATCTTTGGATCATTGCCCCGTCCACAAGGCTCAAGGACAATTGCTCCACCGATATCCACCGACAACATAAGATGACTTGGCACCGAACCACCGGAATTCACCAACCGTTACACCGACATCCACCAACCGTTCCACCGGCTATAAGGTTAGTTGGCACAGATCTACCGGCATTCACCAACCGTTCCCCCGACATCCACCGGTCATAAGGTAACTTGGCACCGATCCACCGGAATTCACCAATCGTTACATCGACATCCACCGGCACCAAACCACCGTTCCACTAACATCCACCAGCCGTTTTGCCGGCATTCGCCAACTCCCTACTCACCTTGCCCGACTAGAAATAACTTTAGGTGTGTGTGTGTGTCCGACTAGAATATCACCTCTAAATCACTGTGTTCTTATTAGTAAAGAAAGTGGGACCTCTACTTGATCCTGAATTGGCTGAGCATTACCCCAGCCTACGACAAAACCCACCTCACACGTTGTCTTCTATGTAGATGTGCATGTTTGTGTATATGTATGTGTAAAGAACGTCACATTCACATCCGGTCAAAGTATGATGAATATATAATTATATATTTGAATTTACTTGGCATTACTCGTAAAGTATTTGCTTGTTAATTAATTAACTGAAAGTTGCGATCAAGCAACGGTACTCTTTTTATATTGATCGCACTAACATATAAGCCCCTTAAAGCACAAGTGGCGTAAGTCCAATTTTTTTTTTTTTTTTAATTTGAAACATGTAAAAAAGGTGGGCTTACGCCACTCGTTATTTAAATGGCTCATTTAAGAACTGGTACCGTAGCTAACACAAAAGTGTAAACGTCTCCATCTCGTCTTCAAGGTATATGTATTTATTTTCCAGAGCACCTCTATATTCTTGTAGCTAAACATATTTAGATTTAATTAACTTTAAAGTCCGGGAAGCCTTCTAACCAGGGACTGCAAATAACCGATACTTTTATTATATAAGTTGGTTATGATAGTTATTTTTCAATTTTTAAATTTCGATCGCAAAATAAGAGTTATCTATGATTTGTTTTTTTTTTTTTCATTTAAAATCGAAAATAAAAGTATTTTCTTCCTTTAAATGAAAATAAAAATTAGAGATAACTCTTATTTTCGGATCAAAAAAAAAGTTTAAAAATAGCTTTTATTTTGCGATCGAAATTTAAAAATTGGAAAATAACAAATATATAAATAATATTTTTAACTTTTACGGAATAAATGAAAAAAAAAACATTTCATCAAACGATAACGATAGTAATAAAAAAATTTTCATAATGATTTTGTTGGTTAAAGCTTTGCTTGGTAACTGTTATTTGCGGTCCCTGCTTTTAGCAAGTGTATAAATACATTTCCATGTATAGGTGCAAAGCTAACAAAATAGTATATGTGTGAGCTCAATTCTGTGCACTTAAGCCTATATACGAGCTTTTTAAATCATATTTAAATCCACATATACCACAAGAAGATACCCAGCAAACATTTTAGCTCTCTACGTATTTTTCGAAAAATCAAACGTTACTTTACAACGTACAATGAGTATATTAAAGTTTTCTTTACCTTAGGGGCGGATAGAAAAAAACATGGTAAAAATTACACAAAAAAGGTAGTAAAATTTACACAAAAATTGTAGTAAAAATTACCCAAAAAATGTAGTAAAAATTACCCAAAAAATATAGTAGAAGTGACACAACTAAATAAAGTAAAATTGACATACAAAAATATTCTAAAACTGCACAAAAAAAAATATAGTAAAATTACAGAAAAAATGAATTGCCCTAAAAACACGGTAAAAATCACGCAAAAATACAGTAAAATTTCGCAAAAAAAAAAAAATATAGTAAAAAACTACACAAAAATCTAGTAAAAACTACACAAAAATATAGTAAAAATTACACAAAAAATATAGAAAAAAAAACTAAATAAAAATATAGCAAAAATTACACAAAAAAATATACTGAAAACTAAAGAAAAATCTAGTAAAAACTACACAAAAATCTAGTAAAAATATACAAAAAATATAGTAAAAAACTACACAAAAATATAGTAAAAATTAAACAAAAAATATTGTAAAAAACTACACAAAAATATAGTAAAAATTACACAAAAAATATAGAAAAAAAAAACTAAATAAAAATATAGCAAAAATTACACAAAAAAATATACTGAAAACTAAACAAAAATCTAGTAAAAACTACACAAAAATATAGTAAAAATTACACAAAAAATGTAGTAAAAAAAACTACACAAAAATATAGTAAAAATATACAAAAAATATAGTAAAAAACTACACAAAAATATAGTAAAAATTAAACAAAAAATATTGTAAAAAACTACACAAAAATATAGTAAAAATTACACAAAAAATATTGTAAAAAACTACACAAAAATATAGTAAAAATTACACAAAAAATGTAGTAAAAAAAACTACACAAAAATATAGTAAAAATATACAAAAAATATAGTAAAAAACTACACAAAAATATAGTAAAAATTAAACAAAAAATATTGTAAAAAACTACACAAAAATATAGTAAAAATTAAACAAAAAAATATAGTGAAAACTAAACAAAAATATAGTAAAAATTAAACAAAAAACATAGTAAAAAACTACACAAAAATATAGCAAAAATTACACAAAAAGTATAGTAAAAACTACACAAAAATATAGTAAAAATTTTACAAAAATGAAGTAAAAATTACCATAAGCAAAAATTAAGAGATTTGCGTGAAATTTCTGCCCAGGGAGGGTTGCTATTGAAAATGGACGAATTTGAATGATAACCAGACCCCCTTTTTCGATATCGAAAATTTCTAAAATCACATAAATTGACATATCTCTGTAACTGATGATTTTTTGATAAATTTTTCAAAGTGGGCGTGGCACCGCTTATACTGATTACGGTAGAACGATGAAATTTTGACAAAGCATAATAGTAGCATTGGGAGTATACCTGAAGAAATTTGATAAATCCGCCACTGCTTTACCCGTTAGCCGTGTTTGAATTGTAAATATTTTTGTAGCCATAAAGTTGAAAAATTACTCAAACGATGCCAGCTAATGATAATGCATGAAAAAAGCTTCGCCTAAAATGTTTAGTGATGCTATCATGAAACTTGAGAAAAAAAAGAGCTCATCTTTAGTGCATATTTCTTCTTATGTTTATTGGGTATAATCATGTATGATCAACTAATACATTGATGTTTGTTAACGACAACTTTGGCCGGATGTGAAGTTTTTTTTTAAGCAATAGCTTATTTGTTTGCTTTTTTGTTTTTTTTTTGCGTCAGGTGTCCGTATGCTTATTTATTCGTGCTAAGCTTTTTTCAATATGAAGAACTAATTTGCTAATATAAATTTTAAGGAAATAATCTTAAAGCTACGTTTACATTGACACATAAATAACAATATGTATGTCCACTTAAGTGCGTTTCTCCTTTATTTTATAAGGCTCAAGCAAAATACTTTATTAAAAGTATTCTTCTGAAAATTGACTTTCCCAATCCTGGCGGAGCTGAAGGTAGTGCTCAACGTCATTTGACATAACCGAATAAACTTTTGTAAAAAGTCATACGTAAAAGCGTTTGAAGTCTTTGGTCCTCTTCTGCATAGTTAATAACTGGTCAAGAGTAGACCTTACATCTCTGAAGCCACATACTTACAAGCTGCATACGAGATACAAGCAATTTCTTTCTCACGATTTTCTAAACACGTTCAAACCTACCAGCATTTTCCCATTCAATTATAAATATGTGCAAGAACATTTCCCTCAGTACCAAGAGGGTGTTCGCGCATGCGCATTGAAAATAAGAAAAAAAAAATAAAATAACAACACACCCGCACTTGTCAAGCAAATAAGAAAATTACACAGAATTCAGGATATGCGACGTGCAAAGCAATCAAATATGAGTGGCCTGCACTTTCACGTGTTAATATTGGTACTTATAACATAGCTAGATATGTACCTAGCCAGATACTTACGCTGCAGACTAACAAATAGTAATTTAGTTGCAACATTCCCAAACTAGCGAGGGTGCATTGCTTAAATACCCGCACAGTGAACAATGAAAAAAAACAAGTGTCACACAATAAACAAAAGCAATAATAAAAATTAAACAAATTACGTGAGTAAGGAGGGAATTGACAGAAATCCTGCATTGCCAGGAATAAGGATAGTGCAGTTATTTGGCTCGGCGCTTGATTGCACGTGCAGTGACTCAAAATAATTGTTGGTCCTTGCGATAAAAATCAACCCCAACAATACAATTAACTATACAGTGTCACCAGCAGCATAATAAACAAATGTATTGTCATTCGGAATTGTTGCAGTCAGTGGTTGAACGCTGGAACAACCACCAAAGGCTGTGTGCCCACTAATGACGTTGGGAACTCACAAAAAAGTGCATTTTCAGCGGTCAATTGAGAATAGAACAAAAGAAATTTGCTAACCGTTAGCTAGATCAGCATACTCAACAACTCGCCACCACCATTTATTGTCACTAAAAAAAAATTTATTAAAATTCTGTACAATAATTTTATCTATGTAACTATTTTGCACCTGATCGCTAGCGTAATTTGTATTCATCCGGGCTGCTGTGACCACTCCCTGCTCTTAATTACATATTTTTGTATGCGTTGGAAGCTTTTCCTATGAGCGTGGGAAATTTTTTTTTGCCTTCTCGGTGGTGTAAACATTTTAAGCGGTGGCTGGGGCTACCAGCATCTAAAGATAATCAAAAATAATTTTTTCAAGGTTTTGTCTTTGTAATTTTGTATAGAATTGGTTAAATGCACCCCATTTTATTTGTTCAAAGTTGAAACGATTAAAAAAAGTTCTAAATTATTTTGTAGTCTGTGTGCTAGCATGCTCGGAGTCTGTGAATTTTAGCAGCAAGTTTTGTTTTCATTAAAATGATTAAATTTGTGTTAAGGAGAAAAAAAAGAAGACTAGAAGACAAGAAGAATGTTCGTGACGGCATCGAAGCCACGAGTACAGTCTTTAAAGAACGCATTAAAAATGATTCACAAAGGCATTCGCGAACGAAAAACTAGTTACACACATTTTTGAACGTTCTTATTCACGAACGTGAAGAAAAAAAGTTCACTTCGTTCGCACTCGCGAAAAAATACGGACAAACCCCCAATAGCAACGTACAAAAATGTGTGAGCCAGCGGATCGTTCGCGAATCAATGCTGATGCCTTCTTAAAGGAGTCTACGAATACCTTCCATGCCAGCGGGAACACAAGAGTGTTGTCTTTTCGCCTTCATAATGATTGCATATGTTGTTGTTGTATGTGGTGAAATATTCGCGAAAGGATGTACATAGTACTAAATTCGAAAAATGCTACCTCAACCAGTTTCGGAGATATCGACTGAGATGTAAACCAAAAAGTTCTCTTAAAGAGATCGAGTCAATGTTGCTGCTTTCTTCGATGAGTCCACAAGTTGCTTTGCTGCCTTCACGAGCGTACTTCTTTTCGTTCACCTTCAAAAATTAATGCATAAGTATGTTGCGTGGAGGAGGTTGGAGTAGTAAATTCGCGAAACGATACCTCCACCGCTTGCTGAGATATCGAACGAAATGTGAACCCAAAAAGTTCTTCTTATTCCTGGATTATTTAGATTTCTGTGGGACTTCTGCGGTAATATGTCGAGGTTTTATCGATCTTTTAGATATTGTTTCCAGAAATTTTTCGACAAATTTCGTCTTTTTTTTTTGGCGACCATTTTAGGATCTTTTCGATATCATTTCGGGATTGCTCGGAGGACTTGACTGGGCTCGTTTTTTGGGAATATTTCGGAATTGTTTTCAGGACTTTTTCAGGGTCATTTAAGGATAATTTATTTTAATGTTCACATTCATGGAGTGCAGGTTACTCAAGCCACATTGTTTTGCCGCTTAAAGTAGTGGGACGTCTAAATCCCCTTGTGTTTTTTCTAAGTATGTATTGATAAAATATTCTTCAAAAGATTTATGGACCCCTAAAAGTTGGCGACGGCGAGTACCGAAGAAAATATAATGAAGAGCTGTATGAGCTTTACGCAGACATAGGTATAGTTCTGCGAATTAAAACCCAGCGGCTTCGCTGGCTAGAAAACGTGGTGCGAACTAACGATGATGCTCTGGCCCAAAAGGTATTCTTATCGGCACCCGCCGGTGGAAGTAGAGAAAGAGGGCGATCACAACTCTGATGTCACGACCAAGTGGAGGCAGATCTGAGAACACGCGGTGTCTCCAATTGGCGGCAGTTGGCTCAACAAAGAACCGAATGGCTTAACATGTTGGACCGCCAAAATCGCCTAGGCGGTTAAAGGGTACTTTAAGTAAGTAATTAAGTATTTTGATGAACGTACTTTCTAGCCTATCCTTTTCATATCTATTAGTGAATACTTCAGCATTTTTTTTTGTTTTTGCTAATTTCGGGATTGTTTTACGGACTTTGCCGAAAAATGTTGTGATTGTTTTGGCCACCATTTCTCTATTATTCCGGGATTATTTCGGGATAGTTCCCTAATAATTTCGGGATTATTTTCAGGACCTCTTTGAGATCATTTAAAGACTATTTGGGGATCAGTTATTTTTATGTTCACGTTCATCGGGTACGACTCGGCATCATGGATAGTGTCAAGAGAAGATGAGGTGGCCCTTGTAGTATTTGTGAGAAAAGTTCTCCGGAAGATTTATGGTCCTTCCCATGATGCCAACGGCGAGTATCGAAGTAAATTTAATAATGAGCTATACGATATACGAGCTTTACGTAGATCAGTTCAGCGAAATAAAGTCCAAAAGCTCCGCTGGCTGAACAAAGAAGCTTCAGCACAGAAGGTTTTCCTATCGACCCCCGAATTCGACAGCATAGAAAGGGCGAGTCCTCGACTGAGATGAAAATAACAGGAAGAGGACGACTTGAACTCCCTTGGGGTTTCCAATTTGCGTCAGTTATCGCTAAAAAGGAATGACTGGCGTTCTTTGATAGACAACGACAAAAATCGATGATGATGATGATGATGATGATGATGATGATGATGATGATGATGATGATGATGATGATGATGATGATGATGATGATGATGATGATGATGATGATGATGTTCATCGGGTACCGGATACCCAAGCCACAGTCTGTTGGCGCTAAAAGGTGTAGGATACCATGGTCTCCCTGTATGTAGTTTGTCAGGTCGGACCTGATAAGCCGGCCAGGATCTATTTAAAAGTATATTTCAAGGAACTCGAAAATAGTTATTTCCAAAGACTTCATGTAGTCCCATTAGATGTACTTCATTGGTGCTTCTTAACGCAGAAATTGCATAAATGTATCCGCATTAAATCTTTCAGCAACCATGCAAACTCTTTAGTGCACATAACCTCACTTTCCACAATTACGTCAGATTTATCATAAAACCATATTTCACACAATTCAATTAACTCCTCACCAAACGCATAATTAAATTTGTGGGCGCCACGACTTATAGACTCATCTCTTTTTACACGCTGTAAAATAAATGGAATAAATGGCAAATAAAAACAAATAAAAACTAAATGGTATCCGCAGAAAGTGCTTCCCCAACTAGAAGAGCCACAAAAATGATAGCGAAATCGCAAAAAAAAACATTCTCCAAATGTTGCCACGCAGCAGCACTCACCCAAAGAACTTCAAATCAAGTAGCAGCTTTTAGTTTTCGTTGCATAACTTCAGGCGCTTAACCATTGCAAAAAAAAATGATTTTAGACAAACTAATAAAACGAATTGTACAAATCGGAAATATAAACGGAAATTAAAAACACTGACAGCTAAATAAGCAACAAGATTGGTTTTCGTCTTTTGCGTGTAAGAAATATTTCCACAGATAAGGTGGCAACGCCATTTACTTAGTGGCAGGAGTATAACAAATGAATGTGAGGGAGTTGGCGCTTGTGGCTGTAAGACAAATATTGTTGACAGGAAAAAATATCAAATAAGATTTCTGATTTCTAAGCGATCATAAAGTAGCAAACTCAATAAAGATGCTGTCAATGATGCGCATTCTGTTGTGATGGTCTCTAAGTGCACTATGGAGTTTGTTTGTTTTGCGTTACTTTTCTTTGATATTTTTTTTTTTTTTTGTTTGTTTGTATGCCAATTATGAAGTTGTAAATGTTTTTGCTTCGCGTTACAAGCTATTTGTCAGTCATTTGGGTGGATAATCGAATTGAAAGATAAATTGATGAAAATTACTTCTTTTTGTATTTCATTGCTTTTGAGTTGAAAGCTTATATTGCACGATACATAGAACCACATTATGAAAATACAATTCAAAGGCATCCATGGACGCCTTTTTTGTATTATTTGAAAATTTTTCAATTCAAGGAACAATCTCATACGGCGATTATTTAGGTTCATCAGAAAATCTCGAAAAACGAAAATTTGGATTTGCGTCTTTTTACCATGGAACGTGCGATATACTGGCAGGTTTGGACATGGAAAACGGAAAATAGAAATGTTTTTTTTTTTTAACTTTACATACTGAATCAAAAAAAAAAATTTATTAACATAAAAAAAAATTTAGGTACAGTTGTGCTTAAAATGTTAGTAGTGATGCAAGTTAATATTAACATTTTATAATCGATATCTTAACAATATAGAAAACTTTATAAAGGGGTATTTAATATAATAAATTAAATATATTTAATAATATTAAATATTATATAGAATTATGAAGGCCGAATCAACAGTTTTCTCAGTGGTTGAAATTCAACCACAAAACTCTATTTCACTATTTTTTGAAGTTGTTTCTTTAACAATAAATTTTTTTTGCTATTGCTTTACTTTTCCTTATTTTTCTAAATTTTTTGTTTCTATTCATTCTTCTTCTTTTTCCTTCTTCCCCCTCTTTGCACCTTTCAGTAATACAGTATAAATTTTTATATTAATTTATTTTAAATAGTTTTTATTCGTTTTTCTTTCCTTTCTTTTTTTTTAATTCCCATTCATATCCCTTCTTTGTCTTTATTTTCCATTCCTTTCCTTGCCTATCCTTTACTTTCATTTCACCACCCGTCTCTTTCTTTCCCTTCCATTACTTTTCTTTGTTTTCCTTTCTTCTATTTCTAACCTTTCCTTTCCGTTCCTTCACTTTTCCTTCCTTTCCTCTCCTCTCTTATTCTTTCCTGTCCTTTTCTTTTTTTCTTTTCTTACCTTTATTTTCCACTCCATTCTTTCCCCCCCTTTCCTTTCCTTCCCTTCATTTTATTTTTTATTCCCTCCCCTTCCTTTCCTTTCCTTTCCTAAAATTTTCTATAATTTTCTTTCCCTTCCCTTCTCTTCAATTCCATTCCTTTCCTTTCCTTTCTTTTACATTTCTTTAATTTCCTTACCTATCTTTTCCGTTCCGTTCTCTTCTCTTCTCTTCTCTTCTCTTCTCTTCTCTTCTCTTCTCTTCCCTCCCCTCCCCTTCCCTTCCCTTCCCTTCCCTTCCCTTCCCTTCCATTCCCTTCCCTTCCCTTCCTTTCCTTTCCTTTCCTTTCCTTTCCTTTCCTTTCCTTTCCTTTCCTTTCCTTTCCTTTCCTTTCCTTTCATTTCCGTCCCCTTTCTTTCCTAGCCTATCATTTCCTTGATTTTCTTACTTTACTTACCATTCCTTTGCTTTCCCTTCCCTTCCTTTCCTTCCTATTTTATTTATCTTTCTTTTCCGCTCCTTCCCTTTCCTTTCTTTACCTACCCTTACCTTTATTTTCCTATCGATACATACCTATTGAATACCTTGGAATTGTGGTTATTGCAAAAAAAAGGAAAAACTTTTAAACATTGCGCATTTATATATAAGATGTGTGTTCGCGCATCACCCAAACCCCGTTCTAGAGAATTCAATTTTTTTTTTTTTAATATTTCCAATGTTGACAGGTAACAAGGTCAGTGGAAATATTTCCACCACAACTGTACATCTATATAAATTTCTTTTACAACATACATATCTCAAGTCAATTAACCTCTATTGATTTACTAATTGACCATTAGCTAACGGGCAAAAACAAAACATTACATTTATCTAGCATTAAAAATTTGTAGTATCTACTAAATAAAAAAAAAAATTAGTAGTGAAAGAGAGGAAGTTATGTTGTGCGTACATCCTTTGTGAACAACTTATTACCAACCTATAAATAAATCAATGGAAAGTAAAATGCTGCTTTCGCCTTTGATGTTAATACGAAAAAAGTTGTTGAGATAAAGTGAGCAAAAACAAAAAAAATTGGCTAGAAAAAATGCAGAAAAAACAACAAAAACGTCTATACACTGATTCAATCGTCCCTGTAAATGGGCAACAACAAAAATAGTCTGTCGCAGCATGTATACCTATATGAGCTTGTAATTGAATGACAACGAAAACATGCAGCTATTTATCTATCCATATTTTGTCTAAGCATAAGCTGCTAGCTAATTGAATAAATTAGTGAAAATGCTCAAAAATTTTCTTTGATGTTTAGTTGATGTTGAGAGAGCTGAGTCACGACAATTTTTTTGTGATATTTTGGGTGATTGTTTCTATTTTGTACTTTTATAAAATTTCTTTGAGTTCTGGGCAATAAAGTGAACTCGGTCGAATAAAGCAATAAAGGATAAACTTAAATGCATTCGATTTTTTCAAGGGATTTGAAAATTTTGTAAGAATAAGTAGTTGAACTCTTTATTACAATAACAGGGAGCAAAGTATGTGCATATATGTATGTTTTTATTCATAAATTATTAGTTTTAGCTGGGAAACAAACCGCTTTCGCCGTTGTGCCGTCTTCAGTGCTATTTTTTTTTTCTCGAAGAAAAAACAAAAAAAAGTCCCAAAATAATTAAAATTTTTAAATTGCATTACTTTAATTATTTTGCTGTAATCTTTATTAGGAGAGAGAGAGAGGTATCTTTTTTTTCCATTACTAGTAGTGTTTACCTACCGGGTACCAGGCCCCCATTCAGAGCAATATTTTATCTTCATAATTACACTGTGCAACAAAATTTCAGTTTTTGAAAATCCCAGAGGATCTCTCAACGATTTCTTAAACTTTTTGGTGTGTTGAATCCGAATCTGAAGTCAGATTTTTCGGGTCACCCTAGATTTTCTCTCCAGGGGGTGATTTGTATAGGGATTGGTAGTTGTAAAAAAAAAAACATTTTTTTTTTTAATAATTTAACATTTTTTCTAAGGCCAAGGATTTTGGTTTTTATATTTGGTGGCATACAGATGTTCCACAGCACTAAAAATGTGGGTATAGTGAGTTATAAAAAAAAATTTTGAAAATTAAAAAAAAACAAAATTTGAAAATTAAAAAAAAAAAATTTAAAAATTAAAAAAAAGTTTTACTACTTGGGTATAGTGAGTTATTAAGTGAAAAAATTTTGAAAATTAAAATAACAAAATTTGAAAATTAAAAAAAAAAATTTGAAAATTAAAAAAAAAAAATGTTTACTACTCCCGATCTCTGAGCAAACTACTAATGGCGGCGATATACCTACAGGTTATCATCATAACCTCTAACGAGATTTTTAGCCGAGCTTCTCTTTCCAACTTGTGGTGTGTTGCTTTTTTTGAGTTTTTCCTACAAGTTGGCGGGACCTACAGTTTTTTGCCGACTCCGAACGGCACTTGCAAAGCAAATGAATTTTTTGCTGAGAAGCTTCTCATGGCAGAAATACACCCGGAGAGTTTGCCAGACTACTGCCGAGGGGCGACCCCGTTTTAGAAAAATTCTTTTTCTAAATAATTTTTGGTGTTACTTTTGCCGGGCATCGAACCGCCACGACTTGGTGTAGAAGGCCGAACACTTAACCGCTACACCACGGCGGCCGCAAACTACGCTCTGTAGAAAAAACCTAGAGCGAACGGATAAATCTGACTTCAGATTAGGAATCAACACCTCTAAAAGCGTTAGAAACAGACGAGAAACCCTCTGGGACTTCTTAGCTGTTGTACAGTGTTATTATTTCTTACCCCTTAAAGCACATTCAAATTAGCGGCTATAGAGAAATATTTAACGAAATTTCTTTTCACTGCACATTTCTTTAGTTATGCATATGGGGCGTTCCATATTAAAAAGACAGGCGTTTAGATTTAAAAATGTGCATTCTCTTTAACGGCGAACGGTGTTTTTTTATTAAGTCTGTAATATTACTCGTGATTGAAAAAGCTCAAATTGTCTTAAACATAAGCCCTGATCCCTTACTTTTCTGACTAAATCTAGTAGAACTGTCAAAATCAGAAAATCCGCGCTCAGCGCGAGAGCAATGCCAAGGAGTACGGGATCGCAAAAATGGTAGAACTGTCAAACTTGGTCGCTTGACAGTTCTACAACATGTAGTCAGAACTTACCAGCAAAAAATCTGCTGACTAAATCTTGCAACTCTCTGACTGGAGAGAGCTCAATTTTCTGCTCTCAGTAGTCAGAAAAGTGGCGTACGGGATCACTTTCCTGTAGATTGTGACTGTTTCTGACTGTCAAATTGGTGTAAAGTATCAGAGCTATTATATTCAATATTTAGACTGGCTAGTGTGGTGAGTATCCACTGACTGAGGTAGCTTTGATGCTCAGTTTTAATAAGAATGGCTGAAGGTCATTAGGAGAACGCTATATCGACTAGCCAGGTCCATGATCCACTCTCTAGCAGACTTTCACTGTTTTAGTTCAGAACCCGCCCTCATTCACATGGAGTGTCCCATCTCCAGATGTACCTAACTACGTGCACATTTACTTTATCCCCTACTATTCGATTGTTTATCTCAAAAGGCGTTAAACTTACACATCCTGCCACTTTGTGCGCCACCACTATCTACCTTTGAATGGTCAATCGAATGGCGATAAATAATGAAAATTGTTTGGCATCGTATGCTCAAAGAAGCATGAAATTTGTTTTTCATATCTATCGAGCTAATAATTTTTGTATATTTATTAGAATATCTTCATTATTTCACAAATGAAAAAAATATGTTCCCTAAATTTGAATTCGTGCTAAAATAATGAGTTTAATGTGAGCGTTATTTCCTACACACGAAACATACAGTCAAATGAGCGTAAACAGGACACCCTTTCAAGCGAATGTCCGTTAGGGGTTAATGAAAATTGAAAAATTTCACATAACTTATAAACATTTGCTTATGAAATGAGCCATTTAATTTTTGAACATACACACACATACATAAATGCTTATGAAACAAATAACCAATAAATAAATAAATGTTCCATCATCAATATCTTGCTAGCTGGCGTTGCAAATGCGTGGGAATTGAGGGTATCGATTGTGGTGCAAAGGTGTGGGTGGTTGTCGTTGATAGGGTTAAATGTAAACGTCCGTTAATGCATTGCGGCGCTGGTCAAGCGACAAGCTCCTATTGAGGGCTGAGGGAAGCAATTATAATGTAATTGGTTATATGATAGATATGTATAAACATTACATGCACCTATTGGAAGTTAATGGCTCATGAATGTTTGTAAGCCGATAATTATCTGTGAACAGCTGTGGCAATGTGAAAATTTTATAAAACTTTGAGGTAAAAAATTAAGTAAAATGCTTGTTAATTGAACACTTATATTAAAAATGGCTGCTCAGAATATAGGGTTCAGTAGTACAGTGGGTTATCGAAAATGGAAATAACGCCCAAGGACTTTATTGACTTTTTTCAGTGGGCGCTACTTCCTTTTCGAAAAGAAAATAAACTCCACCGTATGCTGCACGGCCATTTGAAATACTTATATGTAAAATATTAAAATTTGTATAACCTAGGTTTATTATTTAGACAAAACTTCAGCGGAGCAACTCTTTCGGTTTCAGAGATATTGCCATTCCATAACGATACCATAACCCTACCATAACATTACCATAGCCATAACATAAGCATACCATAACCATACCATACCCATACCATAACCATACCATAACCATACCATACCCATACCATACCCATACCATAACCATACCATAACCATACCATAACCATACCATAACCATACCATAACCATACCATAACCATACCATAACCATACCATAACCATACCATAACCATACCATAACCATACCATAACCATACCATAACCATACCATAACCATACCATAACCATACCATAACCATACCATAACCATACCATAACCATACCATAACCATACCATAACCATACCATAACCATACCATAACCATACCATAACCATACCATAACCATACCATAACCATACCATAACCATACCATAACCATACCATAACCATACCATAACCATACCATAACCATACCATAACCATACCATAACCATACCATAACCATACCATAACCATACCATAACCATACCATAACCATACCATAACCATACCATAACCATACCATAACCATACCATAACCATACCATAACCATACCATAACCATACCATAACCATACCATAACCATCCCATATCCATACTATTACCATACTATAACCATACCATAACCATACCATAACCATACCATAACCATACCATAACCATACCATAACCATACCATAACCATACCATAACCATACCATAACCATACCATAACCACGCCATAGCCATACCATAACCATACCATAACCATACCATAACTATACCATAACCATACCATAACCATACCATAACCATACCATAACCATACCATAACCATACCATAACCATACCATAACCATACCATAACCATACCATAACCATACCATAACCATACCATAACCATACCATAACCATACCATAACCATACCATAACCATACCATAACCATACCATACCCATACCATAACCATACCATAACCATACCATAACCATACCATAACCATACCATAACCATACCATAACCATACCACAACCATACCATAACCATACCATAACCATACTATAACCATACCATAACCATACCATAACCATACCATAACCATACCATAACCATACCATAACCATACCATAACCATACCATAACCATACCATAACCATACCATAACCATACCATAACCATACCATAACCATACCATAACCATACCATAACCATACCATAACCATACCATAACCATACCATAACCATACCATAACCATACCATAACCATACCATAACCATACCATAACCATACCATAACCATACCATAACCATACCATAACCATACCATAACCATACCATAAACATACCATAAACATACCATAACCATACCATAACCATACCATAACCATACCATAACCATACCATAACCATAGCATTATCATACCATAACCATACCATAACCATACCATAACCATACCATAACCATACCATAACCATACCATAACCATACCATAACCATACCATAACCATACCATAACCATACCATAACCATACCATAACCATACCATAACCATACCATAACCATACCATAACCATACCATAACCATACCATAACCATACCATAACCATACCATTACCATACCAATACCACACCATATCCATACCATAAACATACACATTTTTTATAGATATCCGAAAAAAAAATTGACCGGTTCAGGATGAATCCGAGTTGAGAAGTTGAGTAGGCTGTAGGTGGAACAGATTAATCGTAGGCCACTCTCTTTAATATATAGTCACACGATTTTTCGCAGGGTGTGTCAATATGTATAGGTACTTGTAAAATGCACATCTGTGCTTACCAGCCAAACAAAGAAAAACACTATTAAAAAAAAACAAGAATTAACGGCTGTGTGACTGTTGCGCCAGCATTATGCACCTGTCCAACTATCAACATGACAGCGCAGCACCGGCACCGGCAAAGCAACAAAAAAAATGACCAAACTCTCTTTGGGAAGCCAGGCAAGCCGTAGTAACATATTCGCTCGAACAAATACGCAACGAAGCAAGGGAGGATCGATCGACACATGTGTGCCGCAGACAGGCAGCAACTGTTGTGATATGGTGTTGTTGTTGTTGTTGTTGTTGTTGTTTTGTTTTAATTGTTGTTGTTTTTATTGTTGTAATTGTTGTTGTTTTTATTGCTTTACAGTAATGAATTCCTTCTTGTCACTGTTGTGGCTGATATGGATGCTCATTTGGCACCCTGGTCTCACAGATCGTGCACTAAAAAGACCGTCAGTCAGTCAGTCGTTCATTCTTTCATTCATGAGCTCGGGAACCGATTTTTTTTTGTCTGTTTTTTCGTGATATTTGCGTACCAACTTATACGTATGTGTGTTTGGGGTTCCTAAATGCTGGACCCGTTCTACTACACTCACTTTACTCAGCTCCGCTCCACGTTGAACTGCAGTTCATTGCATCTTAGCTCAACTCACTGCAGCTCAATTCACTTCATTGCATTTCATTTCGACTGTGTGTGAGACCTTAACTATCTGCACTACACAAAAAAAAAATCATATTACACTCAATATTCGTATAGGCGGGCGGGTGTGTATGTTTACAATGTGGTGGGCATTTCTCACAGGCTGCATTCGAAGGCAAACATTTCCTAAATTCTTGTTTGGTTCCGACTTTTGCTTTTTAACTTTTCCTTCACCGCAAAGTATCCTGTGTGAATATCATATTAACTATTTATGTTTGCTTGTATGTACTAGTCTTGTATGTAGGTTATATGGTTTTTGCTATATCCTTTTTTTTTTTTGTTGCATTTGTTTAGTTTTTGCTCTCACGCCGCACCCTCATCCTGCCACTTGTGTTGGTGTACGTCCATGACTGAGGACAACGCTGCCGCCGTAGCCACATTTTTTGCTGTGTGTTTCTAGATCAGCATCGACATTGTGATCAGTGAGGGCCGGGGTCCTATTTTGTTTGCTGCATTATCTTTCATTTTTGTTGTTGTTTTGACATAGTGCTTGTTCTTATGGCTATTTTACAGATTTGTTATCTTCGAGTTACCTGCTAGCTACTTATTTGAGTGAGTATTTGCTTTCTTAGTTAGTGTGGCACAGTGGGACAATGTACTGATAATATTGGGAAAAAATAAAATTGTTTTAAGGTGAAATAGAAAGAAAAAACATAACAATAAAATAATAGAAAATAAAAGAAAAAATAAATAATAAAAAAATTATTAAATTTAATTTAAAAAAAATTGAAAAAATATAAAAAAAATTATTAAATTTAATTAAAAAAAAATTGAAAAAATATAAAAAAAATTAAAAAAAAATAAAAAGTTAAAAAAAAATGAATAAATTAAAAAAAAAATTTAAAAATTAAAATGAAATAAAATATAAAAAAATTTAAAAATTGAAAAATAAAGTAAATTGAAAAAAAAATAAACTAATATTATAAAATAATAATTATATTAATAATTTTCTTTTTTAATTTTTTTTTTTTAATTTTTTTATTTTTAATTTTTTAATTTTATTTTTATTTTTTTTTAATTCAATTTAAAATAACAATAAATATTTAATACAATGAAATTAAATAAAAAAATGCAATAAAAAATAAAGAATAAAAAATAAATAAATAAACTTAAGTAACATAAACAAAAGAAAAAAAATTAAATTAAATTTAATAAAATGAAATAAAACAAAAAAAAATATAAAATAAAAACAAAATTAAAATTAATTAATTGATAAAAAAAAAATTAAATAAAATAAAAAATAAAATCAAGAATGTAATAAAATACATATATAAATTGGAAAAAATTAAAAAAAGATAGTAAAATTAAATTAAATCAAATAAAATAAAATAAAAAAAAATTAAAAAAATAAAAAATTAAAAAAATAAAAAAAATAAAAAATAAAATAAAATGAAAATAAATGAAAGATAATAAAATCATATAAAATAAAATAACCTAAAAGAAAATAAAAAGAAAAATTTTTATTTAATTAAATAAAAAGAAAGAAAATTAAACAAATTAAAGTATAATAAAATAAAAATTAAGAGAAACTCAATGAAATGAATTGAAATGAAATGAAATGAATTGAAATGAAATGAAATTAAATTAAAAAAAAAATATATATATATATAAAAAAATAAATAAAAATATATATACAAAAAAAAATAATATAAAATAATACAAAAAATTAAAATAAAATAATATAAAACCAAAAAAAAAAAAAATATTTTTTCTGCGATACATCGACAGCTAGAGTCATTTCATGTCCAAAATTGCCCACTGTGCTATGTCGCTCCTGCTCACGCAGCTCCTATCTTTTGTGCTGATCCTGCGGGTCGTAAATTACTGAGTCATTTGCGTTTTTTTGTTTTTGCGGGCGTTTATATTTTGCCTTACTAATTTGAGTTTTACTATCGAAACTGAAAATTAGAAAAAAAAAGGCCAAAGAACATGAAAAAGTAGCAACAGCGGCAAGTGTTTTATTTCCTTTATAGTTTTATGCCATCTTGAAGTGATAAACTTTCTTCGATGTATTTTTTTAAATACTGCTACATATCTAGGTGCATACATGAATGAGCCTTTATACATACATATATGTATCTACATCTACTATCTACTCATTCACTTAGAGTTCAATCTGTTTGACTGCTCAACTAACCTCATAAATTTACCTGCAGACGTATTTTCTTTTATATGTAGGTACCTACCCTGTAGGAAAATTGATGATCAAAGTATCGTAAGTCTGAGCTATAAAGATTCGGATCAAGGAGGAAACTGAATTTTACCTTTGGGCGTGGCCCAACTTTTCCATATACAGATATAGTTCAGTAACCTCAAGAGCCCACTGTGAAAATTCCAAAAATATCGGTTAAGATAGGTAGAATTTAAAGTATTTTCCTACAGGGCATTTTGTCTCAACTGCATTGCATTCGCTCTTGGGCATATAGGAAGAAAGGAAGTAAATTACCGGATGTGATTTTCTCATTTGTGTACGTTGTTCTTTTGTCGATTTGTATTGTCTCCTGTGGAGTTATTGTCTTTTGAGTAATTTTGAGCAGAATGCCAATTGCGATTTCCAGCACTTTGTGTGTAGATATACAAAAAGATATATATTTCATTCATAAAAATATAAAAGTACCTACATACCTGTATCGGTATGTACAAAAACAATCTAAGTGGGTGCTTGTCCTTTTCTTTTTTTCGCTGAGATTTCTAAGATGTTGTAATAATGCATTTTGGCAATTAGTGTGGCGCATTTTTTTTTACCGAGCTCTTTGAATGAACGCAGGTAAATTGGGTTTTGCTTTTTGTGGAGTAAAGTTGAAAAGATTACAACTATAATCTTTGTAGTAAAAATGGAATACTGTTTATTTATATTCTTCAATTTCAAGGAATTGTGTTTTTTTTTCTAACTATAAAATGAATGCATGTGGTTTAATGAGCTCGATCGATGAACTAAATTTTTTCATACCAGGTTGAGCTAATCTTTGTGGCATGTTTCGCGCAAAGTTTCTCTGTAATAATACGCATTTTTTATACACGATATAAAATAAAATACGTTTCATGTGATACCCGAGTCGCAATATCTTATTTTATTAAACTAAATTTGAATAGATGGCAACCTTGTTAAAACATTCTCAGTAGCAACCATCAAGGTAGAAAGACATGAAATAGGTTGACGTATAATTTAGCTTTGGAACCTTTAAAACAAAATATAATACATTTTGCTTAATACCCATAAATCATTTCAATTAAAAATAAAAATGGAATAAGTGGCAACCTTGTTTAAAAATCTCTATCAAGATCATCATAGAATGCAGCACACTATCTACATACCAAATTGTGTTCAAATCGGTTGTGCCGTTCCCGAGATAGTAGAGACTACACAACTATACAAATATGCAATAGTCGGGGGAAAACTCGCTTCCCTAAAAACAATTTTTCAATAAAAACATACTGTTGTGCATATTTTTAGATAGCTAGTATCAAGCAGCTACATAGTATTCAGCACTATGAAGAATGAACTAAGGAGGTCTTTGAAATAACTTTTTGACAGGCGAAACGGGGTCAGTGTTCCCAGAAATCTAGAAATACCTATATGTAGAACAATTATTTCTGGTATCATCCGAATTACCTGTTGTTGTTATATGTATATGTAACGTTTCATGGACTGGACTCGGCTTTTATTGCACTATCCAAATTAAAGCCTCAGGACTAGTGTAACTAACCCCTCTTCTTATACAACTATAGTGTCCGCAGAACAGATCGTGGGGTAACAGGTGAAATTCGTAACAAATGCAAAAATTTAATTATCGTGGGTTCCAACCAGATTCTTCTGCAGTATCATGTATGCATGTGGTCTATTGTATGTGGTTCTTTGGGTTGGTCTATGAAATAACCGTCATATGAATCAGAATAGAAAAGAATTCTTTCCAATTAGGCTCTATTTCAGAACTTGATTAAAAAATTTCCTATCTGAGCTGAAAATGTTTCGAACTCTCCTTCGAATACGTCATTTCGTGAGAGGGCGAATTTTGAAACAGTGTGTTATTGAAACCCAAATACAGTAGTACTTAGGTACAATAGATATATCTTATAACTTTAAACGAGCTAAACTTGTAAATTTATATATCCGGACTATCTCGGGTGCCGCTTGACCGATTTGGATAAAATTTTGAATATAGGTAGTATGATTGATTCTATGACTATTCACTTGGGGGTTGCCACCTATCTCGATTTTTTTTAATTTTGTAGCAAAATATGCCAACATGGGTATCAAATGAAGATTATCCACTTGGGGGTTACCACTTGAGGGGTGTACAGATCAATATTTTTAAATTATGGAGCTAGTTGGCATATGGGTATCAAGTGAAATGTATTTTCGCAGACATAACAACTAAAATATTTTAGAGTAGGGTTGCCGCCAAGATTACCATTTTACCGATTTGTATTTTCATTGTATATTTTTGGGATCATATTTGGACTATTTTGGGATCATTTATAGATTATTTAGGGGTCACTTTGGGATAATTTTGGGGATATTTTGAGATCATTTTGGGTTCTATTTTGGATTAATTTGGAACAATTTTAGGGTAATTTTCGTATCATTTTCGAGTCATTTTTGGGAACTTTTTTGGGTCGTTTTGGGATTATTTTAGAATTATTTTGGGATCATTCTTGGATAATTAAGGGTGTTCTTGGGGTCATTTGGGAATCATTTTTGGATCATTTTGGGATAATTTTAGGGTCATTAGGAGGTAATTTTGGGATTATTTTCGGGTCACTTTGGGAATATTTAAGGGTCTTTTTGGGATCATTTTAGGATTATTTTAGGGTCATTTTGGGTAAGTAAAGTTAGCGCTAAATTGATAGCACCGAGCAATTTCGGTCACCTAGGTACTTTATTTATAATACTAATAAACTCTCTATAATGTATTGAATAAATTTTGGCGAATACAATTAGAAAAATATAGTATGAGACTAAGATATTCAATGTCACGTATAGACGAGTTAAGTGAAATTTATTAGTCTTCAACGCAAATAAAAGTGCTAGTTATGCAAGGAATTGACGTAATAATATTAGGCATAATCGTCTAATTTCCAAAGGTCTATTAATTTCAACTACTTCAGTTTTATGGTTTCTCCATGTTCTAATATGGGAATATCAATGAAAACTTTGATAAAGAAATAATTAAAATATTAAGGAACATAATGCAACATTCGTGGAAGTCGTTTGTATTAAGTTTTCTAGTGCTACATTGATCGGTACTGTTTGATTGTGTTAGGACATATTCTTAGAACATAGATCAAGAATCTAGCACACTTACCTACTTATGCACATGCATGGAAAAAGTGTTTAACTTGAATTGATAAGCGATTTCCTGTTTATAAAACATTATTTAACTGGGAATTCATTCATAAAACTTAACTGGACCTAACAATAAAAGTCAATAGCACTTTCTTCGTCTAATATAATACACGTTTTAGTACAACTAATTATAATTTAAACAGTCTTCGTTCAATTGTACTCTACACTATCTAACTGCTTATCTACAAAAGTAGTTAGTGTGTCAGCGAATTAGTTCACATTTCCGCAAGTTCAACTCGAGACATAAATAATACTTTATTTAATATAGCTACCTATACTAAATACACATCTGTCAATAATTTTTTATAACTACATGCTTTCCTACATATAAGTACCATATACATACGTATGTATAGAAGATATTTTATACATCTGGCACATCCCTGCATTCCTTAGTACTATATATTTCCCCTTACACTCTCTCCTGTTAAACACCTCTACAAGTTTGTTTTTTTTTTACACACATACTCGTTTACTTGTTCCTTTCATTATGATCACTTTGCGACGATATCTGGTTTCATTTCCGCTCTGATATATATGTATGTGCGTATATACTTGTTTATATCATTCATTGATCGTCAACGCGTAAAAGTGGTTGTTTATAAACATCCGAAACGCATAGAGGTATGTATAGTTTTATATTGATAACTAGGTAAAAAGTATACTGAGTAGGTAAATAAGGTTTAATGAATGAGTGAATAATATAATACCCCTAAAATATAAAGAAGATCTATACTCATTTAAACTCATACTCGTCCATCGAAAGACCTAAGAAGGATTGTTATGTAAGAAAATATGAATTTTGTCGCAGACATCTTGGCTGTGATTTGTATGGGTTGAAATGGTGGTTGTCAAAGGAAATAGCAGATCACATAAAAAAAATGTTTACATACATAATTCATTTTGACTGTTAAGGCACTTAAATTTAAAGTGTGCTTAGAAAATACATTTACATTTCTTTTAATTATTTTGGAACATTAAAAAATATGTGATATTTTTCTAGTTTAATAAAATAATATCGCACCCTAAAAAAACCAAAATCATTCCACAAATAGTCAGAATAATTTCTGTTAGTATTCTCAATAGCAAGTGTCCTAGAAGAAAGCTTATTCTGAACTAATTTTATTAAGGATGTCATCTCGATTGGTGTGACTTAACATCATGTGACTTGATTTTCTATAGATTCGATTTTTCTCATGCTGATTTTTACACCTTACAAAAAGAGCCCACCACTTTTAAGGTAACGTTTTGGTGTGATGTCAAATCCTTCCAAATGATGTGATGAATTTTTTGCTTATTGCAAGATTAATTCTTGATGTGATATCGTTTGGTTTGACTTAAAATCATACGACCTGCATTTTTATCGCTGTGTTTTTTCTCTTGCAACTTTTCTCGTTTTTTCTCTATTGATTTCAAAATTGAGCTGGACGTTATTTGATTTGGCATGCGATGATAAGATCACATCCCATTTCTATTGAGAAGAATGCTTTACGAATATGTTCAAACCATAGGAAAAAAGTCCGAAAAATGTGTCTGCAAAACCCGACAGAAATTGTGCCTAAGACGTGACAGACCACTTTTGTGTTAGTATTGACGATTCTTAGGCCATTAACGAGGTGATCTGATATCCTTGCGCTTGTCTTGATATCACATTATCTGATTTTAATTTGAGGTGATATTAATTGAACAATTTTTGGAAGTTCGCAGTCCAAATCCAACGTGAATAGCAACGTCTAAAATAGAAAGTTTGAAAAGAAAGAGCTGATTAAAAAACTTGTTTAGTTGATGTGATGTCGTTTGATGTTTTTGATAGCATATGACTTTCAACTTCTGATCTCAAAAAATTCGTTATGTCATTACTAGCTTTTATGTCTATTGTGGTGATTGTTTTTATAAAAACAATAAAAAAAGTCATGAGAAAATATATCTCCAACATTTTTTCCAAGGAAAAATTTCTCCTTTATAAAAGTGATTTGATCTCTAGGGCGATTTCATCATATCATATGATCTTGGTTTGATGTGATGTAATATTTTTTCTCGCTGTTTGTTGATTTGAGTAAAAAACATGACTTTACCCTCTTTGCACTAGTAGCAAACTCTTGAAATTTTGATCAATATTAAATTTTAACTTTTATCTAAAGTTCTTTGATAAGGTGATGTGATATCAATTGATTTGACTTTATACCACCTAAGCTTCATCGGATTTCTTCGCTTCAAACGTAGGTGCCTACGTGTTGTCATTTTCTAGTCTCTACATTACAAAATACGACTATCTTAAATGACATCGATTGATGATTTGATATCGCATGATTTCAACTTGATATCGCAGTTGACGTTTTTATGTGATTTGCATCTTCGTGGCGCTTTTTATTCAGAAATGTAACTTTACTGTACTCAATTTGACTTGCTGGCAACTGTGCCGGTAAGCTAATGAGGTGTTAATCGATCGGTAACTATATGTATTTATGGCGCCACATCACTTTGCGACATTCCAGCACTCAGAAAGTCATACCTACTTTTATGTTTATCTTGGGCCGTGAACATCAACACTTCTTTTCCTTGCTTATCAAGCTTAGTAAATGCACGAGGAAAATTCAAATCACACCTATTGATATTTAATGCTATTTAATAAGTTCGCGCCTGTCATAATGCCACTACAACTTAACCATACAAAAAAGTCACTTGCATACAAACAAAAAATATGTAAATAAATTATGACTAACCTGTTGCTTAAGCCGCTTACTTATTATGGCTCCATCAGTTAGCCACCCAGCGGGTGCCGTTATTAAATTTTCTCGCTATTGGCGTAACACTTTACGATTTCCTTCCGTTCCATTTTTTTCCTATATTTTTTTTGTGAGCCATGAGTAAACGCTTAAGTTGTGATATAAAGCTAGAAAGCTAGCTTCTATATTTGTTTATGTATGTGTGTTTCTTGCTAGAAACATAACTTAATTTGTAGTTTTTGTTGTTGTTATTTTAAGTGTCATTCCCTGTCGTTCTCTGCCTGTCAATGCGCGATTCTAACAGGTTGATGTGATGGCAGGAGGTTCCCCTTTGCAATGATCATACATGCAGTGCTGGTGAAAATGATAAGAACGTGATGTGATGAAAATATTTATACATCTTTTTTAGTGAGTAGTAAAAATATACTAAAATCGATTTCAAAGACATAGAAAGTAGACAAATTTATATAGAAAAAAAAAAAAAATAAATAAAAAAATAAAATTTTAATAAAATTTAATTAAATTAAATAAAGCAAAATAAAAGAAGAAGAGAAGATAGAAAAAATATTAAAACTAAATAAATAATTAATAAAATAAAATAAACCCAACTGGTTGTCATGTTGCCATTATTTTGCACAATACTGCATAGTCAACTCTAACTAAATAAGTATATTCAACCATAAACAGTTGCTGTATTTTGTTATTTATTGTGTTGTTGCGTTTCATTTCAAATTGATCTCGCGTCATTTGGAAAATTTATATGCGTTACGCGCACAACAGACACCAACGTATGGTGGACAAGGTTTGTATATTGGAAACGGTTGTTGCCTGTACACAGCAGTTGCGCCTTCGTCGATGACATCCGATTTACATTAAGCAGCAGTTGGGGCAACAGGGGCAGCAAATAATAATGTGCAACAACGTACTACGTGTTGCAACTGCAGCGACAGTCTCGTCAAAGAGCCAATAATGAAAGCGTCACAGTGCTTATGTGGGAGATTTGAAGGAAATGTGAACCTTAGATAAGGCTTAGTAAAGTCAAATTAAACAAAATTAAATAATATAAAACAAAATAGAGGAAGAGTTGATTAAAAAACTTATTTAAATCATATGATCTCGATTGATGTTTCATATGATTTTCAACTTCTGGCTTGCCTTGATGCCTCTTGCGGCGATTGTTTTATATTAAAACTATAACAAAACCATCAAAAAAATGTGTCTAAAACGTTTTTTTTTTTTTTTTCAAAAGAAAAAATTATCTCTAGTGCCGTGTCGTCATATCATATGATCTTGTTGTGATGTGATGCGATATTTTTCGCGCTGTGTGCTGATTTTGAGTCAAAAACATGACTTAACGCTCTTTAAGTTGCGCTAGTAGCAAACTCAGGGGGCTAGAATTTTGATCCATAGTCAATTTAAACCCTTTTAAAGTTATTTCATAAAGTAATGTGATATCAGTTGATATGACTTTATATGTACCTATATATAAATTAAAATAAATGAAATTAAATTAAGTTAAATTGAATTAAATTAAATTGAAATAAATTATATCAAATCAAACTTAATTAAAATAAATTAAATTAAACTGATCTAAATTAAATTAAATTAACGTAAACTAAATTGAATCACCCTTGCCAACAAGTGCTACTTTGGACTAAGTAGGCAATTGAGACGTAAAGTCCTCTCTCGACAAACAAAGATCACGCTCTATAAGTCTCTCATCATACCAGTCCTGATGTACTGCTCGGAATCATGGACAGTGTTAAGAGAAGATGAGATGGCCCTTGGAGTATTTGAGATAAAGGTTCTCCGGAAGATTTATGGTCCTTCCCGTGATGCCAACGGCGAGTATCGAAGGAAATTTAACGATGAGCTGTACGAGCTTTGCGCAGACCTGACCTGGATCCGCTGGCTGAGTCATGTTATGCGAATGGACAAAGAAGCACCAGCACAGAAAGTTTTCCTATCGACACCCGAATTCGGCAGCAGATGAAGGGGGAGACCTCGACTGAGATGGAAACAACAGGTGGAGGATGACTTGAACTCCCTTAGGGTTTCCACTTGGCGTCAGTTATCGCTAAAAAGGAATGACTGGCGTGCTTTGTTACGAAACGGCCAAAATCGCCTAGGCGGTTAAGCGTCATTATGACGGAAGCCAAGATTAGATTAGAAATTGAATGAAACTAATCACTTACAGTTTTTTTTTGTACCTGCACCCTTTTTGTGAGTATGAAAGTGTCCGCTTTTGTATGTGCGTAGTGTTTAGCGCGCCATTGAAAACACCGGAAGTGCACATTAAATTATTGTTCGAAAAAACTCAAACACACACACGCACGCATAAACGCATGCATACACCTGCAGGCGAGTAGCGCGAGTATTTCGCTGATATGCGTAGCGGCGATGGTTGCGCATGCGCAATGCTGCACAAGAGCAGCTTTGTATGATGGTAATAAAATGTAAGATTCACGTGCATTTTTGAAGTAGTGATCCCCCTCGAATGAATCACAAAGCAAATGCATATGAGGCAAAATCACTTCAGTATTAAATTCTTATATAAGGTTAATAAGTAGGGATCAGATGTTGTTGCTGCTGCAAGGACACGTGTTGCTTTGTACTTGAATTGGGTATTGCTTTAAATGCAGCTGAATTCAATTGAATTCGAATACAAATATTAAATACCGAATTTTATTTAAACACTGATTGTTTTTGGCCTCACTACGATTGCATTTCATTTGGCATTGTACTTATGAGCAATCTTCTTTTTCTAGTGTACTTACTTCCATACATACTTCTCTCAGCATCTTGCATTTTGTCTTTTTTATTTGCACAATTATTGTACGCCTAGACAATTGGAACCTGATCTAACAAGCTTAGTGCTTTTACAAAAGAAATCCTAGCTACGAATGCCACGCACTTCCTTGAACTTCCTGCACTGCGCTTGAGGGGCAGTCGCCATTTGTTTTAAGTGCAGCTGTGCGAGTCAAAATAAAAAAAAAAATTTATTTACACATGAAAAAAAAACAGAAGAGAACAAAATATTCTTAAATGAAATCCTTTTAAATATATCGCTAAGCTAGATGTATTCATTTGTATGTGTCTTTAATTGTACCTGGAGGCGCTTCCTTTTCGGTTACCACCTACTTTTTGTCTCGTACCAAAAGGTGTTCGCATCCTTTTTAGCAATTTTATACATTTATACATACAGAGAGCATGTGTGTGTTTACTTATGTACATGTATGTATATGCTTCCATATGCACATGGGTTTGTCTCTTTACGCATTTGACAGCAGCAGTTAAATAATCGTTGGGGTTGTATATTACTTGTATTTCTTTTGAAATTCTTATTTTTTGTGTACGCACGCGTTATTGCATTAAATTGTAATCCTTTTTATTATAGCTGCTGCCACAACCCAGAAATGCGACTTCTTTCGCGCTCTTTTGTCCTTGAATTGATGATATGCGAATGTGTGATGTGTAGGGGAGTTAAAACTAAAATATACAGCCGTACAGACATTATTATAAAATAAAGTAAAATCAGATTTAATAAAAACAAAAAAAAAAAAGAGTTAAATTAAATTAAGTAAAAAAAATAAAATCAAATAAAAATTGTAATTAAATTAAATGACATAAAATGAAATAAAATGTAAAAAAAAATTTAATTAAAAAAAAAAATAAAAAAAATAAAATTAAAAAAAAAAAATAAAAATAAAGTAAAATAAAAGTAAAATGAAAAGAAAAATAAAAAAGTAAAATAAAATACAGTAAAATAAAAAAATTAAATTAAAAAAAAAAAAAACAAATTAAAAAATAAAAATAAAGAAGGGGAAAAAAATAAAATAAAGTACAATAAATAAATAAATAAAAAATAAAAACTTTAAATTAAGTGACACAAAATGTTATAAACAAAATAAAATAAAAGTAAAATTAACAAAAAATAAAAAAAATAAAAATAAAAAAATTAAGTAAATTAAAAGAAATAAATAAATAAATTGAAATAAAATAAAAAATTAATTAAATGACACAAAATGTAATAAAATGTTATAAAAAATTAAGTTGAAAAAATTAAATTAAAAAAAAATTAAATAAAACAAAAAAACAATAAAAAAGTAAAATAAAAAAATAAATAAATAAATTAACTTAAATTAAACAGATCAAAATAAAATAGAATTAAATAAAATAAAACAAAATAAACTAAAGTATAAATATTAAGTAAAATTAAAGAAAATTAATTCAAATCAAAAAAAATAAAAAAATAAAAATAAAATAACTTGAATAAACTAAAATAAAAAAATTAAATAAAACAAATTAAATTAAAAAATAACATAAATTAAAGAAAAATTAAAATAATAATATAAAAAAAAAAATTTTAAAAATATAATATGAAAAATATAAAAAAAGAAAAAAAAATAAAAAAATAGAAAAATTAAATAAAAAAATTTTAAAATTAATTTAAAAAAATAAAAAAATTTTAAAAAATTAAATAAAAAAACACAATAAAAGAATAAAAAATTAAATTAAATTTAAAAATGAAAAAAATTTAATAAAAAAATAAAACTTAAATAAATAAAAATTAATTAAAATTAAAAAAGATGAAATAAATTAAAATTTAATAAAATAAAGTAAAAAAATTGATAAAACAAAATAAAATAAAGTAAAAAAAAAAATAAATAGAATAAAAAATTAAATTAAATTTAAAAATGAAAAAAATTTAATAAAAAAATTAAACTTTAATAAATAAAAAAATTAATTAAAATTGAAAAAGATTAAATAAATTAAAATTTAATAAATAAAGTAAAGAAATAGATAAAACAAAATAAAATAAAATAAAGTAAAAAAAATAAAGAAAAAATAGATCAATTAAAGAAAATAAATTAATTAAAGAAAAATTAAAAAAAAAAATAAAATAAAAAATAAAATGGAAAAAATAAGAAAAAATAAAATCGAAAAAAAAAAATAAAATGGAAAAATAAAAGAAAAAATAATGAAAAAATTAAGAAAAAATTAAAATGAAAAAATAAGAAGAAATAAAATGAAAAAAATAAAATAAATTGAAAAAAAAGATGGAAAAAATATAAAAAATAAAAGTTATATAACAAAATAAAATAAATAAAATAAAATAAAACAAAAATAAATAAAATAAATGAAACGACATAAAAAAATTAGCTCACAATTACAATGTCGATTATATAAAAAAATAAAATAAAATAAAAAAGTAAAAACATATAAATAAGATAAAAAAATAAATAAATAAAAAAACAAGTTTAAAAAAAATAAATTTGAAAAAATAAAAAAAACATCTGAATGAGAAGCCTTGAATTTCGAAACATGTCGTGGTATCCATTGCTGTGTAAATATTTGTAATTTTTCTCTAAGAATCAAAAACCATAAAATAATAAAAAAAAAATTAATTAAATTAAAAAAAAAATTAAATCAAATTATATAAAAATAAAAAATTTAATTAAATTAAAAAAATAAAATTAAATAAAAATTAAAAATTTAATTAAATTCAATCAAAAAAATTTAACTAAACATATTTAACTAAAAAATAAATAAAAATAAATAAATAAAATAAAATAACATAAATTAAAATTAAGTCAAAGAAAAAAAATAAAAAATAAAAATAAAAAATAAATAAATAAAAAAAATTAATTAAATTAAAAATTAACATAAATGAAAAAATAAATAACACAAAATAATAGAATGAGCAAAAAAAAAATTAATAATGTTAAATATATTTAACAACACATCCGCTATATTCTGCCAACATTTATTTATAATCCCACAACTTTTATTTTGTAAGCTGAAAATAGTTTCTTGAGTTTAAAGTTAACTTTATGCGTCTAACTGTTAAGAAACATATTTTATACATTTTTTCTACAATATGCATTTATTTGGCTATAAATTAACGAGTTTCAAAAGCAAGTGCTTAAACTGATGGACGTGTGGCAGACGTTGTGGTTAAAAAAAATTTATACTCCCAGTAAATCAACAAAAATCTACATACAAAAACAGTCAAATAAATTACATAAGGTCCAACTAACAAAAAAAATAAAAATAAAAAACAAAAAACACCGCACTGCACATTAAACGTTTAATGAACCCAACTGCAGTGCCAAATATGGCATATCCTTAACAAACTAACTAATAAAAAAAAACTTTGAATGTGAATAAAAGTGTGAAGTTGTGTATGCTTGTATGACTACAATTCGCCAATAATAAATGAGTAGTCCAAAATTATAAATAACTATAAAAAAGCACAAGAACAACTAACTACTTGCGACAAAGCGGGCAATAACGATCAATCAAATCAAACGGCAGGCACGCGCTTCATGCGTTTGCAGCTAAAATTTTGGTTTAATAAGAAGTCTTTAAAATTCTCAATACGCAGAAATAAGACAACACAGAAAAAAAAATACCAAAAGGAACGCACGCTCTTAGTAAATCATATTTTTTTTATATATTTTAATTTAACAATATTTATTGTTATAATTCTCGTGTAGTGTCATCAAATTACAAAAACGGAAATACACAACAATAAATGAATATACCTATAGCCATTAGTATATATGTAGTATATCTGAATATAAAAATTGAAAAAAAAAAAAAAAATATTTGGATAAAAGTAGAAGCAGCAGAAGCGTGTCTACTTACGAAACCAAATCCGAGCCAAACGCTGATCGCACTGGCGGTTACAGCTAAGCAACCAATATGAAAATGAGCGTCTGCCACTTGTCTTTATTAAGCCTGTTGTTATCTGCTATGTAAAAAAAAAATGATAATAATAATAACAACAAAGCCCACAATTGACAATAAGCCGAAAATTACAAAACAATGAAATGGGTACTCGAAAAATGAACATACAAAAAAAACCAAATGCATAGCTCTATTTCCGGTTGGAGCACGTGCGTATTTTTGAATGCGGCTTAAAGCACACACAAACAGATCAAGTCATAGAAGCACGCACCACGATCAAAAACAAAAAAAAAAAAAAAAAAAAAAAAAAATGGAGGATCAGAAGAAAAATTATATATGTAACTCAAGAATTAATAGTCTCAAGTTTGATTGCGAAAAGAAGTTGCCGCGAGCTAGCTGAAGAATCCATGACCCAGTCGATTTCAAGAAAAATTAGAGACAGTAGATCCCTTATCTTTTTATATCTTTCATGAAGATGAAATGGTATTATCACTTTGTTCCGATGTTTGTAAGTATGAGAAGAAGAAGAGATGGGCCCATCAATAAGTATACCGAAATGATCAGGATGACGAGATGAGTTGATTTAGCCATGTTCGTCTGTCCGCCTGTCTGTTTGAACGCAAACTAGTCCCTCAGTTTCAGAGATATTTGGCTGAAATTTGGTATGCGGCCACCATTTTCTAACATAGAAATCATTTGTCGGAACCGGCAAGATCGGACCGATATTTCATATAGCTCCCATACAATCGATAGTTCCGATAAACGGCTCTTGGGCTATAACTCCTGTAAATAAACAGGTAGGAACGTGAAATTCCGTAACTATTGCTCTTTTAGAATGTGGAATGTCGATGTTAAAAATCAATGAGATTGAACCAATATAACACATCGCCCCCATATAATCGATAGTTCCGATAATTTCGGTATGAGCTAAACTTCACACAGGCTGTACTGTGAATCGAAGAGTGAAAATCGTGACGCTTATTCATGGAAGGTATATAGCCTTCGGCACAGACAGCTTTCCCTACTTGTTTTATTTTATTTAAATAATTTTTTATTTTATTATTTATTTTTATTTTATTTCTTTTATTAATCTAATAGTAAAAAAATAAAATTATACCTCCTTTATTTTATGTGGTTGTTTTATTTTTTTTATTTTTTTTTTTTTTTATTTTTATTTTTTTTTTTTATTATATATTTTCTTTATTTTCTTTTTTCTTTTCTTTATTTTTTATTTTTGCTTATTTTATTTTTTTTATTTTCTACTTTATTTAATTTTATTCAATTTATTTTTTTTATTTTTTTTTTATTATTTTTTTTTATTTTTTTATTTTTTTTATTCTTTTTTTTTATTTTACTTAATTTTATTTCTTTTATTTTTTTTATTTTTTGTATTTTACTTTCCTTTTTTTTACTTTATTTAATTTTTTTATTTATCTCTTATTTTATATATTTTTACTTTTTTGATTAATTTTTTACTTTTTTTTCTACTTTATTTACTTTTTAAATTTTTTATTTTCTACATTATTTTATCTTTTTTTATTTAGTTTGTATTACTTTTTTTACTTAATTTGTTTTATCTTACTTCATTTCAGTTCTTTTATTTTTTCCTATTTTTTTATTTTATTTTACTTTTTTTCATTTTTTATTCTACTTTATTTAATCTTAAAATGTCTTTATTTTATTTTATTTTAATATTTTTTATTTTTTTTTTTAATTTTTTTTTATTTTTTTATTTTTTTTTTTTTTGTATTTTACTTCATTTTATTATATTTTTTTTTATATTAGTTTTTTAAATTTTTTTTTTTAATTTTTTTTTTTAATTTTTTTTTATTTTATTTTTGTTTGTATCTTACTTCTTACTTCTCTTTTTTAATATTCGTTTTTTTAATTTTTTTTTTAATATTTTAAATTTTATTTTATTTTGTTTTATCTTATTTTATTTTATTTTATTTTATTTTATTTTATTTTATTTTATTTTATTTTATTTTATTTTATTTTATTTTATTTTATTTTATTTTATTTTATTTTATTTTATTTTATTTTATTTTATTTTATTTTATTTTATTCCATTTTATTTTAGTTTTAAATTTCATAACTTTTTTGTGCGATTTCGGAACACTTTTCGAAAATCACGTGGAGAATATCTCTAGAAAAATCTTTGGGCATATATTATTTTCATAACAAAGGCCCGGTGTAAAATTTATTGAAAGGAGTTTAGTTAGCTTATCAGAGGCGAATTTTTGGAACACTAGAACCACTTATGTTTTCCTATGACTGCAAAACAAACTCACGCTATCGATCGTGGCAACAAATACTACCAAAAAGTTTTTTCAATTGCACACGTGCGCTTTCTTTCGAAAGCAAAATAACTACCTACAAAAAAAAAAAAAACATTTGTAAAAAAAACTGAAGGGAGTCTTCAAAATGAATCAACGAGGAATTACATACTATAGAAATCAGTGATTCAACGCTTCTGCTATAAAGTTCATAGGGTTAACTCAAGAAGGGACAATCGTCGACGATGCAGCTGACACGTACCTACCATGACGAGGGAGTAAAATGTAATGAGTGCCGGCTAAAGAAAAGGGGCGGCACTTGAATATCATTGGTATTGTGACAAAAAGCACTGAATAACATAATAATTAATGCGGGGAAGGGTAGGGCTAACTGAGTATGTATGAGCGAAGCATACTGTACCATGCATGATCATCATCATAGGCCACCAAACAGCGCCGCCGCCGACTGCCTGCCGCTGATGAGCGATCGAGTTGAATATGAAATTAATGGTGTGTGCCAAAGGCTAATGTGTGCATACAAAATTAGGGTGTGATTTTTTTATTTTATTCAGATTTTATTTGTTTTTGTTTTTTTTTTTTTTTGGATGACATGGCTTGATTGTTTTGTTGCTTTGTTGTAAAAACCTTTCGGTCTTTTTTTTTTTTTTGGTGAGTAGAAGTGTTGGAGCACTTGTGGCAATTTGTATGCATTTATATTCTATACACAGATGATTGTAAATGCATTACAAATACAACGAAATTGGGAAGTAGTAATAATTTTTTTCAAAGGAAGTTATGTTTTTGAGAAATTTATGATTTTTGGTTTCTATGTTTTGTTTATTTATTTTTTATTGGCTTTTATTTTTTTATATATATTTTGTATTGGCTTTTATTTTTTTTTGTATTTTACCTTATTTTTTTATTCTTTTTTATTTTTTTTATTTTAATTTTTTTTTTTTTTTATTTTAATTTATTTTGATTATTTTTTTCTTTAATTTTTTTTAATTTAACTTTACTTTATTTTTTCCGTTTTTTTTTTCTTTTTTAATTTTATTTTATTTTTTAAAATTTTTTTTTTTTAATTTATTTAATTTTTTTTTCAATTTTTATTTTATTTTAGTTTATTTTGATTATTTTTTATTTATTTTTTCCTTTAATTTTTTTTTTTTTTTTTTCAATTTAGTTTAATTAATTTTTTTTTATGAACTTCAAGGGGATCTGAAAAACCTCGTCCCTCAAAGTGATCTTCGTACGAAAAAAAAAAACTAAAACCAAACTGCACGAAATGTACCTAATGGAGTAAATAATCAAATTAAGAAAAACAATTCGACCAAAGCGAATTAACAAAAAAAAAGAATAAAATTAAAATGCATAAAAATGTGGGTAGATCATCAGTGGCGCGACACGATCATATATATAAAAAAAAATACGATCATAAGTGATGATGTGGTAAGCTTTTGGCCAGCCCAGTGTAGGTACAGACAAACATAAGTAGCAATGGCGATCTTAAATGTGCGAATGAGTGAGAAGACAAAAAACTTGAAACGTCAAAGAAATATGTGCAAACGTAGATACTTCTATGGAATATTTACACACATATGTATCTTAAGACTGAATTAATTAAGTCTGAAATTCATTATGTGACCATACAAGTTCTAAAAAAAGATAACGACCAAAAAAAAAAAACTTTATATATCCATACAAAAAATAGTTCAACAAAAGTTTCAAACAACTCAAACAAAATGTCGAAAGCATAGTAGGTAGTCACGCCAAGCAAGTGGGTAGCAGCAATAAAATGATCGCCAAGATCGTCATGATCACTCACATGCATAATTGTTTGGCGATTGGTTAAAGCAAGATATACACATTTCCCATATACTTAACAACAAGCCTGAGAAACTATACAAAGATATTTGATTGCTCCAACCCACTTATGTATGTTCACATCGATCGCTATAGATCGCGGTGTACAAATATCAAGCACAAAGAGATCACACGATCGGCTGCTGTATATGCTACTGCTTGCTGAGTGCTGGTGCGACATGATTATCTGTGGTGGACGGTGTATGCATGTGAGAATGAATGTATAATGCGAATACATATTTTATATTAGTGAGATTGGCTGACTGTCCAGTTCAATAGCTAAACTTGATCGGAATGAGGGAATGTGTGTAGATATGTATGTATATTAGTCTGCCCTTTTCCTACTAAAATATTTTGGACAGGCTTTAGACTGCCCCTTCAAAACATATTTTCATGTAAAAAGTTTGTTTATCAGTCGAATAAATTTCCAAGTTTACTTAAGAAAATGGTCCTAGAATATGTTTTCAATCCCATGAAAGTCTCAAGCAAAACAGCTCGACTGATTCTGAGATAATTTCATACATAAAAAAAAAATTTAGTACATAATCATAAAAAATTAGTACTAATTCATGAAAAATAAAATATAGTTTTAGTACTAAATCATAAAAAAAATTTAAGATTTTGAAACAAAAAGAGGAAAAATTATGAAATTAGAATATTATACTACAGGATTTAATTATAAAAAGAGTAATAGAATTTCAGTATTAAATCATTAAAACAATTACCATTTTAGTACTTAATCGAACAAAGAACAAACAAATACAATTTTAGTACTAATTAAACAAAACAAAATAGTACTTAATCATAAAAAAATAGTACTAAGTCATGAAAAATAAAACAAAGTTTTAGTACTAAATCATAAAAAACAATTTTAAGATTTTGAAACAAAAAGAGGAAAAATTATGAAACTGGAATATTATACTATAGGATATAGTCATAAAAAATGTAATAGAATTTTAGTACCAAATAATTCAATAAAATTGTAGTACTAAATAATAAAATAAAATTTTAGTACTAAATAATAAAATAATATTTTACTACTAAATAATAAAATAAAATTTTAGTACTAAATAATAAAATAATATTTTAGTACTAAATAATAAAATAAAATTTTAGTACTAAATAATAAAATAAAAATTTAGTACTTAATCAAAAAAATACAACTTTAGTACTAATTTAAAAAAATTTGTACTATATCAAAAAAAATAAAATTTTAGTAAAAAATAAATAAAAATAAAAAACATTAAATGAGAATATTATCGTAGTATTCAATAATAAAAAACATTTTTAAAATGTGAGTAATAAATCATAGTATTTAATCATAAAATATAAATTCAGCAGGTACACACTAGAAGTGAAGCTTATTTTATGAGTCACCCTAATCTACATACATACTTATTTATTAAGGCGTTTTTGAGTGGGCGCCAAAGTTGCGCGAATTGGCTGTCGTTTTAAAGATATTCGTTTACGTCTTATAAGCACAGCCTTGGCTGCTGTAAGATTCATTGCTTTGATGGACAGTGGGTGAATATTGCCATTTATCGATAGCAAAAAAAAAATAATGAAAACGATATCGATTATTGATATGAAAAAATATTTCAGGAAAATATCTACATAGCTAGTACTGGAATATTTCTATTTTAAAAACGGATTTGTGGACGTGAGTCCTAATTTACTAATTACTTTCAGAAAAAAAGATTAACTCCAAAAAGTAAAAAAAAAAAGAAAATACTATAGAAGTTCATAAAAGTCTTCAATACCTTTCAAATTTTTACTTTTCATTATTACACATAAACCATTTTTTTATGATCGCACACTTAATAAAACGTAGCCACTGTACAGCACAGGTTGGTTTGAGTTGCGGCACGTTTTTAGATAAAGCTTTTCACTGTTGAAGCACATCTAGAGGAGTAAATAATTTTTCGTAATGACTTTTGTTGAAACGACAAACATCCAACGCACGTTTCGTAAAATATTATTGTTATTCAACAACCAATCAGCGTGAACTACTAAAAGAAAAAGAGTTTTGGTCAGTGTGGCAAAAAAGCATACGTATGTATGTAGTTTCATGATAATTTTTGCAACTTTTTTTTTCAATAAGAGCAGAAAGACCGTTTTGCCACGTATACATTTGATATGTACGGTTGTCTAAAGGAAAGTATCTCAAATTTTTATTTTTTTAGAACTTAATTTGCATTTTTTACTAATTTTTGTATCTTTGGCCAAGATAGGATGATTTTTCACTCTGATGGCGATGAAGAACTTTCGCCATATCACCGTTTCGATTATATAAGCTTTTTGAAAATTTACGTAGCTTGGTAAAATAAAATCTTAGTACTAAACTATAAAAAAAAAAACAATTTTAGTAGATACTAATCATGCTCAACTATATATAGTTTTAGAACATCAAAAAATATATTTACATAAAAATTTAGTACTAAATCGCAAATTATC
This sequence comes from Campiglossa producta, assembly GCA_964058755.1. NCBI lineage: Eukaryota > Metazoa > Arthropoda > Insecta > Diptera > Tephritidae > Campiglossa > Campiglossa producta. Next base: position 20,499,672 of record CAXKVI010000001.1, on the reverse strand, counting down.
GAAACAGATATTACATTTTAGTACTGACTAAAAAAATTTAATTTTAGTTACAAATCGTTAAAAAGTATTGCATTTTCCTACCTAATAAATTAAGTGTTTTAATTGCTAGTAAATAATTGAAAAACAGTATGTAATAATACTTATAACTAAGTTATAAAAAAAAATGTGTACTAAATCATTAAAAATTTCAAATTTTAGTACTTAACCTAAAAAATTATTACTAAATAATGAAAAATATTTATGTACATATGTATGCAAATTTGTGCCGAAATCATAAAAGATACTTTAGTACTAAATAATTTAAAAAATTGGTACTAATTTATCAAAAAGACATAAATCGTATAAAATATTGGAATTACCTTATGAATAAAATGTTTTTTTTTTTTGATAAATAGTAGTAAATTATAAAAAAGTAGTATTAAATTTTAGAACTAAGTTATAAAAAAATTGGTACTAAATAATTCAAAAATGCATATTTTAGTACTAAACTTAAAAAAATGAGTACTAAATTTTAAAAAATATATATGTACAGTACATATACAAATTTAGACCGAAATCTTAAACGAAACTTTAGTACTAATTAATTAAAAAAATTAGTACTAATTTATCAAAAATACCTACATCGTTAAAAAATATTGCACCTACATTATGAATAAAATGTTTTTTTTTTTTGATAATTAGTAGTAAATTATAAAAAAGTAGTATTAAATTTTAGAACTCAGTTATAAAAAATTAGCACTAAATAATTTAAAAATGCACATTTTAGTAGTAAACTTAAAAAATTAGTACTCAATCTTTAAAAAATATATATGTATGTACATATACAAATATAGACCGAATTCGTAAACGAAACTTTAGTACCTACTAATTAATTCAAAAAATTAGTACTAATTTATCAAAAAGACTATAAATCATTAAAAACTATTGCACCTACATTATGAATAACATGTTTTTTTGATAATTAGTAGTAAATTATAAAAAAGTAGTATTAAATTTTAGAACTAAGTTATAAAAAATTAGTACTTAATAATTTAAAAAGGCACATTTTAGTACTAAACTTGAAAAAATTAGTACTAAATCTTAAAAAAATTATATGTATGTACATATACAAAGTTAGACCGAAATCGTAAACGAAACTTTAGTACTAATTAATTAAAAAAATTAGTACTAATTTATCCAAAAGACATATAAATGCATACATAAATTTTTTTGCGGACTAAGTTATAAAAAAACAATTTTATTTAATAACAAATACATAAAGAGATTTTAGTACTTACTAAACCAGTAATAAAATGTATGTATATAAAGTTTATATTTTAGTATAAAATGATCGAAAATAAATATACATATATGAACAAGTTATAAACAATTTTTTTTATTACGAAATCATTATGAAAATAAAATTTTAGTACCAAATCATAAAAGACTTAAATCAAATTTTAGTACAAAAGAGAAATTTTGAATTTTAGTTCTAAATATTATAAAAAAAGAAAAAAACATATAAAATTGTAATATCAGACCAAAGGATTTGTTAAAAATTAACTACAAATAAAAGTTTGTGCTAAAAAAATTAAATAGGAACTACCAATTTGAAGCACAGAGCACTCACTAGCCACAATAGCTGTTAGCTCAAACCCTGAATATACACTCAATTAAAATTTTCAAGAAATCAAACAAAATGAGCAAGCAATCGAAAACAAAAACTAAAGAAAAAAATAGTACAAAAAAAATCAGCAACCACGCTAAATCAACAACAACAACGATCAAAATAACCATGCAATTCACAATTTGTATAGCACACAATTAATGTCCAATAAACACACAGCACAAGCACTCACAACCCGTTTTACACTCAATTGCTCAGATATGAATGAACTTGAAAAATGAATATTCACTCACTCATTGAGGTTGAGTAAAGGAATTTCATACCAATACCAATAAGATTTGTTGGAGCAAAAGAAAAACCACCACCAACAAACAGAGCGAAAAGCAAGGCACACACACACACATGTGTGCAGCGGATGTGCAGTGCACACGAACACACAGATACTCTTCTTAAGGGGCATATGAATGAATGAATGAATGAACGGCCATAGAGCAAATAACAGCTACCAATTGAGTATTTGGGCGTCAAATATAGCCAACACAGAGCGCGTACAACCAACAACACCACATAATAAACAATTATAAAAAACTAGAAAATTGAGTACTTTCATACAAACATACATTAAGGCGCATACACCAGCGCAAACAACTTCTACTACACCCAAAAGCAGCAAACTTCAGTTGTAAAACGGATGTCGAATGTTATAGAAGTTTGATACGGACAAAAATACAACGGACTTGAGAGCAAACAAAACGTAACTGCGATCGGTTAATAATATCACACTAACAAGTGATCGTGTACTTAATTTTATTGAAAATGTGTGTATGACTCGATTTTGAAAAAAAAATAAAAAAAAGTGTAACATTTAAACAACAACAAAAAAAACAGCAAGATTAATGTCTAAACAAAATTGTGCTGATGTAAATTACTCATCAATTGAAATTAACTAAAACAAAAAATTAAAATCTAACGTGTAGTATAAAATTGCTTGAAAGAATTATTGTGATCATTAAGGATCGACAGCAAGTGCGAAAGCTCCAATTGGAAGATTTATTGTGTATGTATTTTTTTAAGCATAACAATGGCGGCGCATAAAAATTTACGTAGATAAATTTAAATTAAAAAAAATATATATACATAATAAAAACTCTAAGTTAAAAACGAATCAACAAACGCTGTGATTTGTGTGAGTACCTAAAAGAAAAAAATTCAAAGAATTTTTTTTTAAGATAAATTCATGTGTTGTTTTCACATTTGCGCCTTACATTTTATGCGTCTTGTGGGTGCTAGCGATAAATTTTAAAGTGAAAAGAATTTCAAGCGCACAAACAATATATGTAACTAAAATTGTATAAAAAAAAAATGTTATCGCATTTCAATTGAAGTGATTTTTTTTTTTTTTTTTTGTATAATAAATTGTTTATGCTATGGCTGCTGATATTCAGCTGGTTTAGTTCATAAACGATTGGTACTAGTAAGCGTGTTGCGATCGTGCCGTCGGAAGGCGCAAAGTTTTAAGTGCGAAATTGTATTTTTTTTAATATTTTAGCAAATTACTTAAATGATTTTAAAACTAAAAAAATTAAAAAATATATGGCTAAAAAAACAGTACTAACCAAATTATTTTGGAAAGAAAAACTTACAAAAAAAAAATAAAAAAATTTTAAATATTAAATATTTAAATTTAATTTAAATATTAAAAAAAAAAAACAACCAAGGAAATAATTGAATACAAAAAATTTATAAAATAAAGAAAAAAATTCAACACAAAAATAAATATAAAAAAAAAAATAAAAAACGAAAAACAATAAAAAAAATTTATATTAAAAAAACAGCAACCGAAAAAATTATTTAAATAAAAAAATAAAACAAAATAAAAAAATAACAACATAACAACATAAAAAAAAATTTACAAAAACATTAAAAAAGATATATAAAAAATGAAAAAAAAACAATCAAAGAATAAAAATTGAAAATAAATTTAAAAAAATGTAAACAAATATTTATATAAAGTAGCCAATAAAAAAAAAATTAAGAAAAAAATAAAAACAAAAAAAATCAAAAACAAAACTAATAAAACTAAAAACAATAAATAAAAATTTTAATATTGAAAAAAAACCAGCGGAAAAATTATTTTAATAAAAATTTAATAAAAAAAATTTTAAAGACAATTAAAAAAAATTATATAAAGATTGAAAAAAATATCAAACGATAAACACTGAAACTAAATAAAAACAAATATTCATATAAAAAAGCCAAAAAAAATGTTTCTAAAAAAATACAATAAAAAAAATTGAAGAAAAATAGAAAAAACAATTAAAATTTAAAATAAATAAAATAAAATATCAAATATGTATAGGTATAGTAACATAAATTGAGAGTTAAAGAAACCTTGAATGTTCACTGAAAAAAAAAATAACAGAAGAGTAAAAAATATTCAAAAAAAAAAAAATAAAAGTAATAAAAAAATTTTTATAATTTAAAATAAAATGCAAAAATGCAATAAAAAATTCAAAAAAAAGTATAAACAAAAAAATAAAAGTAATAAAAAAATTTGTAAAATTGAAAATAAAAGTAAAAAAAAGTGCAATAAGAAATAATATATAAAAAATTCAAAAAAAAAAAAAATATAAACAACAAAAAATAAAAGTAACAAAAGAAATTTGTAAAATTTAAAATAAAAGTAAAAAAATGCAATAAAAAATTATATGTAAAAAATTTAAAAAAAGTATAAACAATAAAAAATAAAAGTTATAAAAAAATTTTGTAAAGTTAAAGAAAAAAGTAAAAAAATGGGTTTTAAACAATAAAAATGTTATTGTCCTTAAAAAAAAATCTGAATTAAGCTCCGACGCATTTGCAAAAGTTGTAACTCACTTTGAAATAATAAAGTAATAACTAAAAATAGTTTAAAATTACTATCTTAAATTTTATATCCCAAAAATATTTTTTAAAATTTTCAAAAACTAAAAAATATTTAAAAAATATTGGAAAGAAAATTAATTCAAAGTTTTTTTTTTTTAATTTGTTCAAGCGATGTATTTGTAAATTTGTAATTTATATATTTTAAGATTTCATAAAAGATTACAAATCGTCGGCTAAGAGTGTAAACCTGCCAACGACCAAAAAAGTATTTTTCAGTAGAGGCAAAAAACCAAATTTAACTAGAACTTCCAGGTTATGGTTTGAGGGCCATGATTGCCTTGAAGCATCAAAAATGAAATCTTTTTCGCTGGCTTGACTATTACCTTGACTTAGACCCAGAAAGTAATACTCTAGAATAGAACAGTTACCGGGGGACAGAAGCTCTATATGTTGGATCTAGCAGCTTTTCTCATCGAACAATTTTTGATATTTGTATATTTATTTTGAGGCTTTTTTTTTTTGTTTGCCAACTGTAGAGTCGGCTACTCCTTCGAACTGCATCAAAAAGTCGATTTGGCTAAGAACGGGATTTAGCAGGTTTACACTCTTATGCCTGGTTTTCATTAGGTCAAAATGACTGAATTTGATGTCAAATGTGTTTTCATTATGTCTTTAAAACTGGCATGAAAATTCGTCAACATGCTGGCAAATTTATTTTGTGTGTCAATCGTTGAAAATCCCGCCCGCAAACTGAAATTCGATCGTTTTTTACATGCATCATTTGATATGACAACGTATTGTCAAAACTGACTACAAACGCAATTGACAAAATATGACAGCCGTTTTCATTGGTTTGACAATATTTGATGTCATATTTTGACCTAATGAAATGGTATAATGTCAGATATGCCTACAAAGTCTTTGTTTAAGGAAAAATTTGCTGCTGCTTTACAATTTTTTTTATCTTTTTTTCTTTTTTTTAGTACTGCCCCAAAGGGAATTGTGTAAAAAAAATTTTCCTCCCAATTTCGAACGAATTTTCCAAGAACTCGATTCATGCGCCATCTACCGGAATTTTTTCGATGAACAAATTCATTGTCACATGTTTCAGGTGTCCAGTTTCAAGTCTCTAGCTTGCCGGGAAGTTACTCAAAAATCAATCAGAAGTAGGCCCTATCATTCATTTTATCCTGAATTATGTGCTAGCTATCAAGTCAATAGATGATCAGGAAATTAGTTAGAAGTCGATCGCAAAATACCCATTTTACATGATGAAGAATTTGATTTCCCCTGGGTTCAGAAACATGTGTAAAGTTTCTTGTCTCTAGCTTCCGGGAAAGTTAATCAAAGATAGATCGCACGGTTTCCCCGCTTTTCGGAGATTTAAAGCAATGTTCAATTATCTCGATCAGCGCACCAGCTAGCGGAATATTTCTTTCAACAAAGTATGTGCTAAATTTCAATTTTCGATAGCAGGATACTCAATTTTAAACGAAATACGGAATTTTCTTATGCGAAGTACAAAGATCTTATATCGAAATTTTTTAAGATGCAAAAAGTTTAAAATAAGAATAAAGTACTAATATAAAAAAACAGGACGTGTGGCACTCGGGGACTGCCGCGGTAAAGCTATTGCATACCATTTTTTATCAACTTATGCAATTATAATATTTATGAAAACTCAATAAGCACATTTACGACTTTTGAGCAGTACAGCCTTAACCTGTTAACAGTATAGCCTATAAAGCTCCAATTTTATGTAATCGGCCTGCTGCTAATATCAGTACAACGTCACACTGTTAGTAGTATAGCCTAAATGTAGGCAACGCTTACAGCTCCAATTTTATGTAATCGGCCTGTTGCTAACATTAGTACAACGTCATACGCCTAAATGTAGGCAACGTTTATATTTATTCTTGTCAAATTATGTTGCTAACGCCGAACCTTTTAACATTGAAAAAAGTCCGTTACGAACTTTTGTAACATTAACATTTTTTCATTGCGATAAAATCTATGCAATAGCTTAAAAATAAACTGTCCTTTAAAAAAATATCTATATCTATAGATATTCTCATTGTTAGCTCATAAAACAACTTAAACAAGAATCCACATATCCAAATTTGGACTCCGCACTTTCGCGACCAAAATTCTTGATTTTCTTTGAGTGTAGTTCAACGGGCAGTTGCCTAAGCAGACTTTGCAAGATTTCGACTTTATATAAAGGTAGTAAAAATTCAAAAAAATATCTATAAAATGTTTATCAAACAGCATTTAATTCACTGACAGCTGTTTAACTGCCTAAAACTATAAAAAAATAACGCTAAACTTATTTTTACCCAAGAAGTTTTAATAAATATTTAAAATTTTAAAATACACTGAAAAAAAAAATTGGTAAAAACAGAACAGAAGTTACAAAAAAAAAGAAATTAAAAAATAAAAATAAAATTAAAGAAAGAAACTTATAAATAAAAAGTTTGTTTTTTTTTTGGGTTTTTTATGAATTTTTTTTAATAATACATTATTTTTTTCGCCACTCGAAAATTATTTTTACCCAAGAAGTTATACTAAAAATTAAAAAAAAAAATACACCGAAAAAAATTTTAAAATAAAAAAATTAAAAATAAAATTAAAGAAATAAACTTATAAATAAAAACTTTGAATTTTTTTTTGTTTTTTTATGAAATTTTTTTAATAATACATAAATTTTTTCCCACTCGAAAATTATTTTTACTCAAGAAGTTTTAATATATATTTAAAATTTTTAAATACACTGAAAAAATAAGTGAAAAATTAAAGAAACTGTATATTATTACTAATATAAACATAACAACAACTAACATAAATTACAAACAAATTAAATTAAAAAATAGAAAATAAAAAAAGAAAGAATAAAATTTAAGAAATAAATTTATAAATAAAAACTTTGAATTTTTTTTTTGGTTTTTTATGATTTTTTTTTTAATAATGCATAATTTTTTTCGTCACTCGAAAATTATTTTTACTCAAGAAGTTCTAAAAACAGATGTTACAAAAAAATGAAATTAAAAAATAGAAAATAAAAAAATATTTAAAAAATTAACGTGAAAATAAAAACTTTGAAATTTTTTGGTTTTTATGAAATTTTCTTTAATATTACATAACTTTTAAGAAATATTTAAAATACACTGAAAAAAATTAGTAAAAAATTAAAGAAACTGTATGTTATCACTAACATAACTTACAAAAAAATGAAGTTATTAGAAAATAAAAAAAATTAAGAATAAAATTAAAGAAATAAACTTATAAATAAAAACTTTGAATTTTTTTTTTTTTGTTTTTTTATGAAATTTTTTTTAGTACAACATTATTTTTTTTTCGCTACTCGCCGCTTCTTCAAAACTTGTGAAATAAATAAAAACAGTGAACGCAACGCATTTATTATGAAGCAGCTTAATAAAAAAAAATATTTTTTATTTAGGAAAAAGTATTTTTCTATGAAAATATATGTGCCCCCAAACGAGATATGCCAATTTTGCATAATTAAATGAGTTAATTATATTGAAAAATACTCACAAAACTCAAAAAAACATTTCTGAGAAAAAAAAAATTCTCACATCATCATACTCCCGCATTTATGTGAAATATTCAACAACCCCTCGTTCAACCAACAAAGCAGCTGCAACAAGAGCTCGCAACTGCTAAACAGCTTGATGAATGCCAAAATTTCTGCAAAATCAATCTTAATCAATTAAATTCAAGTGAACTGATTGCAATCTGCTTAATTTTGTAAACTATCGCGAAACTCCCCTAACCTCATTACAAACTACAAATACCTAATTAAAGTAAATAAGTAGAAACAGCGAGCAGAACACATTCGCAGAATCAACGTCAATGACGAATATTTTCTCAACAAAATCAAAATTGAAAATTTCTCATTGCCGTCGTTGCCCAGCCATACAAAAAAACGTAAAGACATGCCGCCCTCTGCGTTTTTAGTTGGTTCAACCATTTTGACAACAGAAACAAAGGCGGCAACAAATAATAATCATAAAAAGGGCAGCAACAACATTGACCACAATAACAGCAAGCTGAGGAACAACAACAACACGGCTAACACTTGCAACACTACAACAACAACAAAGCAGCAATTACAAAAAGCGCCAAAACTGCTTTCACCAACAAAAGCACTCACAACCTGCTCATCACCGCCTACCCTGTCACCACCAGCAACACCTGTGCAACAAACTAAATATCCCTCGAGCAGTCCAACAATCACACAAAAATATAATCAAAATAATAATTGTCAAACGGTACAAAATTATAATTACTTAAGCGCTAACGAGCAACAGATCGAATTTGATCTGCAACAACAAGAGTACTTAGAATTACAACAATATTATACACTACAACAACAGCAACAACAGCTGAAGCGTACAACACCATCAAAAATGGTATTACAAAGTTATGAAAATTATGCCACATACCATTTGCCAACGCACCATCATCATCATCATCATCAACATGGTGCTACGCATGCGTTGTCACATCAAATGCCATTAACACAAGCGACGCATCAGCAACAGCAGCAGTCACAGCATCCCCAACATCATCATCACCATCATCATTCGCAAGCGCAACATAATCACCAACAGCAGCACCACCCGCAATCACATCAAACTCAACAATATCAACAGCAGTCTCCACAGCATCAACAGCAACAACAAACACAGCAACACCAGCAGCAGCAACAACAACAATCTTTAACACAACTGTCACAACAGCAAACACAACAGCATCGTTTATCCGGCGGCAGCACAGGTAGCGCTTCTGCAAGTTCATCTTCGTCTTCGAGCGTCGCAACGACGGCAGCTGGTTTGGGTGGTGGTGGTGGCGGCGGTGGCGGTGGAAGTACGTCGGGTTTAAGCACTGGTGCTTCTTCTGTGATTGGCTCACCCAATCCCACCGCCTCTTCGCTGGGCATTGGTTACTTTAACGATATGGCCACCACTTTTGTAGGTGATTATGCGCCATCACATCATCCGACCGCGAATTCGTATTACACCGATATCGATGCGAATTTCTTTAGTCAAGGTAAATTTTTTAGCGTGATTCGAAAAAATTGATTATTTTTTTTGGATTTATGTATCTATACTTCGAATAAATTCGCATTGTCAGGTTTTATAAGAAACTAACTTCTCTACGGACTTAACCCTAATTTAAACAATTTTTTTATTAAAAAACCGGGGTATTTGTTTTCTTTAGCATCCAACTGCTAATAAATTAGCTAAAATTATGGGGAGGGCTCAAAAGATGGGGTTTGGCCTCAGGATCACGAATCCGGAAGCGGTTTTTTAATATTTTGCCTCTCTGAAGAGATATTTGCAATTTTATGTTTTACGTACTCCTAATATCGACGCCTGAGTGGAAGATCCCATATTTGAAAATATTTTTAAAAAACGGCCTAACTCAGAATTCCTAAATTAAAACTTGGTTCATGAACGGCCTATCTTAACCCAATACATTTTTAGCTGAGTTAGGGTATTTTCGAAAAAAAAAAATGGATAAGGGCGGCTTTGAAAAATATTTCGAAAGAAGGTGATCTTCCACTTAGTAGTCTATATAGTTGATATTGTTAGACTGCAAAATCTTTATGGTAGTCGAGACGAACTTCGAAACTTGAAATTTTTTTCTTTATTTTAAGATTTGGTTGACTTTATCAACATTATGCGAAAGTTGCTTTCAAATCACCGGTCTGTTTTATAAATATTTCCTCATTCAACCGGGAATCCTATCAAAAACATAGAGATCATCATCACCAAAACCCTACAGCACTTAAGAGTAACTGTTGCGAGTCAAAAACAACTCGAGAGATCAAGTCATTTAAATGAATTAAAAGTATATAACCCACGATGTCAATTTAGTTCCCGGGTAAACTTGACTTTAAAAACAAAAAAATTTTTTTATTCTTGAAACCCATCAATATCCGGTAACTTCAAAAATTATAATTTTTATAAAATAAACCACAAAGTAATCGTTATTTCTGTCCATACCTCAGTCAGATAGGTAATCGTCAAATCTTCCCAAATTACACAGTGTTACAGTGATTTTACACTTTTGAAGCGACCTTGTAGAGATTGTTCACCTGGTCGAATCATACACGAAGCACCGGTTAAAAGATTTGTAACACCCGCAAATTCTGGTTTTGGGGTCTAAAACCCGTTTTTTTCGTTTTTTCCATCTTGTTTTTCTTTTTGGGGTTACTTTTTCTCTTTGGAACTTTCAAAGGCATAGCGATTCCGTTGATTTTTTCATTAAAAGCGCCAAAAATGGTGATTTCTGGGGGTGTGCCATTGGTATGGGTGGGTCCACCCTATAAAGTTAGTGGGAGTCGATCATACATTTAAACAGGATTTGGGGCACTCTAAATGGGTCAACTTAGGATTTTTTAAACTTTGATGCTCAAAGTCAAAAGTACAAAGTCGGGACATGAGAATTGGTTTTAGACCAGGCCTAGGCACTTAGTGGGACAATTGTCCGAAAATCTGAGAACCAAATACACATAGATTATTACGCTCTTTTGCCTGGCCTCTCGAACAATGACATTGTTGCTATGATCGCATTGATCAATCAATGGATGTCGTTGGTTATGCACGGTTTCGGTACGTGCTAGTGAGCGACGGAGCAAACAGATGCGACGACCGCTCTTTCGCTAACACCCCTTCACTACCAATTTTGCCGGGTCCTGTTTTAGACTGATGCTTTCTTCGACAAAGTATCTTATTTTGATCTTACACATAGTTCCCTGTTTGGCGCTTGAGACCAAAAAATTAGATTTTGGATTATGCTGCATATCTTGAAAACTTGAAATCCTTTCCAAAAAAAAAAAAACTGGTAAAATGAAGTAGTGAATGCCTCTCGATGACACATGCCCAATAAGGTTCATTCGTTGTGAATTAGTTGCAAAAAAATTAAGTCAAAGCCGGAAAACCCGAAAAAAAATTTCAAATAATTCACCTTCTCGCGTTTAAAACATATCATACCCTTTTGAAATGAAAACAACTATACATATTACCCAAAATCGATTGAAAATTTGATTTTTTATGTTTTTTTTTTTTTTTGTAACGAAACTGTGAATATACGGTTTTTTGGCCTTAAAACCAGATTTTGGGGGTGTTACAAATCTTTTGAAGGGTGTTTTGTGTATAACTCGACCAGATGAACAATCTCTACTAGGTCGCTTCAAAAGTGTTTTCTATTTCTGTCTACACTTGTGAATTTTTCTTGAAAGCAATTATGAAACAAAATACGGGCGTACAAGGAGGAGTGAAAGAGATAGCAAGAAAAACTTGAAACGAATCGACGCTAAGCTTTCAAGTGTGCTCTTCCCCTCTCTTCTCACCTCCTTCGCCTATGTAAAAGGGCACTTTGCGTATACTTATTGCGTTTTGATTTGAAGCTCCTCATACAGTGTAAATATTTGTTCTACGTCTACGAAACCTTTCAATTAAACAACAATCAATCTGCATTTCACACGCAAAATAAGCAGATAACGGAAAATTTAATTAAAAACAGACTAAAAATGAGTGCACAAAAGTATTTACAATTTTTAGAAATTTTACAAACTAAAATCAGTTTTCTAATAATGGCTAATTTTCCCTGTTTAACACCTACACCACCGCAACAATGTTAAATATAGGTACGCACACAAAATGTCAAAAAGTTAGTAAATAAATAAATAGTGACAGCTTCAAATTAAAAGAAGCTTAGATATGCTCGCCTCCTCATCCCATTTCTGTCACCGCAATTAAAGAGAAAATTAATATTGACATCAAAGCGAGATGATGTTGATTTCGTGTTGCATGCTACAAATATGTATTTAGTAGCCAAAAAAAAAAAAGAGAAAATAAAATGAAACTTTAATTACGTGCTCGAAGCAGTCGCTGTCGTCGCTGCTGCTGATGTTGCAAGTTAATTGTGCACTAACGAGGGTGTGAACTTGTGATAAATGTAAATATAAATACACTCATTCCCAGAGCACAATTTACATTTGTATGCATGTGTATGTAAACAACTTATTTACAGCTCTAAATTGTGGGTAAAATTTTGGTTGTGGGATGTGGGTTGTATGCCAAATGGGCTGAGTGAAATGTAAAAATGCGGTGCGGGGCAAAACGTAGCATTTCAAGTAATTAAATTGCAATTTATTTAAATTCCCAAACAAGCATTGATGTGGCATATAAAAGTGGGCAATATTTTTTGGAGTATGTACGAGTATGTATGTACATTAGAGTGTTCCAAAAATTTAAAAAAAATTTGATGGAATGAACGAAAATAAAGTAACTAATATAGAATGAAGTATAGCTAATAAAAAAAAAAAAAAAAAATTTATTAAATAAAAAATTTATCAAATAATATAAGACGTAATAAAATAAAATAGTACAAAAAAAAATGCAATGAAAACTATAAAAAAAATAAAATAAAAAAACTAATTAATATATAATATAAAAAAATAAAATAACAAATTACAAAAAAAATAAAAAAAAAGGTTTAAAAAATTAAAATAAAGTGGAAAAAAATAAAATAAAATGAAATAAAAGAAAATAAAATAAGATGAAAAAAAATAAAGAAAGTAAAATAAAATAAATTTAAAAAAATAAATAAAATAAAAAATAAATTAAAAAAAAATACATTTAAAAAAACTAAAAGAATTAAAATAAAAGAATTAAAATAAAAAAATAAAACAAAAACAAAGTAAAATAAAATCAAATAAAATAAAATAAAATAAAATTTATTTATAAAGTAAGATAAAATAAAATACATAAATTTAAATAAAATAAAAGAAAAGAAATCAAAATAAAATAAAATTCAAATAAAATAAAATGAAATAAAAAAATAAAAATAAGATTAAAATAAAAATAAAAGAAAAAAAAAATAAAATGAAAGAAAAAAATTAAAATAAATTTAAAAAAATAAAAATAAATGAAGTAAAAATAAAAAAAATAAAATGAAATAAAATAAAATAAAAGAAAAAAATAAAATAAAATAAAACAAGTAATAAATTGCACAAGTAATAAACACCTCAGCGCTAGTTTTTCATATCGAAAGTAGGCGTGCTCAGGATGCGATTTCGCCCATTTCGTAATACCTATAATGCTAGTATACCTTGTGCTAAATTTCATGATTGTACCGTAATCACTTTAAAACGTACATATGACCAGTCAAATTTTCAAAAGTGCCTCCCGCTGCCACGCCCATATTTAAAAATTTATCAAAAATTCCTAATGACTATGGAGCTCATCTTACAAAATTATATCATTTTAGCCATTTTCGTTATCGAATTATGTAAATTTGAGTGATTTTCGAAATTTTCAATATCGAAAGTGGCCGTGGTCGGACGGCGATTTTTTCTAATTTCATCAGGTACCTATACCCCCAACGATACTAGCAAGCATCATCGTTCTACCGTAATCAGTTTAAAATGTATGATTAGTCGAACTTTCAAAAATGTCTCCCTTAAAAGTGGGCGGTGCCACTTTTCAAAATTTATTAAAAAATTATAATAGAATGAATTTTCGATATCGAAAAAAGGAGCGTGGTTATCATACGATTTCACCCATTTTCAATAGCAACCTACCTTGGCAAGAAACTATCCTGTATACAAAACACGAACAGAGGGACAGACCCCGTCCGTCTGCCTTAATGAACTCCTCTTTTCAACCTAAGAACTTCCATATATGAAACTCTACATCTATCTCGATTATTTTGTGCCGTTGCGTAGTACCGTTATGTGGACTATTACGCTGGGTATACCTAAAAATAATGGAAAATAGGTGCTATTAAATGGTATAGAAAATTCTAGGAATCGCGAACCTTGCTTTTTGGAGCAAAGTTACAAACTAAGTGGCACGCTAATGTGAGTACATACAGCTAAATGAGTTCATGTATTGACTTTTTGTTCACGCGCTTTTGTATGCATATATGTTTGTATGTGTACTGGCTGGCGCTGTTGTGGGTGGCTATTAAATGTTGATGATATTTATGAGGGTTGTACGAGTCGTAAATGCAACAAGTCGTCGTTTACACATATGTTTGACTGTATTTTATTCCATCACACTGACATTGCCAATGCGACCGCAACTCTGTGAATCAACAAGTTTCAGTAGCTTTGTACTGTTCACAACTTTGTTCTGCTTTAATATAAGGTTTGGTTCAGAACACAAATGACACCCCGTCGGGTATTTAAGTGGCTGTGATTTTGTGTTGCATATAGACTGGATGTACATGTATTCGGTGATAGATTTTAATTTCGTTAACTTGCTTAAATCTACTACTATTTGGGATTTTTGTTTTGTTAATTTACCAACCGAGAGTAGCTCCTATTTAGAATATTTGTGATTGAGTTTTGGTTGCTTTGATTAAGTGCTCGAATTCAATGAATTGTGAATTAAATTGGCCTAAGTATTGGGGTATTCAATACGAGCAATGACCTCTTGTAGTAAAAATTTGATGTGGGAAACAAAATTGATTTATCAGCAATTTTAATATGCAAGAATAAAAACCGAAATTTGCCCTATTTTTGATCGACTATAGTTTCGATATCGGCATAAAGTCGAAGATTATTATAATTTTCGAAAAAAAAATTGTTTGTTTTTTTTTTTTACCCGATTCGAGAGATCTAGCGAATAGAACATGTTGAAATTTTAAGGGAATTTCCAAAAGTTCTATCTGCTATCATTCAAAAACCTACAAAAATTCAAAGAACGGCTGACACCATATCAAAAATTGCAAAAGATTTCAGGCCCTCGCATATTTGTCTACCTCTTTGTGAATGAAAATGAATTAAAATCGTACAAATGTACAGTAAAGCGTATCACGATGTAAGGAGGAACACTTACCTTATGAGGTTTAAAAAAAAATTTAATTTTTTTGTCACCCTGTAAAAAAAGCTAAATTTGTTTTTTTCTATAATTTCTATATTTTACGTTCGATTTTCAAAAGTGATACAGTTTTAGAAAGATTTTCACCAAGGCAATATTTCATCCATAGAAACTTTCAGCCTATCATGCCAAGTTCAGCTTTTATACTATTTTTTACTAAAACCAACACCCTGTATTTTAAAAAATTGTTCCTGAAAACTAAGAAAAAAATAAATATTTACCTGAATATAATGAGAAAATAAAAGCTAATTCTTTCCTTGGCTCTAATTTGCTGTAACGTTCTCGGCTACTTAGTTTCGCGAATATGTAACCTAGGCGTTCCTCGTCGGCAACTACTGTACAAGAATCATTTACTACGTGAACAAATCGCTCAGTATTTTGAGAATGGCATAGAAAATCTAAGGTTATATTTACTTTGTTCAAAAATGACTTATATGGACGAAATATGACACGGGTTAAAATCTTTGCAACAATATATTGCTCGTTTAAATCAAAGACCAAAAAGAAAAGTTATAAGCAAAAAACGAATTTCGCTGTTTTTACAGGGTGCCGAATTTTTTGTTTTTTTGCCATTTTTGAAATCACCAACAAGTAAACATTCGAACCAGGGGAGGAACATTTTAAACTTTTTTTGGCGATACGCTCTAATGTACAGCACACAAAGCAGCTGCTCTCCTTTTTCCAATACGTAGCCAGCGACATGAGCAAATTATTATTTTTTTTTTTTGCATTCAACAGGTTTATGAGAATCACAGCGATTCACAGCTTTACTCGCCTCATTTACCTGTGGATCACTTCTCACCTAACACATAACAAGTCTTATTATGTGTTAGTTATTCAGTGAGAATGTTTTTTGCTTGTTCGCGCTCAAATGTGTGCTGTTCCACTCGAATGAATGCTCCCTCCCCCATACAGCTCTATTGTCACATTTCGAATGCATTTACCAAGGTGAGTTATCTTGGAGCAACTTTGGGGCTATGTGCTCTTTATACACACACTTGCATGCGCCCATTTATACTTCCAATGGCAATCACGCGATTCATTGGCTTTGCTCACAGTACAGCAGGTATCGCCAAAAATGAGACTGGGAGTGTGTAAGTAAGATTACTATCTACTATTGTAG
The DNA here is from genome assembly GCA_964058755.1 of Campiglossa producta. Lineage (NCBI taxonomy): Eukaryota > Metazoa > Arthropoda > Insecta > Diptera > Tephritidae > Campiglossa > Campiglossa producta. The sequence continues at coordinate 20,483,162 of CAXKVI010000001.1, read as the reverse complement.
GCGATTTGGTCTTAGAAAGCTTTTAAAGATTTTATTTTGAAACTATTGTTAACATTGTGTTCCTACATTGCTACAAAGAAGAAGAACGTAGCAACCTATCTGATTTGAGCTCGCACAATGGAGCTATAAACTGCCGATACCTGCACTCGAGTAAGCCATTGCTACGATGTGGCGCGCATGTACCGAGCTTATCAGTATTTGTTTTATATTTGTTTTTGTTTTGGCTACATTTGGAGCTCATTTTATTTTCATATATGTCTTGGTATTGGTGTGGAGTATGATTTTGATTGGTTTTCGAATTTCATCGAATCAGCACTTTAAGTGAATGGGGTGCAGCTAAGAAAAGAGTTTTGTTTATATACATATATGTATGTATGTGTGTCTGTGTAATGGTATGATACAGCTAAGATCTTTGGATGATGGGCACGCCTTTTGGGGAATGTGGATTGTGTTCTTGTTTTTTGATGTTTTGGGTAGAAGTTTTGTAAGAATTACGCTGAAACTTTACAATTTCAAGTACGAAATGAAGTGGTGGCATTGACGTGGAATATAAATTTTGCAAAATTGTAATGAAAATGATATAATGAACTCGTTTTTAAAAACTAAAATTCGTCAAGTGGTGGTTTTTTTATTTTATTTTACCACGTTTTGTTTAATTTTTTTCATTTATTTAAATAAAAAAATTATCTTTTTATCTCATTTTATTTTATTCTTGAATTTTTAATTAATTGTTTTATTTCACTTTATTTTATTACTTGTTTAATTCTTTGTTTTATTTTTATTTTATGTGATTTTGTTTTATTTTATTTTGTTTAACTTTATTTTAATTTAATTTATTTTAATTCATTTTAGTTTCTTTTTTCTTTACTTTATTTGTTTTTGTTTCACTTAATTTTATTCTATTTGATTTTCTTCAGTTATATTTTTTTTTTTTTAATTTTATTTTTTTTTTTAATTTCTTTTATGATATTTTGTATTATTTAATTTAATTTTAACTTTTTATTTTGTCAAAATGGAATAAAAATTTTGTTTTATTTTAATTTCTTTTATTTTTTTATTCCTTCTATTTTATTTTTCTTGTTTTATTTTACTTTATTTTATTTTATTTTTATTTTGTATTATTTTATTTTTGTTTTATTTTTTGTTTGTTTTTTTTTTTTATTCCTTTTTTAATTTTAATTTTTCTTTTAATTTTTTTTCTTTTTATTTTTTAATCCATTTTTTTCATTTTATTTTTTTTTATTTGTTTTTTTTTTTTTATTTACCTTCATTTTATTTCATTTAATTTTGCTGAATTCAATTTAAATATTTTTTATTTTGTTTTATTTTTGGCTTATTTTCATTCCATTTTGTTTTATTTTATTTTATTTTAATTTTTTTTTAATTTATTTTTTTTTTAGTTTTACATGTTTATTTTAATGCTTTTTTTAATTTTTTTTATTTTTTTTTTTTGTTTTTTTTTACCTTATTTTATTTTTTTTTTATTTTTGTATTATTTTATTGTTTTCTTATTTTATTTAACTTCATTTTATTTTTTTTTATTTGGTTTTTTTTTTTTTTTTTTATTTTATTTACCTTCATTTTATTTCATTTTAACATTGCTGAATTTGATTTAAATATTTTTTATTTTGTTTTATTTTTGTCTTATTTTATTCCATTTTGTTTTATTTTATTTTATTTTAATTTATTTTATTTTTTTTATTCTATTTTTTTTTTTTGAGTTTTACATATTTATATTATTGCTTTTTTTATTTTGTTTTTTTTTTTACTTTATTTATTTTTTATTTTTGTATTATTTTATTTTAGTTTTATTTTATTTAACTTCATTTTATTTTAATTTATTTGGTTTTATTTTTTTTTTTGTTTTATTTATTTTTTTTTTGGTTTTATTTTTTTTTTTGTTTATTTAAGTTTCATTTATTTAATTTTTTTAATTTTTTTTTATTTATTTAATTTGTTTTTAATTTTTTTTATTGTTTTATTTTACTTTATTTTAGTATATTAATTTTATTTATTTTTTATATTTTTTAGTTTGTTTTATTTTTTGTTTTTTTTTTTATTCTTTTTTTTAATTTTAATTTTTCTTTTGTTTTTTTTTTATTTTTTTTTTCTTTTTACTTTTTTATACATTTTTTTTTTTGTTTTTGCTATTTAGCGCTTATTAGGGTAATCACTTTTTATACTTAAGCAGTTGATACTTTTCAAATAAGTTCATCATAAACCATTTTTTTACTCATAAAATTTCCCCATTCTTTTATCTTTTCAGGCTACAGTAACAATCCGCATGATCACAGCAACAACAGCCCGCCTCCGCAAACGCAACAACAACAATCACAAAATGCCAACAATAATACATCACTGCTCTCTCATGCGCAACAGCAACAACAACAACAATCCCAACAATCCAATCCCCCCGCCAACAGCACTGCATCCGCCGTAAACTCAAATCAATCGGGTGGCGGCGGCGGTCAAACACCCAGCCACAACAACAACAACAGTGCCAATTTGAATTACATGCAAATGGCAATGCGAAACTCTGCTGCCGCTGCAGCACTCTATACCCAACATCAAATGAAAGAAGAACCTGGCACACAAAACACATCTTCCTATTCGAGTTTGGGTAGTGGCAGTAGCAATGGTCAAAGTGATCCTGCTGATCTCTCAGTGTCATCTGTTTATGGTTTACCTGCGCATTTGGCTGGTGCTGCTGCTGCAGCAGCTGCCGCAGTCGCTTCAGGTGTACACTACGATGATACGGACTATCACAGTACACTCTCATCGCAGGAACAGCAGAGCTATCAAGATGGTAGTGGTGATTTTTATGGTATTACAGCGGCGACAAATGAACAGAAATACAATGCCTATGGACGTTCACCATTTCCAGATGCGTATGCATCGGATTATGGTCCGTACGATCCGTCAAGATTTCAATCGATGACAGGTCAATCGGCGGCCGATCAATGGGGTGTACATCATGCAGGTCAACATTCAGCGGCGTATATGAATACGATGAGTTTGGAGAAGGCGTTAATGGGTGCTTATCCAATGCAAGGTGGGGTGCCATGTTTTACCGGTTCGGGGCCCATTCAGCTGTGGCAATTTCTGTTGGAACTGCTGATGGATAAAACGTGTCAAGGTTTCATTTCGTGGACTGGCGATGGTTGGGAATTTAAACTGACGGATCCCGATGAGGTGAGTTGTTGGAATATGTATTATTATTTCCCCTTAAAATGTCCAGTTTAGCTTCGGAAACTAGGGAAGTAGTACCAAAAAGTGGGTTCGGGGTGTCCCTAGTTTGACGGATTTGACAGGGAATGCAAGGGAGAGAAGAAGAAACTGAAAGGAAAAAATAAAACGAAAATAAAATGGAACGGGAAGTAAGTGGGAATAAGGAAGGGAAAAGACACTTAAAGTGCTGGAAAAGGAAAAGTAAAGGAAGAAAATTAAAGGAACAGGAAAGGCAACAGAAAAAGGGAGAAAAAAGAAAATGTGAGAGGGAACAAAGTAAAAGTTAGAGAGAGAAAAGTATAAAATTAAACAGAAATGAAAAAACTATAAGAAACTTTGAAAGGAAGAGGGAAGGGGAAAGCAAAAGGAAAAGGGAGAAGGAAAATTAAATTGAAAAGGAGAGGAAAATGGGAACGGAGAAGGGATAGGAAATTTAAAAGAAAAGGAAAGGAAAAGAAAAATTATTATTGAAATGGAAAAGATGAAGAGGAAACAGATAAGGGAAATAGGGAGGTATAAAAAGAAATAAAAAAGAAAGAATTAGAAAAAGGGAAGTGGAGCCTTAAGATTAGCTAGGGACTTCATGAATACCACTAAAACGGCTACTACAACAAAAAAAAAAAAATTGTAGGGAAAGGAAATGGGTATAGATAGCTGAGGAGACTGAGCATATGTGAGAGAGAGGGATAGTGAAAAGGCGAGAGCGAAGAATTATAAGGGGCTCATAGTTTTTTACAACTATATAGATCTATCAAGCTTCAAGGAAGTACCCAGTGTTCATTTTTTAAGATTTATTATTATTTTTTTGTTGAACATTTTTATTCAGATCTTTATTGTGGCGAATTCCCTGCAAAAATATATGGGTGCTTCCGAAAATGTGTCAAACAAAGAGGCCAAGCTTTTTGATAACATTACATAGGCACATATGGTAATTTTTTTGTAGCACGAACCCATTCCTAGAATTTTAAGGAAATCCTTAATCACCTCAAATGAGAGGTACAATTGGGGAACTAAATAGATCCGCTTTTAAAAATCGATTATAAATTTCTAAGAATTAACACTGGGTGCTGTCAAAAAAGAAGGACTGCAATATTCCTCAGACCATATCTTTCATGGCCTAATGTCTTATATACTAAGAAAAGTGAAAATTTTCAAACCAAAATCTTTCTATTCTTCTAGGTTGCGCGTCGTTGGGGTATACGTAAAAATAAACCGAAAATGAATTATGAAAAATTGAGTCGAGGTCTACGCTACTACTACGACAAAAATATTATCCATAAGACAGCTGGCAAGCGCTATGTCTATAAATTCGTTTGTGATCTACAAAATCTCATTGGGTAAGTTGTCGAAAACATAAATTTATCATCATCGAAATAAAGCAGACGTATTAAATAACTATTATTTATCCTAATCATTATTTCTTTAATTGATTAGTGATTTAATAAAAAGTTAAAACGAAATTATATCTTTGTTTAATTTGTTTTTAGATTATTTATAAATTTTTTTTTTTATTTTTTGTGATTACTTTTGATCTTATTTTTTAAATTATGTTTGATTTTTTTATGATTACATCATTAATATTAAAGATTTTTGATCTGGTCGAATTATACAAGAAAAATCCGTCACTGATTTTGCTGATTTTTTCATGTAAAGTGCCAAAAATTATGATTTTTGAAATGTCTTTGTGGTGAAACCCCAGGGGGGTGTGTCACTGGTATGGGTGGGTCGGCTCTTCCAAGTTTGGACTCTATTGGCACACTCTAAAACGTTCAACGTAGGATGTTTCAAACTTTGACGCTCACAGTCAAACTACAAAGTCGGGGCATCAGAGTTCGTTTCAGAGGTATGCTTCCTTCGTCGAAGTATATTATTTTGATCCCTAAATTACGATTTTCCTTGTCACTTGGGCGATTTTGAACTCGACCCGCCTTTTTACATACAGTATCCCAGAAAGGCGCTTGAAACCAAATGATTAGATTATGCTGCATATCTTGAAAACTTGAATCCTTTAAAAGATTTAATTGGGATAATTAAGAAGTAGTTGCCTCTCGATGATATATAACCAAAAGATATCATTCATTGCCAATTAGTGCCAAAAAAATTACGTCAAAACCGGAAACCGGATGAAATTTCCAAAATTTCAACTTCTGGTTTAAAAAACATATACTTTTTTAAAATGAATAAAAAACTATATGTATATAATTCGAAAGTGTCAACAATTCTCTACCCAAAATCGTTGGGAATTTCGAAATCGGTTGAAATTTGATTTTTTAATGAATTTTTTTTACGAAGAAACTGAAAAAACGTTTTTTTGGCTTTAAAACCAGATTTTGGGGGTGTTATAAATCTTTTAAAGGGCGTTTCGTGCATTACTCGACCAGATAAACAATCTCTACTAGGTCGCTTCAAAAGTGTAGAATGGCTGTAGCACAGTGTTATGTTTGATATTTTATGTTTTTTTTTTTACTTATTTCTAAATTTTTTTATTACTTTCAATTGTTTTTGATATCTTTGATAATTTAGTAATTTTTTGGATTATTTGTTTTTATATCATCTGTTATGACTTTATGTATTGTTCATGCTGAGTTTTAAAGCAGCATTTTCCATTTTCGGTCGTACATTTCGAAGATGCGTTCATGCTGCCTCATTTTGAAAATGCGCATTTAGCTAATTTTCGAATGCTTAAGGTGTGTTCCTGCATCGCAAGAGTGGAAGTATGCTTGCTTTTTCAGATAAACTCCATTTCTTTTATAAACAAACTTGAAAACGCTTCACCTCGAAAATTGCAGCTTTTAACAGGAAAAATTATTGCATAAGTACGTTGACTTGCTTAGTGAGAAGATATCCTTAAATAAATAACGGTTCGCCCAAAAGTATGCAACATTTTTTTCACTTTTTCTTGGGCTAAATGCTAAAATGCAAAATGCAGGCTCAGCATGAACAGCACATTAGATTCTTTTTATATATTTATATGCTTTCATTATTTTGGATATTTTAAAGTTTTTTTGATTATTTTTTGATTTTTTTTACTGCTTTTGATAGCTTTTAATTACACTAGTTTACAGCCAAAAATACCAAGAAATTCATGCATATGGGTGAATTGGCTCTGACAACTCGGGGTTTTGAACATATTAAAAAAATGTGTATGGTTAGGTTTTCGAGATATCGGCAATTTTGTGTTTTTTCAGGTATCACTTTATTCAAAAATTCTTTTCGCCGATGTTAGAAAAGCGATGGATGCAAGCGGTACCTCGTTTGAAAGTAAATTAAAATACGCTTCCAACGACGTATAATATGTAGGGGTGGACCAAACCTTCGCTGAACAATAGCTGGTCAAAGTCGAAATTTTGTCGAATTTTTTAGATTTTTGGAAAATTTTGATTTCGAAAATGTTTTTTTTTATGCGAAGTTGTAAAAATGACGAACTTTTTATTTTTTCTTGAATTAGTGTGTATAATTACAAACTCTTTAAGGGCCACTTGCATAAAAGCCGATTAAGCCTAATCGGTGATTAACTTGACAGCTAACCATACAAAATACGTCAATTAAACTCCGGTTAGTCGTTATCAGCTTTTATGCAAGCGGCCCTAAGCATAATATTACCAAGATCTAGTGAAAACTGTATTTTTGGCGATTTTTTTTTGTAGCTTTCAGCATCCCTACTTTTAATAGAATTTTAACAGGTCGATATCTGTATATTGCAGATATTAAAATTAAAACACTTAGTGCTAATCATTACTAAGCCAATAGAGTCCAAATCAACCGTTTTTGGAACTTTTGTCTGTCTGTCTGTCTCTCTTTCTGTCTGTCTGTCTGTTTTTCTCTCTGTATGTTGGAGGTCGTATCACTCGAAAACTGCTGAATGGAATTAAATGAAAGTTTCACCACTGCATTATTAGACGTTCAACTTAAAATTTAAGACATCCCTTATTTCGATAACTCACCCGGTTTCAGAGTTATGAGTACACAAAATTGTAGTTTCTCAACGGTCTTTAAAATTTTTGGGTGTGGTGAATCTGAATTTGAAGGCAGATTTTTCGGATCACCCTAGGTTTTCTCTCCAGAGGGTGGTTTGTAAAGAGATCGTTAGTTGTAAAAAAAATTTATTTTTAAAAGTTTAACAATTTTTCTGGGGTCACGAAACCATAATTTAATCAGATTCGGATTCAGCACACCCAAAGGCTTTGGAAACCGCTGAGAAACCCTCTGGCCTTTTTTTGGCTGTTGTACAGTGTTATTTATGATATTAAGCTATTGCATAGATTTTATCGCAGGCCTCGGCGGTGGGAGTGAAATGAAAAAAAATGTTAATGTTAAAAAAGTTCGTAACGGACTTTTTTCAATGTTAAAAGATTCGGCGTTACCAACATAACTTGACAAAAATAATTATAAGCGTTGCCTACATTTAGGCTATACTACTAACAGTGTGACGTTGCAGAAGGCCGATTACATAAAATTGGAGCTGTACATTACATTAGCAGCAGGCCGATTACATAAAATTGGGGCTGTATAGGTTATACCGTTAACAGGTTAAGGCTGTGCTGCTCTAAAGTCATAAATATGCTCATTGAGTTTTCATAAATATTATAATTGCGGCAGTCCCCGAGTGCCACACGTCCTTTTTTTGGAATTTTTTTGTTTAGTTGCAGATTTTTTTTTTAATTTTGTTTGATTATTTAAGACTAGATTTTATTTTTGTTTGGTATTTTTTACTGATTATTTTTTTTTAATTTTTTTTTCAGTATTTTCTTTATTGTTTTTAGTGCTTTTGATTTTTTGATTATTTTTGATTTTTTTTTTAAGTTTGGTCATCAAAAAATAGTCATTGGTTTCAAATTATTAATCATTGTGAATTAAAAGAAGCCTATTATCAATAAGTTACTAAAAATAATTTTAATTTAACAATTTTGATCTTAAGTAACAAGATGTTTAATAATATTTTGTTTATTCTTATCTTCCTTTAGTTATACACCAGAAGAATTGTGTGCAAAATATGACCTCAAGACGGACAAGAAAGATGATGATTAAAAAATTTGAAGTTGTGCTAAGGCTATGCCGGCCTAGGTAAACAGAAACAATCAGGAGCGCTCCCAGCTCAAGAGATCTACACAAATCAATCAACTCAAACCCTGTGTTTGATTAAAGAATGCAAATGCCAAAAACAATGAGATCATCAAATCAAAAACACAAACCCTCAATTGCGCGAGTCGTCAAAAGGAGAGTGGCTTCGGGGAGTGAGAACGTTGAAGAGTGCTGTACAACACACAGTTATGGTGCGCTATTTCATGTAATAAATGTGGATTCTTCCGAATGTGCTTAATTTATAAGAGTACATAGATACATACATACATAAATACTATACAAATACATGCACAAATATTTTTAAATAATTTTTAATTGTTTATGATGCTTACATGCATACATACATAGGTACATACTTTGAATATGAAATATTTTTTTTTTGCTATTTTCTGTGCTTACTCATATTTTTTATTTAAGTTATTATATTAAGTTAATTTGTTTGTGGAGATTACATATTAACAAAAATGGTCGTCGAAGTGAGAAACATAAAAAACGTGATTCTAGTTTTAAGTTTGCATAGAAACAGTTTTATATATAAGAATTTAGTTTAGCTTATATAATTAAAATATTTAAAAAATATTTAAAGAAAAAAGCAGTAAAATTACTCCCTAAGGTTAATACGAGTAATTTTTAAAAATGCTCTTGTAGGCAGAAAACATTTTGTAAAAAGTTTAATATTTTTGTTTATGTTTGTAATGAGTCTGTTTCTTAGAATGGCGAAAAAATACTGCACACCTTAATAATAACACTGTACAACAAAATTGAAGTTTTTGAAAATCCCACTGAGTTTCTCAACGATTACTGAAGCTTTTGGGTGTGCTGAATTCGAATCTGAAGTCAGAGGTCGAATCGTTACATACGATCACGAATCGAAAAACCAGACGAGAGAAAATTTCGTGATACGTCAGTCGTATAAGCGAAATGGGATTGTTAGATACGATAGCAAACGAAACGTAATTTATTTTCAATTCACAAAGTTTTGAATACCTTCAGTCACTCGGTAACGTATGTAAAAATCCGAAACTACGATAGAAGTTGTACGTTCACGTAAGTCGTAGTCCGAAATACAAAAATTTTACGTGACGATTTGTACGATCACGGATGTCACGATTCGGGCCCAGATTTTTCGGTTCACCCTATGTTTTCTCTCCAGAGGGAGGTTTGTTAAGAGATCGGTAGTTGCAAACAAATTTTTTTTTAATAACTTAATGATTTTTCTGTGTTCAGGGAACCATAATTTAATTTTGGTTTTTATATTTGGCGGCATACAGATGTCTCATAGTGAAAAAATTGGGCTGTAGTAAGTTATTAAGAAAAAAGTTTAAACAATTCTTACTACTACCGATCTCTGAACAAACTACCAAAATCTGACTTCAAATTCGGATTCAACACATCCAAAAGCTTTACAAGCCAATGAGAAATTCTCTGGGACTTTTTGGCTGTTGTACAGTGTAATTTTTAGCGTTCGTTGCTAGTTAAAACTTTTGAGCACTGATCTCTATAATGCTTTAATGTTTAGGTCGGAAACTTTTACACATTTTTTCGCCATTCACGAAATAATAACAATAAAATTGAAATAAAAAAAAAAAAACAATTTTAATTAAAAAATTTTGAAATAAATTATAAAATTAGTTTAAAATTTGTAGTGCCTAGAATGTTTTGAAAGCGCAGTCTTTTTATGTTAAATTTAATCTTAAAACAGAAAATTAAAAAAAAAATTAAAATTTCAAAAAAATTTCGAAAAATTAGTATACTATTTATAATTTGCAAAATGTGCAATTCAAAAATTTGCAAAAATAAATCAAAATGTGGATATTTGTTATAGTATAAAGTACAGATCGACTGCTGAGTGCAAGATCACTTTATTTCAAAAGATTTTACCAAAAAGCCCTATCTTAAAATTTGTTTATAGAAGCTCTATTTCAAATTTTTTTTTTTTTTTCAAAAAAGCTCAAAATAAGTTTTAAAATAAATGCCCTATAATCGAAAGATGTCTGTAGACAGAAAAAATACTCCAAAAATTCAAGACTACAAAGCTGCAGGGCTATACTCTCTGTCTAGTTTCAAATCTCCATATTTTGGGGTAACCACATTTTCACCGATAACTCATTCTCTGCTCCATTTCTCAAAAGTGCAGATACTTCCATCTGTATGGGCTCTATATCAACCATACTTAGAGCTACAACGAACCAAACTTTTGTTTTTAAGTTTATGTTCCTAGAATGCTTTGAGCCCACGATTTTTGCAAAATACATAGCCTATCCCTCCTTCCAGCCAACAACCTATCTGCATAGCAAATTTCATCTAAACCCGTTAAGCCGTTCAGGCGTGATTGGTGGACAAAGAGAAATACGATTTTTTTTTCTCGAGGCTTTGAATCGAATCTTAAAAAAAAAGCGTTGTTGGAAAAGTTCTGAGGTAGAGCGCTTTTGAATCAAATTCTGAAATAAACCATTATTTAAATAGTACATTCTCAAATGGGGCGTTTTTGAAAAATGTTTTGTAATGCTGCGATCTTCAACTCAACCGTCGAAATGCACCCAATATCGAATAGCCTTTAAAAATGTATACCACAATTCGCATGTGCTTTGATATCTATGTATTTTCTAAATTGCCATATAATGCAAAAAAAATCAAACACGCTGTTAATAAAATAAGACGTAGATAATTTTGTGCTAATTATTATGCCACTTTTGAAATATGTTTTTAAAAATTTATGTGACACAAAATTACAGTTGTAAATATCATACTATCACATACTTATTTGTGCATAACTTAACCCCAGTACGACTCATAGCATATACAATAATCAATTTGCGACAAATCACCTTTAGTGCTTCAAAGGCGCTTTTTATTTAATATGAGTGCTTCCGTTTTTTTTTTTTTGTTTATACAACTTTCAATACCTAGTTGTTTATTGAACATATACATACATAAGTAACATTTATCAAAAAATACATACATACATGCAAACATACCCACATTTGTATCTAATTAGTTTTTGTTTAGTTTTAATTATTATTTAAAATATTTGCATCTAAATATATATTGAAAAAATCAAAATATGTTTGTAAAAAAAAACAAAAAAAATGTGTTAGTGTTTTAAATGTATAAAAAGTTGTAGAAATATATTCAAGATTTTGAAATTAAATTGATAAATTATCTTAGTATATGTAGTTGCCGTAAATGCTTAATTTAATTAGTAATTAACTAATTATTATTCAATATATTTAAAAAAAAATAGTAATAATAATTCAACAAATTAAAGAATTAATAAATGCTCAAATTATCCTAAAAAATGTTTTCTTTTAATTACATACATACATACATATTAATAGGTTTGAACAAACCACCAACCATATTAGCGATATCACATCACCTGGTGGAACGGATTTTTATTCAAGGGTGACATCTCGCTTTCCAAGGTATGTGACATAGATCACCTGCTATAGTTTTTGTAGAAACATTATCCGACGGAGTGACTGCTGTCATATCATCTGATGGGTCAGGATTTGTAAGCAATGATATAACATCTTACCCGCCAAGTGATATGATATACAGATCACCAGGTAGTGCAATACCTGCTATTTCTTCTGGGCGCCTGCTGCTCATGATTTATTTGTAGTAGGCAAATTATACGACGAAATGACTGCAGGCACATCTCCTACTAAGTCGGATTTGTAAGCAATGATATAACATCTTGCTCGCCAAGTGATGTGACATGCTATTTATTATGGACGGCTGGTACTCAGGATTTATTTTCCGACGAAATGACTGCTGTCACATCACCTAATGAGCCGGATTTGTAATCAATTATGTGACATCTTGCTATTTTTTCTGAACGCCTGGTGCTCAGGATTTATTTGTAGGAAAATTATCCGACGGAGTGTCTGCTGTCACAACACCAGTAAGCAATAATATGACATCTCACTCGTTAGGTGATGTGACGTAAGGATCACCGGGTGATGCAACACCTGCTGATTTATTTTCCGGCGAAATGACTGCTGTCACATCACCTATAGAACCGGATTTGTAAGCATTAATATGACATCTCATTCGCTAGGTAATGTGACATTTAGATCACCAGGTGATGCAAACACCTGCTATTTTTTCTGAGCGCCTAGTGCTCAGGATTTATTTGTAGGAAAATTATCCCACGAAGGGCCTGCTGTCACATCACCAGTAAGCAATGATATGACATCTCACTCGCTCTTTTTTCTGAGCGCCTAGTGCTCAGGATTTATTTTCCGGTGAAATGACTGCTGTCACATCACCTAGTGAGCCGGATTTGTAATCAATGATGTGACACCTTGCTCACCAAGTGATGTGACATTTAGATCACCAGGTGATGCACCACTTGCTATTTTTTCTGAAGGCCTGGTGCTCAGGATTTATTTGTAGGAAAATTATCCGACGGAGGGTCTGCTGTCCCATCTTCAGTAAGCAATGATATGACATCTTACTCGCTAGGTGATGTGACATAAGGATCATCAGGTAATGCAACACCTGCTATTTTTTATGGGCGCCTGGTACTCAGGCTTTATTTTCCGGCGAAATGACTGCTGTCCCATCACCTAGTGAGCTGGAATTGTAATCAATGATTTGACATTTCTTGGCAGGTGAGTGGCCACTTTATTTGTAGGAAAATTATGATATGACATCTCGCTCGCTAAGTGATGTGATATAAAAATCACCAAATGATGCAACACCTGCTCTTTTTATGGGCGCCTGGTGCTCAGGATTTATTTCATCATCTGGTGAGTCGGATTTTCTGAATTTATTGACAACTGGTAGCACAATTTTTTTTTTAATTCAATTCATTTCACTTGATTTTTACTTCCTTCGTGTATCGAGCGGACGTGAATTTTTATTTGATTAAAAAAATATTTTTTTTTTTCAACTGCAGATAATTGAAAATTATATTTGCAAAAGAAAACTGCAATTTTACTAGAATTTGAACGCGTAGAAAGGTAACGAAATTTACCAGCAAGATGACGGAAACCGCCACTCCAGAGTTTAGCAAGAAAAGCTTTCTCGAGCATTATGTGCAAAAACAGAAGGAATTAACGCGACGCCAACGTCAATACAAGACGATCTTGGGGACTAAACTGCGCTCGCGCAAGGAAACGATTGTTATGCAAAGCTATCAAAACACCATCGATAGTTTGCGTACCGAAAAGGATACATTGCGTGCACAAATTTGGGTGGCGAGCGGTGAAACACATCGACAAAAAAATAATCGCGCATTACAAAATATCGAATGTCACGTCAGTTGTCAGGAACACTTGGCGGAAGATATCAAACATCTTAAAACGTCCATAGCGAATATGGAACGCGAAATAAGTCGCGTAAATAAGCAAGTCTATGAGTTTAATCGACGTACCGTACCCGATTCACAACATCAAGCGTATGTGGCGCGCATGCGCAAAAAATTGGATATTCTCGAAAATCAATTGGAGGTTGGGGTGCGCAGCGAATGCGCCTTCACAGCGATAAATGCAAAACTGCGTGAGGAATTGATTATGTTGCTGCAACATCGCACAAGCTTCAATGAAATCTACACAAAATTGGTACAAAAGCTGAATAGCGATCGCAAATATATCATCGATCTAATCGAATATGCAATGGCAACATTTGAAAACTGTATACACGCCTACGAGAAGATTAACATATTGATAAAGCGCGATTCGAAGGATCTCGAGCTGAAAATGGTTGAAATGCAGGCAGTTATGCGTAAGCGCGCCTCGGATGATGCTAAATTTCAATTTTTGGATTGTAAGGCGCGTGAACGCCCTATGGACGACTTGCAGCCGAAGGAGTATAGGCGACGTGAGAAATTCAGGCAACAACATCGCAAGAAGATCAATTTGTATAATGAAATATTGCAGAAAATTTTAGCGTACACCGATTCACAAGATGTGACTGCTGTAATCGATAAGTTCCAACAGCAAGAGAGTCTCTATTATTCCTACTTCAATTATGCCAATGAATTGAGCTATCACATGACTTTACTAAATAACACCGTTAATCGTCTATTCAACGAGATCACCGGTTTGAAACACACAAATCATAATACATTACAAAATCAATTGGAAACGATTGAAGAACTCGAAGGTACATTGGAAACGAAACAAAATAAAAATGTGAACTTACGCAAGGTACGCGATGATAATGATGAGAATGTTGAGAAATTGCTACAGGGTATACAACTGATACGTGATCAATCACGCGCCGATTGTAAATCACTCGAAGCGCTACTGGGTGATTTCTCGAAAGTGAATCTCTTCAATATGCGCAATTATCTCAAAATACTCGAGAAACGTGTACACTCAATTGCGGTAGCACAATTTATGCGTGAACGTAAAGATCCGCAGAGGAAGCCGAGTCAGTATGTTGTTAGAGATGTGGAAAATTTGTGCGATTGGCCAACACCAATCGATGAGATCGTACTAACGCAACAATGTCCCGAATGTGGTGAGGCAGATGCCACCAATGTTGAGGACACCGAGGGTGAAGGTTTGCTCAGTTTGAATACGGTATTAAAGAAGCTATACGAACGTGTCATGCAACCCGAAATGCAATATCGTTTGCATAGCATTAGTCAGTGTCGTTTGCCGCGTTCAAGAATGCTCGCCGCAAAGCGTAATGGTTGAAACCATTTATGGAGTTGGGTGGTGAGATTTTTTATATTTAAAATTTAAATGCACTGATTTAGATGTTTTAGAAATGTTTGATGTATGGAATGCAGCTTTGGTTGCTTACCTTTCAAATTGAATGTAACTAATCAAATGTATAATTATTTAAAGCTCGTGTGTAATCGATAACAATTAATATACAAATATTTATTTTCTATAAAAAAAATTGTTTTGAATTTAAGCACGAATGAGCTAAGAACGGTTTTTTGAATCAAAATAAACATTTTTTGGAGAAAGCGAAGGGTTAAGATTGGAGTTGGAAAGCTAGCGTCGATACTATATCGATTATTTTCATGCATCGATTGTTCAAATATTGGAAATCAGTTGTTTTGAATTGACGAGGGAACAAAATCAGTGCAAATCCTTGACAATTGGATCCAATACTTTTTGTTGGTCAAAATCTGCCAGTGGTCTATTAATAACATCTGTATTGGTAGAAATCCTACCACTTTTCCAAGAAAACGCAATCCTGTACTTTCTCTAATCATTCTTTCTTTCTTCCCCAGCTTCCCTTAAAGCATTCAAAAGTTTCTACTGCCGCATCAATTATTCGATTCTTTATGTCTATATATGCGTTAACAAAAAAATGTTACGTATACGTCATGTCACTTGTATGAAAATTTGAGGTCACTTTTCGTCATTAAATCAAGGGGGCAAGTATGGGCAAACTTTTTTTCTGGACTCGTTAGCTATTATTTCAAACTTTCGTTTTATTTTAGTTAAAATGTGTAGCACGCTGTAGCGCACAAATTTTTGCCTATGCAAAGTAGCAAAGGTGGCATTTAAGGCTGATTTACACGTGTTGATTTTCTAGTCGAATTTCTGTCCGATTTTTCATTCAACCTTCAAATACAAGGTGTGAATCTATCGAATTGCTATTTACAGGGTGGAACGAGTAAAAATTGACCAGAAAATCGGTCCATGTAAATCAGCCTTTAAGCATCATTTACACGGGTCGATTTTTGTCGTTCCACCGTGTAAATAGCATTTCTATCGATTTACACCTTCTATTTGAAGGTAGAACGCAGTGGAACGACAAAAATCGACCCTTGTAAATCATCCTAAAGCCTCATTTACTCGAGTCGATTTTTATCGAACCACTTATGTTCAACCCTTAAATACAAGGTGAAGATCGATCGAATTGCTGTTTACACGGTCGATTGAAAAAAAAAGGTTAGAAAAATCGACCGGTGTAAATCATGTATATATTTTATGTATATTTGTATATCCGGACTATCTCGGCAACAGCTTGACCGATTTGGATGAAATTTGGCATATTGATAGCATGATTGACTCTAAGACTATCCACTTCTGGGTTGCCACTTTTGGCGGTTTACAGGGTTGCCACCTAGATATCTCAATTTTTTCAGTTATGGAGCAAGATATGCCAATATGGGTATAAAATTAAAGGTATTTTCGGCGACATACCAACCAAAATATTTTCAAGTAGGGTTGCCACCTTACCGCAGTATATTTGTATATCCGGTACTATCTCGAGAACAGATTGACCGAGTGGGATGAAATTTTGTTTGTGGATAGTATACTTTATTCTAAGATTTTCTTCTAGGATTTGTCACTAGAGGCGGTTTATAAAAATGCCACCTATTTGATATTTTTTCGGATATCTATTTTTGCAAAGTTTATGTTAGTAAGTAAAAATATTGGAAGAAATGTAAAAATCGAAATCTGTGAGATCTGTGCTCTCCAGCAAATTTCGCTGTCTTCCAAGATTTTCTACGGGAACTCGAGCTTCTGAATGAAAGTTCATGTGCAGCCTCTTGGGTATTAAAAAAGGAAATGAGCTCTGATGAGCTGGAAAACAATTCCACTATGACAACTGCTTTGCTGGGACTCATAAGGCATGTCAGCAAAATTATGATGCACTCAATCTCAGACAGTTTTTATTGGTAGAAGAGTTTGAGCTAAATATACGATAAAAGCTTGCTTATGAAAATAGTTTTGCATAAATGTATTTAATATTAGGCTCTACTGTGATCTATACTACTGTGATCTCGGAAAGTTGACTAGAAGAAGTGATTTGAGTATTCTTGAAATGTCTGTAAATCAAAAATTTATTTCTAAAAAATAATTTGGCTTCGCTGGCAAGGAATTTTGGAAAAAATTCAGCAATTTTTTTTTATCTAATAAATTTTATTTTTTTGCGAAGAATTTTTGAAATTTTTGGTCCAACCAAGTGGAATCACATAGCCATGGTCGTGCCAATTGACGTAAAACAATCTTTCTTAAAAAGCCATGCTTTCCAACTAAAGGAGCTTTCGAAAAGACAAAGCGATTACAGACGTGCTCTTGCGGCACGGATGCGCAATTTTAGACGTATGCAAATGGTGCAAGCAAATCTCAAGCAAACAATAAAGCGATACCGTAAAGAACGAGGTGACATTAAGACGCAACTTTGGTCTGCAACCGGCGCTTCATACAAAAAGGAAAGTGACAAATATGAAAAACAAATCAAGTGTCATATACAATGTGAAGAGAAATTGGGCAAGGATATACAAGAGTTAAAACATGGCATTACCAATATAACACGTGCCATAGGACGTGTCTCACGTGAAATCTATGATTTAAATTTCAAAACTATACCCGATGCACGAGCGAGTGAAAATGCAATAAAAGCACAAAGACGTTTGGTAATCAAGGAGAATCTCTTGGAAGTGGGCATACATCGCGAATGTAAACTGAGCGCTGAGAATAGCAAATTGCGTGAGGAATTGCTTGAATTGTTAAATTTACGTAAATATTTTAACGATCATTATTTGAAACTAATACAAGAATTGAATAGTGATAAGAAGTATATGACCGATTTGATTGGTTATGCAATGCATCAATTCGATGGTAGTATAGAACTATATGAGAAAGCTGAAGCCCTCAAGAAGAGAGACCAAAATCTGATAGAGCAAAAGAAAACGGAAATACGTGATTTAAATCGTACAAAAGCGGCAATCGCTAATGAAATGGAATGTAATCGCAAGAAAACAGCACACAGATCTTTAGAGGATTTACAACCGAAAGAGTATCGTAGACGTGAACGTGAACGTGAAGAGCTCAAGAAACAATTGAATATCAATCGAAATGTACTCAATAAAATTTTCGCGTACACCGATCAAAATAATATACCAAGTGTTATCGAAAAATTTAAAGAACAAGAAAGTCTATACTATTCATATTTTAATTATGCAAATGAAACAAGTTATCACATGACTTTACTAAATAATGCCGTTAATCGTCTCTATTCGGACATTGAGAATTTGAAATTCGAAAATCGTAGCACAATGCAAAATCAAATCGAACAAATTCAATCAATGATACGAAAAATTGAAGAGAAACGTAAGCACAATGCGGCTATGCGCTTAGCATCAAAACAAGAGGACGAACGTTTAAATAAACTTTTCGAGGGCTTGAGAGTTATACGCGATCACACGCGTACTCAATGGTATTCATTGAACGAGAAATTGGGACAATATGAAAATGTTGATATTGAAAATTTACGCGATCAACTCAAGCTTATAACGAATCGTATAGTTGGTGTTCTCTGTACGGTCTATGAATTAGAACGACAAAAGCCCAGGCGGAGAGAGTATCTTGTGAAGGATTTAGAAAATATTTGTGATTATAAAACATCGTTGGAGGATATTGTTTTAGCGCAACAATGTCCCGAATGTGCTGAAGTCGATGCTCTGAATATTGATGATACCGAAAATGCTGCTATAATGAGTGTGAATGCTGTTAAGAAGAAGCTGTATGACAAAGTTGTGCAACCGGAAATGCAATATCGTTTGCATAGCATGAGCGTTTGCCGCTTTCCGCGAGCGCGCATGTTGACCACAAAGAGAAACTTGGAGATAAACCACAGCTGATCTTGATAAAGAGAAAGTGGAAAGAGGCAAAAAAAAATTCTAAAATACGACACTTAACAAATCTAAAAAAGAAATATTTAAGTAAAAATTTAAATTAAAAAAATATAAATTTTTTATTAAAAATAATATAAAAAATTTAAAATATGTAAAGAAAAATGTAAAAATTTATAAAAAATTAAATGTACTCGTAGTATGCCGAAAAATAATATAAATTAATATTAATGTAAAATAGTTTTAAGAATAATTGTTTAAGCCAGGGCCCGAATCGTGACCGTACAACTCGTCACGTAAAATTTTGTATTTCGGATTACGACTTACGTGAACGTACAACTTCTATCGTAATTTCGGAGTTTTACATAGGTGACCGAGTGACTGAAGATATTCAAAACTTTGTGAATTGAAAATAAATTACGTTTCATTTGCTATCGTATCTAACAATCCCATTTCGCTTATACGACTGACATATCACGGAATTTTCTCTCGTCTGGTTTTCGATTCGTGATCGTATAGAACGATTCGACCCTTGGCAAAATAAATTTCTTTCGAACACATTTGAAAAAAGTATGTGATTTGACAGCTTTCGAATAGCATTTCCTCTCCCATCACGATACAAAATAACCCCCCTCTCCCCTCCTTTGCCCCTCTGAGGCCTTCCTCTTTGATTTTAACGAAGCCTGAGACAATGGGTCTCTTGAACGAATAGATAGAAATCAGTGAAGGAGGATTCTTCGGTATCGCGATGCGAAAGGAAATGCGACTCGAAAGCTGTCACAAACATTTTTCTTTCGCATACAGAATAACCCCCAGGAAGAGTTTTAAGGCTTACTCACACGGGTCGATTTTTTCTCCTCCACCGTGTAAGTAGCAATTCGACCGATTGAATTTATTCGCGCTATTAAGTATAATTAACAAGTGACCTAGGGATAAGATAAAAATAAATTTTAAATTCGTCTTCTCCAATTATTCTTTTCCATAGGGAAGAAAGTTGGAGGATTTTCTTAAGGAAATCAAAAAATGTGAAGGAAAATATTTAGAATTGGCCTGAATATCATTTTTAAAAGAAGACGACCCGGACTTGTAACATACATAAGTAACTTAAGTATCAACTTGGTGAGTAGAAGATCACCATATCTTAAAGCATATTCGAAGAATGCCCTATCTGAGACTTCTTCCCAATTTCCTTGTCCTATTTCAGAATCTTGTTTTGGAGCTTCCTATTTCGAAATTTCATGCCATCTGTCCAAGAACAGATATCAGGTAACCAACAGAACCCCGAATTCTTTTCAGTTCGTTACATCGCAGTTTTAAGTACCCGATGGGGTTACGAGACCGGTTCTACAGGTATCAGCGACTTCACTAGCCCCGAGGCACACATTAGAGTTCTTGTGAAATAGCTTGAAGCAATAGAGAGCAGAGGTCAGTCATTGTCAGACCCACCTTTACCACACCACTGTTGAGTTAAGGTACTTACCCGAATAGCATTTGGAAGATTACTTTTTAATAAATCACCGTACTGAGTCTTTTTTGATCACTTTTGGTGATTAAAAACTGATTGATCACCTGCACGATTAAAAAAAGACTCGAAAACGACTCATCCATATGCTTGAAAAATGAGTTATTGAAAATATTTTTAAATATATATATATATAACAACAAAATGTAATGCAAACATAAATTGATCATCCTGGGGACTAAAAAGTGATCGCACTTTCTTTAACAAATTTCCTCAGATTCTAATGACAATATTTTTCATAATTTTTCAAATATTGAAAAATAAATTTTAAACAAAAACGTTAACGGTCGAAGTTTACGCGCGCAGTGTGAAACTAATTAAATATTGAAAAATAAATTTTAAACAAAAACGTTAACGGTCGAAGTTTACGCGCGCATTGTGCAACTAATTAAATTTTAATTTAGTGAAAAACAGTGACAAAAAGGTAATGTCAGCAAAAAAAATAAGAAGGGTGGCTAAAAGAGAAGCCCAAAAGCTCATATCCCCACAAAAAAAAGAGAATGTGGATGAAATTGTTGACATTAATGTTAGTGTGCAAGAGGGTATGGAAATTCCATACCCCGAAGACAATTTAAATGTAGTTATTTCCAGTGAAAATAGTGATAGTTCACCAAGTGACGAAAGTGACGAAACTGACGAAAGTGAGGAAAATGAGTTTAATTTGTGCGAGGAACTGGCTAAGTGGGCTATCCAGTTCAGTATAAGTTTTGTAGCACTTAATGCACTATTAGTATTGCTGCGAAAATGCAACATTAAAGTGCCAAAAGATGGTAGGACAATTTTAAAAACTCCTCATTCTGTTGTAAAGAGAAAAGTTGGAGAAGGAACATATGTTCATTATGGTTTAAAAAATGGGATTGCGGATTTTTTGGTTGGAAGTGCTGTGACATCGACAAATATAACTTTAGATTTCGGTATTGATGGTCTGCCGCTTTTTAAAAGCAGTTCCAAACAAGTTTGGCCAATACTAGCCAGTGTTGTGGGTACTTGCTACGTATTTCTTGTTGGAGTGTATGAAGGTACTTCAAAGCCAAAATGCCCGAATGACTTTTTGCAAGAATTTGTTTCGGAACTGCATATTCTTATGCAAGATGGGCTAAATTTTAGTGATAAAATTTTCAAAATTTTTGTGCGCTGCTTTGTAATGGATGCACCTGCAAAGTCCTTTATATTAGGCACTAAGGGGCATAGTGGATATTTTTCCTGTGGACGGTGTACGCAAAAAGGGCAAATTGTTAATCATCGTCTTGTTTTTCCACCAGAATGCGAATGCACAATTAGAACCAATGATTCATTTAGAAGCCGCATTCAGCCAGAACATCACATAAGACAGTCTGCCTCACCATTGGAAAGTTTAAATATAAATATTGTATCACAGTGTCCCTTAGACTATATGCACGTGGTTTGCTTAGGCGTCATGCGAACATTGTTAAAGGCATGGATAAAAAAAAGAGGCGAAGATTTCTCTTTGTTATCTTGGAAAATTGAAGCAGTTTCAAGAGAGTTGATTTTTAATAGATCAAACATACCCAAAGTGTTTCAAAGAAAACCGAGAACCTTGAAAGATCTTGATAGATGGAAAGCAACAGAGCTAAGACAGTTCTTAATTTATACGGGGCCTTTTATTTTAAAAAAAATTTTAAGTTCGGAAAGATATGCTCACTTTTTAAAGTTATCTTTGGCAATGAGGATTCTGTTAGACAAAAATGACTGCAAGAGTAATAACAATTGTGCAGAAAAACTCTTAAAATCATTTGTGAACGAAGTTCCAGAATTATATGGTTTGCAATTTTTGACATACAATTTCCACGCGCTGATGCATATTCATGAAGATGCCAAACTTTATGGATCTTTAGATGAAATAAGCGCATTTAAGTTTGAAAACCATCTTCAAAAAATTAAAAGAAAAGTTAGGAAGGGAGGAGATGTAGCGGCACAAATATATAAGAGGCACGTGGAAGACAGCCATTATGTTAAAAATTATGAAGAAGATAACCCACCTACAACTTTTGGCAAAATTATAAAGGGAAAAATTTCGAGTATAAGCACAAATGATTCATTTTTTTCTTTGCGAGAGCCTGATAACTTTTGCCTAGTTCAGAAGAAAATTATAAAGATTACAGATATAAAAAAAAAACATAATATACCGGTTTTAATGGGAATGGAAGTAAAAAATCTGTCGGCGTTGTTTTTGCAACCAATCGACTCAAGTTATTTTAATATGTATTGGACGGCTGACATCACTTTAGACAATGAATTGGAATTTTCTATAAACCAAATCAATAGAAAAGTTATATGTTTACAAGATTCGATTGACAAAAGCTATTTTTTCACACCCCTACTTAGCAATGTCGCAGAATAACTTTCTTTCGTCTGGAGAGAATAACTTTATTTCGTCTGGAGAGTTTCAGTACACCCCGTCCAATAATTTGACAACTTGTAAGTAAAAGAAAAAGGTTGCTTCTATTACTGCTTCTCTTATCTGTTTTGTTGTTGTTGTCTTTGAGTTGTTGTAATTGGTATTGTTTTTGTTCTTATTGTTTACTTTTTTTTATTTTTGTATTTAATTTTTCTTAATATGCTTGTATTGGTTTTTCAGTGCAAAATGTGTACGTTCCACAACCAAACAACATCCAAAATATTATTTTAGACGAATTAAGATCACTTAAATCCGAAATTATGAGTATAAAGGAAGATTTAAAAAACTTGAAAGAACACCATGATCGATCACTTAAATCCGAAATTTTAAGTGTAAAAGAAGAGCTAAAGTCTTTGAAAGATGACCATAAGCGATCGATCACCAAACTGACGGAGGAGGTGATAGTTGTAAAGAAAGAAAATAGGGACCACCACAAAGATATTACTGCAGTAGAGGACTTCCAAGATTTTAAAAGCCTTCCATATAACACCATAACAGAATTTGTAAAATTAGATGAAGAAATACAAAGGAATGAGGATACGCTTAAAAAATTTGTAAGTGTTATGCCTGCATATAAAATGTGTAGATATGTACATATTTCATATTGATTATATTTTATTATGTAGAAAGAATTCATAGCAAAAACAGGCGGTGATGGATCAGCGAAGTTTCTGAGGGCAGCTGTACGCAAAATATTTTCGGACGAATTGGCATCGGCATACAGCTGGAAGGGTACAAGTTCAAAGCCAAGTGCCGAGAAGAGCTTTCTTATAACTACTATCAAAAGTAGGTGCACATTTCTATTATTGATAAAGAAATCTTTATTTAAATTATTTAATAATTAAGAATTTAACTAATCGGAATCTAGCTTTGAATTAATACTTAATATCTTTAATTTTAGATATTTGCCACATCAAGTATAAAGCCACCGACCAGGAAATGAATGGTGTGCTACAAAAGCACTTTGTACACGCAAGAGACAGGCTAGGGAAGAGAAAACACCAAACAGGAGAGGAGCAAATGGCGAAAAACCCTCGCACTTAAAGTATTAATTTTTTTTAGTTTTAAGATTAGTTGATAATATAATACATATACATATGTACATTAGCGTAGCCTCTTAATATGTTAATATTTTCATACTAAATGTTACGTATACGCAACGTTCTTCGCCTTACCTCATACAAACTACTCTGTATTGCGATGCGAAAGAAATTTCTTTCGCATTCCAAAAAAAAATGTGTGTGATTTGATAGCTTGCTAGTAGCATTTGCTTTCGCATTGCAATACAGATTAACCCCCCAGATCTCATTTTTTTTCAAATATTAATTTTGTTTTTTTAGTTTTATAATATGTTATGTATTATTGTTACAAATTTCACACAATCATTTAACGTAGCGCATCCTCTTTGCATGTGATATTTTCATACTAAATGTTACGTATACGCAACGTCCTTCGCCTTACCTCATACAAACCAGATCCGATTTTTTTTTTTTGAATCATTGTTAAATGAACAACTTATTTCCATTAGTTAACTATAATACAACAATCAACTCTGTTAAATCCCTTTTTTATTGAACATCAGTGCGTGTTCAAAATAAAATATGTTAATTTTTATATTATAAAATTATTTGTTTTTATATTTTTCTGGAATATCTGTAAGGGGCCTGCCTAGCTTTTCTTTTCTTGTACATTATTTTGGCCCGTCCTTTCAAAATTAAGTATGATTTTAAGCTAGTTAAAGCATTTTTGACAGATAGTAAATACCCAGTTGTGTCAAAAAGCTTTAACTAACTTAAAATCATATTCAATTTTATTTTCTCACACGATGGAGACCGAAGAGATATGTAGGTGCTGTTCTTAAAGATGGTAGCTGGAGATGGTTTTCTCACTAACATTTGAAATGCGATAAGAAAACGATTTTAAAATGTTTGGAAATACGACTAAAAAAAGATTGAAAAACGACCTATAAATGATTGTAGCAAGAGTCGAAAAAGAGTCAAAACTGCTCATAAAATGATGAAAAAGCGACTGAAAAATGACTAGAAAACGACTGAAAAATGGCTACAAAACGACCCTTAAATGATTGTAGCAAGAATCGAAGAAGAGCCAAAACTGATCATAAAATGATTAAAAAGCGACTGAAAAATGACTAGAAAACGACCCGTAAATGATTGTAGCAAGAGTCGAAGAAGAGCCAAAACTGATCATAAAATGATTAAAAAGCGACTAAAAAATGACTAGAAAACGACCCGTAAATGATTGTAGCAAGAGTCGAAAAAGAGTCAAAACTGATCATAAAATGATTAAAAAGCGACTGAAAAATGACTAGAAAACGACCGGTAAATGATTGTAGCAAGAGTCGAAAAAGAGTCAAAACTGATCATAAAATGCTTATCAAAAGGGTCGCGGGCAGGGTACATTTTTCTACCGACAAAAGAGTCTTTTATGATCAGAAAGTGCGCTCGTTTTTGATTGTTTTAATCACGTAGAAGACTCGAAAAAGAGTCGAATATGACCAAGAATTTCATAAAATGCTGAGTGGGTAATAGTCGAATTCCCCTAGCCACAGTATCACGGAGTAGCTTCCCATCGACTAAATCATTGATTGCTTTATCTTCTGTTGGAAGACACCATAATTATAAGACAGCTTGAACTCGCGGCTTTCATCGAGCTCCGTACAGAAAGTCACCCCCACCACTCATTCATCGGAACACAGTAATCTTTCCATTAATTCCAATTGAAGACGGTAAGAATGCTGTAGTGGCCATAGTTCACGAGCCGTTAGCCTATCTTACGAAGTGCCCGGGCCGCTGCCTTACCCGCGATAATCACATATCATTCGAAGCCAAGGTGGACGTAGTCTTAAGTGTTCCGCTGATACCTAGTACGGCATTTCACTGCACTGAAACAAGCCCAGCCGTGTCCAGTGAATTGCACGGGACGAGCACTCTTTTAGAATGGTTTAGGCCTGAGCACCGTTACATAAACTCAGTTTACAACTCTTGGAGAGTGATCTCAGCTCTTTCGGTGATCCCTTCTACATTATTACAAGACAGCCAAGGCCTTCCAAGTCCCTTCTACATTATTACAATACAGCCAAGGCCTTCCAAGTCCGAGCTTCCACATAAGGGTTTCCAAGACAGGTTCGTATCGAGTATGTTTTCGAGATATCTTACCCTATGGAATGGAAGAGGACGGATCGGAGTCCTGCCACTCATGGCGGCACTTCCATTTATACCGACGGCTCGAAGTTAGACGGCAGAGTTGGAGGAGGGGTTTATTCAAAGGATCTGTACCTTGAGCTCTCCTTCAGACTACCTGATCACTGCAGTGTCTTCCAGGCTGAAGTTTCAGCAATCATGGACGCCATGGCTTGGATAGGCCAACACACTAGCGGACAGGATATTTTTATTCTCAGCGACAGCCAAACGGCCATCAAATCCCTTGACTCTTACTCGTTCAACTATGAACTGACGCTCAACTGTCGTCGACCTCTACAAGAGATGGCCCAACAGAACCGCGTGAACCTCACATGGGTCTCGTGACATAGGGACATTGAGGGAAATTGTAGGGCAGGTTCTTCGGGATAACGAGCGCTTAGGTATGCCGTTTGCCACATGCAAGCTAATGCTGAAAGGGTACACACTCCGCCAAGCCAACGAAAGATGGCTGCAATCTCCAGGATGCCGGATATCCAAAGAAACCTGGCCGAAATGGGATCATAAAAGATCAAGACATATTTATGCCCTAAGGAGAAGAGAAATCTCCATATTGATAGATGTATTAACTGGGCACTGCCCTATTGGTAGGCACGCAGAAAGACTAGGTGTGAGGAAACGGTGGAGTACCTCATCTGCCCTTCCTGGTTAGCTTACGCTAGGTCACGGAGCTGGACATAAAGGACTTGATGGCCTTCATCAAGTCATCTAAATGGTTCGAAGAGGAGTAACGGTGTCGGTTTAGGAGCGTCAGTGCCGGGATTTTGCTATGTGAAAAATCCCGATAATACACGGATTTTCCATATGGCAGGGTCCCGGAACTGACTTTCCTGGTGTTGGTGGTATCACAACGGGCCTTTTAATACTGGCTTAGGTGTGTCTCTGCTGCAGCCACTTGAACATAACCTAACCCTATCGAAGAGTACTAGCGCTACTCTCCCAATCGATGGCAGTCTGTAAGCAGGTATCTAATATCTTCTTGTGAAGAGAACGAGATCCGTTTTGTTGAGGTAAGCAAACGCGTCTTACGCAATTTTATCAGCGTAGCTGTGGTAGGTCCCTACTGGTTTCGAGAAATTATCTAAAAAATTGTGCGTATTTTGCTGAATCTCACGGATTCATTACATCTTTCGAAGTTTTCCTAGAACCCCAGTCACAAGTCTTGCTGAGGTTTTCCCATATCGGACGTTTAGACACTGATTCCGGCCTCATATTATTCTTTACGGCATTAGTAAAAATCATAAAAAGTTTAAATTAAAACAATCTTAATCGCACTTTAATACTGATTCGAGTATCCTTATTACATAACTTAATGAAATAATTTAATTTGAATTAATTTTCTAGAACGTATTACACTTGATGCCGATCCTTATCCATATCCGTTTAGCTCACATGCTCTCCTTTATTTTCTTGTCTCAGTTGTTGTTCTATTTTCAGCAGTAGGATCGCTGATTTCCTCCTCTCCCAAGCCCAAACCGCTAATAAGACCACCAAGAAAACTACCAATCAAATTTGCGCCACCAGCGTTAGGTGACGGCTGCACTGGGACTGGTGCTGGATGCACAGGTACTGACACTCCACCTCCCGTTATAGGAGCAGGTACGCCGACACTACCACCACCGAAAGAAGCACCATCGCATTTGTACATTGCATTCAACTTTTCAACATCGTATTGTGAGAAACCGTCGCGCTGACCCATACGTTCATTGCCACCAGGGCGCTTTTGATAAGAGATAAGACAATTAGTCGGCAAATGTTCAAATATCAGTATTAAGTAGATAAGTAAATTAAAAGTAAATATGAATGAGGCGTCATGCGAAAGCTAATATAGACTCAAGAAGGTCGTCGTTCTAAACAAATGCAGGAGGTTACCGCACACCCACCGTAGTTAATCACGCAATACGAAGTGTATTGAACCAAGTGTTTTGGAACCTTCACACTAGACGGGAATTTTCGATAAAACGTACAGTAAACAATCAACGACCTTACTCAAGTACCAAAGTATTATGACGGAAATGTTAGTAGATACGTAGTATTTGTTCAAGTTGTTACGTTACGCGCACGGCGTGTGTTTTCATTACGAGCGGTACTATTTACGAGGATGATTTATTTTTGGTGAAATGTGAGAGAGATAGATCGCTATGGTTCTAGATATTAGGTGGCTTTTGGTTGGTATATGACCGAAAATACCATTTCTTTCAGAATATTAAAAAAAAAATGGAATTGGTGGCAACCATGTAAGCCGCGCTAAGTGGCAACACCCAAGAAGAAAGTCCTCGAATTGGGTATATGTATGTATGTATATATCCAAATTTTTCACCTGTTTCGAATAATATCTATATACGAAGGAATACATAAAATGGATTTAAATGACAACCC
Organism: Campiglossa producta; assembly: GCA_964058755.1. Lineage (NCBI taxonomy): Eukaryota > Metazoa > Arthropoda > Insecta > Diptera > Tephritidae > Campiglossa > Campiglossa producta. Next base: position 20,454,753 of record CAXKVI010000001.1, on the reverse strand, counting down.
TAGGTGCTAACCCTGCCTGAAAATATCTTTTTTGTCGGTACTTATACAGCCGAAAATACCTTTCATTTGATATCCATGTTGTTGAGCATATCTTTCCCAATATTTAAAAAAAAATTAGATAGGTGGCAACCTTGCAAGCCTCCTGAAGTGGCAACGCCCAAATGGAAAGTCTAAGTATGAATCATACTATCTATATGTCAAATTTGAGCGAAATCGCTGCAGCCATTCCGGATATATTGGCCTATATAGAAATGAATACACAAAATGGGGTTAAGTGGCAACCCTGCCAGAAAATCTCTTCGTTGGCATACCGCCGAAAGTACCTTTCCTTTGATATCCATATCTTGCTTAGTACTAAAAACAAAGAAATAGGTGGTAACCCTCTAAATGGTACGAAGTGGCAACACCCAAGTAGGAAGTATTAGAATGAAGCATACAATCTATTTGCCATATTTCATCCCAATCGCTGCAGCCGTACCCGAGCTATCACCATCATTTTTTGGCGCTTAACCGCCTAAGCGATTTGCCGTTGGCTATCAAAGCACGTCAGTCATTCATTTTTAGTGATAACTGACTCCAATGGGAAACCCCGGGGAGTTCAAGTCATCCTCCGCCTGTTGTTTCCATCTCAGTCTGGGATTGCCCCTTCCTCTTGCTGCCAAACTCGGGTGAAGTTAGAAAAGCCTCATAGGCTGGAGCTTCTTTGTCCATTCGCATGACATGACCCAGTCAGCGGAGCCTTTGGGTTTCAATACGCTGGACTATGATCAGATCTGCGTAAAGCTCGTACAGTTCATCATTAAATAACCTTCGATACTCGCCGTTGGCATCACGGGAAGGACAAAAAAATCTTCCGGAAAACATTTGTCTCAAATAATCCACGGAGCATCTCATCTTCTCTAAAAGTTTTCATTTCCGCTGTTTTTTTTGTTCATTTCCACTGCGTATCATTTCATCCCCTTCCACCCTCCATAAAAACATTGCATCACCGCCTAAGAAGTTAACTTCAAAAATTCGTTTTCCCATTTATAGCTGCCCTCTCAAACCCCCTAACGACATTCTCATGACGCGCCTCAAACGTATTTATTTTAACCCCACCACACTAACCCCACTCAGATACTCACCACAGCCACAATAGTTGGACGTCCATTACGCGAGAAAGCATTCGCCGAATAATGCATCACACTACCATAATCGTAGGGTACGCCATACGCCACTGTACTTTGAGCCTTCTCAAAATTTGTCAACGCCGATGGTTGTACATTTTGCATTTGTATGCTCACAAAGGAGTCACGCTCCTGACGATTTTGTTCATGCAGGAAACCCAAAGCGTGCATGAGTTCATGTATGGTGGTGCCTGGTTTCGTCAAACAACCTGGAGATTGTAAATTCACTTCCTGCTTGCCACCCACACGTCCCACAGCCGACCAACAACCTGACGGTTCATTTATTATTGACACATAATCAGATTCACTGCGACGCGGTACAAAACGTATACAAGTACGTCGATGATATTGCTCGATCGCTTCCTCGATGGTGGCCATGTCTCGTGCGCCAAAATTACCGCGTATCTCAAATGGTACAACGCCATTTGGCCAGCGTGAACTCTCTGTGGTGATGCCATTTTTTACTGTTGCGCCACTATTCGTGATGGGCACAAGTATATCACCCTCGAGATAGGAGCCCAACTCTTCAGGATTAACAGGTGTTTCCTCTGGTGCATAATTGGCTACCAAATTAGCTGTGATCTCTTTGTCTGGTTTGCCATAGAGCGCGTTGCCATAGAAACTCAAATCGATTTTATCCGAATTATGGTCGTCGTGGATCGTCAGTTCATCGATTGTATTGAGATCAATTTCAACTATCTCGGTATCATCATTATAATCATAATCGTAGTTATCGACGAGTGGTGAAGCGTAGACTTGTATAATGAAGTAACTGCAGATGGCGCATGTAACGAGTAGTGTTTTTGAAATCATTTTGTTTCAAGAAAGTACTAAAAGTTTTCTACGAACAAAGAAACTTTGAATATTTTTCACTGTAACTTAAAATTTAACTTTCCGAGTCTTACGGCTTACGAGTCACTTTGTCACTCTCAAGAACGTTATATTTGAACTGTACTCACTTCAGCTCAAGCGCGCGAGTTTATATACTTTAGTAGGCGTCGAATTGAGCAGACACGAGCTTGTAACTTCCGCGACTTCGACGTTTGTTGCACCTATGAAACAATCATTTTGATTTTAAAATTAAAATTACAATGAGTCTTATCAGCCATAAATTTATCAAATATTAACATATGCAAACAATGTTACTATTTGTGTGCTCGCAATTTACCGTTACGGTAGTAGTTCTATTCTTTCCTCCACCTTAAAGCTTATCGGCGTTTCGCCTCAGACCTTCTTAGCGCGCTTCTTTGTTGATTTTGCCGCTTGTTCGCCGTGAAAAAGTAGAGCCGGCAAATGTTAATAAGAAATTTTATTTACCCTAACTTCAGTTAGAACATGTATTTTATTCAAATATTTTGGTTATGCATATATACAGCACGAGGGTAGCTCAAAAAGCCGTAGCTTAAAAAAAAATTCGTAAAATCGCATTTTGTTGCTGTTATCTTGTATGTGGAAATTTGAAGTTTTTTGTTGTGGTTATTTTATTTTTTTTTTAAGCTATTGCATAGATTTTATCGCAGGCCTTGGCGGTGGGAGTGAAATGAATTATAAATGTTAAAAAGGTTCGTAACGGACTTTTTTCAATGTTAAAAGGTTCGGCGTTAGCAACATATCTTGACAAAAATAAATATAAGCGTTGCATACATTTAGGCGTATAACGTTGTACTGATGTTAGCAGCAGGCCGATTACATAAAATTGGAGCTGTATAGGCTATACTGTTAACAGGTTAAGGCTGTGCTGCTCTAAAGTCATAAATATGCTCATTGAGTTTTCATAAATATTATAATTGCATAAGTTGATAAAAAGTGATATGCAATAGCTTTACCGCGGCAGTCCCCGAGTGCCACACGTCCTTTTTTTGTTTTATTTTAGCTTAATTTTTGTTTTATAAATTTTTTTTATTCTATTTTATTTAATTTTAAAAAAAAAATTTTATATTTTATCTTACCTTTTATTTTTAACCTTATATTATTGAATTTCAATTTATCTTACACCATTTTATTTTATCTTATTTTGTTCTATTTTATTTTATTTCTTTTTATTTTATGTTTTTTTTTCTTTTTTATCAATTTTTATTTGATTTTTCCATTCTAGAATTTTATCTTATTTAATTTTTGTTTGTTTATACTCTCAAAAAAGAGTTTCCTTATTTCAAGAAAAAATTTCCCTTATTTGGCTCCAAAGACATGGCTTCCTTAATTTAAGGAAAAAAGTCTTTAAATTGAGGAAACAAGTCTTTAAATTAATTAATATTTTACTTAGTTTAAGGAAACCATGCCTTTGGAGCCAATATAAGGAAACTTTTTTCTGAGTGTAGGATTTTAAAAGGCGGCTCCCGAAATAGGCTTTCGGTTCAGTGATTACCTCCTTATTGGACCCTAATCTCTTACGGCTAAATTCAAAAACTCACTGACTTATCGCACAACCCTCGTACCGAACCCGCGGCGATATGAATAGTCAAATATGTATATCCAAAAAAAATATAGTACAAGAATTAGACTTGAACGCTTTAATGCGTTTTATATGTTTTTAAGATTTCGCCTTTGACTTTGGCTTTCATAGTGGCCGATAAGTAGCATAGAACATTGACAATGAGCTGTGATTTATAGTGGAAAGTTTCCGATAGGACATTCGATAGGAGAGAGAATGAGTGTGAGGTAGTGTCGTGCAACTCCCACGGTTTCTATTTTGCATTAGGTAGGTTAGGTTCAAGTGGCTGCCGCAGAGGCACACCTAGGCCAGTATTAAAGGGGCGTTGTGATACCACCAACACTAGGAAACTCAATTTCGGGACCCTGGCATATGTTAAATTCCGGTATTATCGGGATTCTCCACATAGCAGAATCCCGGGACTGACGTTCCTAAACCGACACCGTTACTCCTCCTCGGGCGGCGCTATGATCACAAGGGCAGCGTAGCTCTGTGGCTATCGACTTAAGCCCTGTGGCTATCGTAACGCGGCAAGGTGTCCAACCTTCACGAGGCAAATCGGCACAAGAAATAAGATATGGCGTTATAAATGTCCCACAGAGAATAATATTAGGTAACCCGGCGAAAGGAATCACTCTTACTTTTCGGGATCGTTTATATTAATGTAGTCGCAGGTAGTACACTAGGTTCCAACATAAACAGGCTGCAACTCGAATCATTTTTTTCCGAAATTAAATAGCCGACCTCCCATGTAAGGAACTCGGCTTGACTGAAGCATCGATGTGGTTAGTAGTCATGGAAGAAAAGATCGCGAGTTGCAGTGGTAAAGTCCAATCAACTCGTTGAACTTCAGCGTTTCTCACGAAAGTTAAAAATAAGGAAATATTAAACACAAAAAGGTATGAAAACTGAACAAAAGTTTCAAAGAAGTCTTAAAACAACATATTCCAATGCTCACAAAACATCTGCTTTGTTTTTCTTTGGAAAAATAATTTCTTTAGGATTTTGCGGAAGCCCAATTCACATTTTATTATTGAGTCAGCAGCCAAAAAGTGAATGAATCTGCCGGCTGCTGCTTCATAAAATTTGTATTGATAGTATCTTGTGAGTATATCAGATAAAGTTCGAGAGTTGCTGAGCATTGTCGTTTTACATCCACTTCTCGCACCTGGGCCTGGCCTTGGATTTTCTAACTATGAGTTTTGGAATTTTCACTTTTTCAATATTTAAAATATATGGGGAAAAGTCTACATTTCAAAACTCACAGTTAGAGAATCCAGAGCTTGCTCTCCTGAGAGTATGATCAAGCGTCTGACGTAAGATTTCCAGACTGCAGCGTATCTATACAAATCATCTCTTTAAATTCACAAAGTTTTTTTAAATGGGTTATTCCAAAAATATCCAAGAACATACGCATATTTCCAGTTACTTTTCGTAAAGTTAGCTTAACAAACATTGCTTACTTTAGTTCAATCAATATTTGGCAATTAAAAGCCATTTACAGTTAAACAATAAATATTAACATAGCAACATATTAAGTTATTGGGTACTACTAACATTTTATAGCGGATTCGGTTGATAACTTCAATACGGCTTTTGGGGATTTTGGGCTAATTTCGGAAATGTTTTTCCATTAAGGATTCTAGAAAGGGTCACAGATTGCTCCCAAAAATGTCCTTCAAGTTTTGAAAATATCCCCAAAACCATGCCAAAATGGTTCCAAGAAAGTACTAAACGGTTGCCAAAATAATCCCCAAAAAGCTCCGAAATAATCCCAAAAAGTCCACAAACTATTTTTAAAAAAGTCTCGAATATATCTAGATATGATCACAAAAAAATCCATTTCCTAAGAAACTCTAGAAATATTAAAAAAAAAAGTAGGTACTAAAATATGTTTCAAAATAATACCCAAAAAGTCCTGAAAAGTCCAAAAATGACCGTTAAGTCCAAAAATGACCCTAAAGTCGAAAAATGAACCCTGTACAACAGTTATATATACGCAGAGGGTTTCTTATCGGCTTGTAAAGCTTTTGGGTGTGCTGAATCCGAATCTGAAGTCATTTTTTTCGGGTCGCCCTAGCTTAACAAGGTTTTCTTTCCAGAGGATAGTTTGTCCAGAGATCGGTAGTTGTAAAAAAAAAAAATTTTAGATTTTAAAATTTTTTCTTAATAGCTTACTATACTATTTTTTATATTATAAAAACCAAGGCGAATTCATTACAGGTGGCATCCTCCCATCATATGGTTTCTTCTTCTTCCTTGAAAATCGAATCGTAGCTGTCAAATTGCTTATGTTGTTGCTTTGTCTGACATTTTCAGTTACAAGGAGTGTGTGCGTGTGTGTAGATCTGAATTCGCTCGAGCCCACCTGTATGAATTCGCCTTGATAAAAACCAAATTAAATAATAGTTACTGACCCAAGAAAAATTGTAAAAAAAAAAATTACAACTACCGATCTCTTTACAACCCACCCTCCTAGGGTACCCGAAATCTGACTTCAGATTCGTACTCAGCACACCCAAACCCGGTGAGATTTTCAGAAACTTCAATTTTGTTGTACAGTGTTATTTAAACAAAAAAGTCTTGAAATTATCCCGAAAACAATGCCGAAATGCTCCCAAGCAATTACTAAAAATAGTCCCTAAAAGCCCCGATATTATCCCAAAAAGTTTAAGTTATTTTAAAAAAGTCTCTAAATGATCCCAAAAATGTCCCGAACTAGTCCTGAAAGTATCCTGAAAACCATGCCAAAAAGCCGAAATGGTTCTAATAAAGAACTAAAATATGACCGAACTATCTAAAAAGTCCCGAAATAGTCCTAAAAAAAAAACATATTGTCATAGATGTTACTCAGAATAGACTTGAGAAATAGCCGTTTTTGCCATATAAAAATTCCATTTTTACCCAACGCTGTGATTCTCAAGTTTATTCGAAGTTGAGAAAAAACCTTCGAGATTTGAGAAATATGTTAGTCTTCACCTTCAGATCGACTTAATGTAACTCCAGCATAAATATTTTTTGGGATGATTGCCCGCATTAGTATAAATTAAAATACATAATTATAACTTCATAATGTTCATGTATTTATTTTTTTATTCTACTCCTAGATACAACTACACAATTATTACAATTCCATACTGAAATCCATCACTGCTGTGCTGTTATTATCCTCTTCTTCAAATTTCAATTTCATGCAATTAAACTTAGCCGGTGACTCTTCAATGGTCGGTAGTCTCTTTGACGCTGACTTAGCTGATGATGTTGTTGTGCCACTAAAATCACGACCACAAATATCCTTAATTATGATCTCATCGTTCATGAGGTCCTCCAAGCATGTCTTTAAAATCGTTGTAGTAACAATACAATCACGATTAATTGCCAAACTTTTATGAAAATAAATGAGTGCCTCTTCGAGTTCACCCATGAGGGCGTGAACAAATCCCATTGCTGTATAAGTTTGTGGACTTTGTGGTTTGAGTAAGAGAGCCTGTTTAGTAAACGAAGACATCTTAGTAAGATACAAATTGAATACGATAATAGATCTATAATTACAAATTGATGATAAGTCAACGCCTCCTTGTACTTCTTGCGCTTGCGACAGCAGTGACCCAAATTGTTGAATAAAGGCTCCCAACGTGGTGAGATTTCTTCCTTATTTTCTTTAGCACGCGCTTTAACAATTTCGGCAGTGCGTAAAAATACTTCTTCAGCGCTTTTATAACTGTTTGGGAATATCAAAAAAGAAGCATTTTTTTTTTAAGTTTGTTATCATTGCATAATTTTTCATTAATCTTACTACTCATATTCGTATTTGATCACACCCAATTCATGCAAAACGAACACATCTAATGGCGCAATGGACATCGCTTGAAAGAAAAATTTCTCTGCTAGCTCCAAATTTTTGGTGAGTCCACATTCGACGCCGATATAAAGTAGAGGTAGATGACAGCCGCGCATGAGTTGTGTTGCTTTGAAGTAAGCAGCCATGGCCTGCAAGGATTTAGTTATTAATTAAATGCAAGTTTAGATAAAAGAAGAAGTTCATATCTACCTGATCATGTTCATTTTCTTTGGCAAATGAGTGTCCATATGCTAGCCATGCAGGCCCATAAAGCCGATCAAGCGTTGTGGCTTTAGAAAGATATCGACGCGCTGGATCACTTTTACCAATTAAGTCATAGTAACAACCAACGGCATACCACGATATGGCTTTATCAGGATAACGATCGACTAGCTTATGAGCAACATAGAATAGTTCTGTAAGATCATAAAGGTCATATCAGGTCTTCAAAAAAGGGATTAAAGAGGTATGTTCTTAAAGCTTGAAAACGAATAAACCAAATTGAATTCCTTTTGGGATTTTGTTTGTAACTTCCACGCGTTAGTTAAGGGAGAAAGGCTGAATATCTCTTAGAAGAGTCAGTTTAGTGAACTGAAAGTCGGTATGAAATATATTTATTCCATATATAATTAATTTTTAAAGCTTTTACGATATCAATACCATTCCCACAGAAAAAGTGGGAGATATTGGAAAAAGGGCGTGGAACCTTCCATACAATCTTCATTTTAGGCTGAATTACACTAAGAGGGGTTCTGAAGATTTGTATAAAAATACACGATATCAATCCATATTCACGAAAGGCTGAATATCTCAAAAAAGGTTCATGACAAGGACCTGGAAATTTATATGGAGATATACGGTGTCAATAAGATTCTCACAGAAAAAAGTGGGGCGAAGATCTTTATGAGAAGTAAACAACAGAAGTCAAGGTATGAGCCCTGAAGATGGATATGAAAATATACGATATCGATATGATATTGACGAAAAAATGGGCGATGTAACTCTAAAAAGGTTCGTAACAGGGACCTGGAAGTTGGAATGGAGATATACGATAGTACGTTGTGCAAAAATGTGTTTGTTCAAAAATATGTTTAAAATACTTATAGAAAAGCAAATTTATGTAAGCTTTTTCTATATAAAGTTAAAGATAAACTTACTATTATAATCACCAAATTCGGCTAAGCATCCAATTTGCAAGGTCAGGCCAGCGTTATGATAAGGATCTGCTTTCAATAATCTGTGAAAATTCAAGGAAAGCGACATTTTTAAATTTTGTAACAAAAGTTAAGCAAAGGAAGTTGTTATAGTTGTTGTGTTTTGCATCAAGCGATATACCCAGTCATAAGTTGGTAGCGAGGTCATAGCTCGGTTGGATCGGGTAGGCTCCGGTATTAGTCCGACTGCTGCGGGAGTGGTTTCTTTGACAGACATACTAAGATAAAGCCGAGTTTGTTCTAAACTCCAGCTCGCTGTGGAGTCTAAATATAACACACTTTGAAATAGCTTAAAATTAGGCAAATGTGGCTCCGAAGCGGAAGATCTCAGATTGAGTTTTTAAAACTCCCGTTATGAACATAAATTCAATATACATCCAGCTGAGGTAGGGCGTTTTTGATTACAATTCGGTGTCAGTCTGGGATTGGGCTTTCGCCAACCAGGTCTGAATATGCCGTCTTTGAAAGATATTTCAAAATAAGGTGATCTTCCGCTCAGCCGTCGACCTAGTTACCAACTACATTCTAAATATACCGACTTTTTACTGTTTGTTGCCCGCCCCCAGAAACAGCAATATATCAAAAGAGTTGACGCTGTACTCACTCTTGTAAAATCTTATAACATTTTTTATATTCGCAATCATAAAATAGTTTCTCTGCTTTGGCGGCCATAATATCCGTACTTTTCTTGATGCGACTCAAACACGTTGCAAATGGTAGAACATTTTTATGATCTGCTTCTTTCGTGCGCTCACGGCTAGGCGTTTCAATGTGTGAACGATTCGAATCATTGATTAGAGATGATGCACGTGTGAGACTTATTTGCAAAGAGAATGGTGTGTTTTTCAAGTCCTCAAGTACCCTTGAAAGAAAAGAAAGATATGTAGATCTTGATGTTTAAGAATGTAGTATAATTTTTAGAGATCTTACTTATTTGCGGGCGACATAATCTGTGGCGTCATATACTTTGAAAGTATATTTTTATGAAAATGTGCATCAGATGCTTGCGTTTTTTGTATTTTCTCATTCAAATCTTTGATGGTCTGATCGCCTGTGGACTGCTAGAAAGATTCGTTAATAAGTTTGCATACCGCTTGTACGTTTTCTGCTACTTGAGTTTTGAGATACCAAAATACCATTTATTATTTATATTAGGAGAACACCGACCTTATCAAAATAGTTTTCAAGAGCGCCTATTTCAGAATTTGATTGAAGAGCACATAATTCTAAGCGCTATATCTCGAAATGATCCCAGAAAGCCTACAAACTATTTAAAAAAAAGCTCCGAAAATGACTGAATATGATCCCAAAAAAGGCCATAAATGATCCCAAAAAGGTATAGAAAATTTAATGATCTCAAAAAAGTCCCGAAATAATCCTAAATTATTAGAAAAAAAAAACCGGGACATTTCTGGACATGATCCCAGAAAAGTACCAAAATATTGCCGAAATTATAGCAAAAATTCCAAAAAAAATGTTAAAAAAGATCCTAAAAGTCCATAGATGAACCCAAAAGAGTCTCGTAATAATTAAAAACAGAACTAAAATATGGCCGAAATAATCCATAAAGACTACAGAAATAATACCAAAAAGTTAACAAATTATTTAAAAATAATAATCCCAATAAAGTCCCTGAATAGCCCTGAAATTATCCCAAAAAAAATACCGAAAACGCCTGGACATGATCCCAAAAAGTTCCGATTTGCAATGGTCTGTCATATCTCATGGATGCGTCTCTCTTGAACCGAGCGGGTACTCGTAAAACGGACGTGGCTGACTCTATGGCGCCTCAGCTAAACAAGCTGTTGTTGTTGAATTAGCGATGAATAGCCCTGCCTAAACGTGAACTTTTCCTTAACCTAAATCGAGTAGTTTGAATAGGGTTGGACAGAGTAGGATCCGAAGAGCAGCTAAGGAAGCTCTGGGACGGTTACAGAGTTATACTCTAGGCAGGGCGAAGCACGGCAACCTACTCTTCTACCACATCTGTCCCTCTGGTCCAACCCTGTTGAAACTGCGCGTTTCCTTGGACTCGCGTTAGAAGGGCTTGATGAAGATCTTCGGAATGATCATACAATCTAGGCAGGGCAATGCATTGTTAACAACAACAACAACAACAACAACAACAACAACAACAACAATAACAACAAGCTCTGGGCCGACACCACCTCTTTCAGGTGCCAAGGCCCCTCTGGTCAGTTGTTAACGCCAGACTATCATCGGAATTACTAGGTTTTCTTAAGGTCCAAGATGTGATTGATTATTTAGATTAATCCAAGATGAGTCAGCTGCATGAAGGATGACGATTTGGAATCTTCAAATCTCTTGTTGTTGTTGTTGTAGCGAGGTGTAGCCCTGCCTAAATGTCAGACGGGGTCACCCCGAGTGTATTGCTCTTGGCCGGGTCGATATAAGAAAACGGCCCGGGTCGTTTCGGCACGATGGGTACAGCACAAGTACTGGTACCGTTCTCGTAGAACCGGCAATACAAGAAACTAGCCGTGTAGGCTATGTAGGTCATTTAGCGTTACCCAGGGTGCACCAACTGGGAGGCGACCTACTTTTACAAATCTCTTCATGCTCAGCGGCTTAACTTTTACAGGGACAAGGCTTAGTTAGATCGTTTTAGAACTTTTTGATATACGGCGAATATATGGAAGATTGGTGCTTATGTATCTCAAGACTAGGCATTTATAAAAACTGCTACAAAAACTTACAGGATCAATTGATTCATAATATTTCTTCAACTTTGATTCGTACAACTTTTTGATAAATTTTGCATCGGTTTCACTCGAATGCTGCGACAGCGGCAAATGTTGCATCAATTCCTTTTCTGGAATAGAACATTATTAAATAAGTATATCTCTAATACGAGAATAGAACTATCATTTACCCTCCCAGGCCATTAGCATTTCATGTTGTACCAAAGCCTCAAGCGCCTCAAAGCAATATACAGATTTATGCAATGCCTGCACGTAGTAATCCATTGCCAAGCCACGATTATCTAATGCTTCATAGATTTTGCCTTTTATAAAACTTATTGAGGCTAGGACTTCCTGTTGCAGAAAGAAGAAAATATATAACTTACTGAGGATTCAATAAATATCATAATCAACTTACATTTTTATTTGCCTCCTCGGCATTAAATGTTGAATGGCAATCCATAGCAGCACTGTCCAGCGGCTGACTAATCAATGATGATGCTAAGAATTCAATGTCTATCGTATTTATCACACTGACGGCTTCATTCAGTTCTTTCGCCTCGTATAGGCTTTCTAGCAGCAAATTATAGCTCGAAACGTGTGTCTTTTCCAATTCAAAGCGTCGTATAATATGAGCAGCGCGATGATATTCCTTTAGCAGAAACATGCAGTGCGCTTGACAATAAACATCTTTGGCATCATTCTGACTGAGCACACACACTTTCTCAGCCCAAAAGAGTGCAGTTTGGTAGCGTCGCTGCAATTATAAAATGATGATATTAGTGCATAGGAGAACAGTGAATATGCAATTTTCCCGCTTACCATGTCGATGTACATCTTGACCAGCTTGCGGTAGTGCGCCACATCTATCACACCGCTTTCAGCTGTATCTTCGCTGCTATCATTGCGCATATCACTATCTTCCGTCATGTATTCGCACTATTTGTCTTTACCTTCCTACAAGATTGTTCAAAAAACTCACAAATAATTAAATTAATGCGCCTAGACGCAAAAATTTCCGGCTTTTTGCAAATTCAGCAAAACAGCTGATCGTTGAATGTTTATTGGAAGAAGAAGAGAACAAACGTTCACAATTATATCTCTCGTGCTGCCACATTGGCTTTGTGGATACAGCTGTTTTTGATACAGGATTTTTAACTGTAAAAAATTATTTTGAAGTGAAAATTTCTATGGGATGGCAGTGCACAGTGGGCTGGATTTAAAAATAATTGTATAAAATTCGGTTCAGTATTGGGATAAATGAAGTAGATTTTTGCAAACTAGGAACTACGGTTATTGAATAAATTCTACGTCAGCTCGAACAACACGTCGGAAAATGTGGAGGAAAGAAGACGCGCTTCCGTCGAGGGAATGTGAACCGGAAAGCGAAAATTAAGATTTTTGTTGCTATGAAAAGTTGCGCTGAAAAAAATTAGTGCGATGGATCCTTGGTAGTTATGTATGTATAGAAAAACCTCTTGAGTTGAAGGCCTCCGGCCACACCTTAAAAAAAATAGCCCTCAGCCGGTCCAACACCGTCTTCGCGATCCCCAGGTTTTTTGCTCAGACCAAACTTTTGCGATTTTGAGAACACCTTGTATTTGTGATTACAGCAACCTCAAGAAATTGGAGAAAAAAATTCAACTTTGATTGCAAATATATCGCAATCCACTCAAGGTATTACTTTTTCGCCTTGCAGACTCGTATTCCCGGGGCCGAAACGCGTCTTTTGAGTTGACTTGGGATCTATACAATTACCCATTTTTCAAAACCGAAACCAGAACCTTTATTTTAATCAGAAAAAGAACGAACACGAAACCGTTAAAAAGCCGTAACCGGGTTTTTGTGTGCGCATATTTTCTTTCACAAAGGTTAACCCGGATAATTTTTCATGGAAGATTGTCGAGCAAATTTACGAAAGTCACGTTTTCACTTCAGCATCCAAATTCTGAAAAGAAAATTTAACTATAGTGGAATGAAGCCATAGAAAAAAAATTTCGAGGCCCGAAAAAAAGTGTTTAGTGGCCCGCCTCAGAAAGTACCTCTCATATTAATTTTTATTTGGAAACTGAAACCGGAACTAAACCAAAATAAATTTTGAATAACGAAACCGAAACCGAAACATGTAACAAAACCAAAACCGGAACGTTATTTTAATCGGTATCATGCCTTAAATCAAACTAAAGTGAGGAATATATAGGCAATTCGCAAGAGTATCGTATTCGTCGCATTCGTCGTTTTATTATATATTACCTAATAATAATAATATTACAATATGGGCTATTCGAATTCAGCAGTAAAGGCTAATTAACACGGGTCGATTTTCTGGTCAAGTTTTTGTCGTTCCACCGTACAACTAGCAGTTCGATCGATTCACACCTTGTATTTGAAGGTTGAATGAAAAATCAACCAGAAAATCGACCAGAAAATCGACTAGAAAATCGACTCTTGTAAATCAGCCTTAAAGGCTTATTTACACGGGTTGATTTGCTGGTCGATTTTTATCCAATCGACCCGTGTAAACAGCAATTCGATCGCTCTTCACCTTGTATTTAAGGGTAGACACAAGTGGTTCGACAAAAATCGACCAGAAAATCGACCCGTGTAAATCATCCTTAATGGGGATGTGAAGGTGAAGTTAAAAAAGAGGGTATCAAAACTTTTTGCTGCAGCCAGAAATACCTAAACAAATCCTTGCCAAATTTGATGAAATCCCTCATTTGAAAAATGAGATTTGTATGGGGAGAAATAAATTTATATTCCGGTTTAAAACTTTCACAGTAGGGGTTCTCTCTAAATTTTGTTTTCATAAAAAACATTAGAAATTACCACACTTGAGTCAAAATTAAAACATTTTTTTGTTTAATGTTTTCCAGCAAAAACAAAAAACACACGTATTTTGATGTTGCGTGAAAAAAAGATTTTTAAACAAAAATTTTGCAATTTTGACCTAGTGTGGTAATTTCTTGTGTTTTTATGAAAAAAAAAAAAAAATTGACAGAATGACCCTACTATTTTTTCCACCGTTCTAAAAATTATTACCATTATAATTTTTCAGTAAAAAATTTCTAGGGGGATCATTATATATTGAATTTGCTTTAACTTTTGGAAAGCTCAATAGAATTCAATGCAACAGTTTTCAGAATTTGTAACTGTTTGTCTGTATTTCCAGGAACGCGTTGCATTTCTATACATATTTCAATAAGTCTATTAATATTAGGGGAATTCATAAAAACTTTTAAACACCTTATAAAGAGTGTAAACCAGGGGCGGATCCACGGGTGGGTTTTTGGTAAAAAGTAAATAAAAATATGGACAGTCAAAATAACACACAAAATATAGTAAAAATTATGGAAAAAATATAGAAAAAATTACACAAAAAACACAGTAAAAGTTACGCAAAAAATTACACAAAAAATGTAGTAAAAAATTACACAAAATATATAGTAAAAAATTACGCAAAAACTATAGTAAAACTTACGCAAAAAATGGTAAAAGTGCCGGCAAACAGCCAACTCATATTTTTGCGATTACGTAATACACATTCGGTAACTTTTTAAGCGATGTACATAAGCTATACCTTGAAACTGACATTGCCCATACTAACAAATGTAGATATATATTTTTTTGAGAAACAAGCATAAAATACCAGCTTTAAAGAAACTATGAACCAAAAATGTCCCCGAAATTTAAACAAAAAATTTGAACCCACCCCTTCCCAAAATCTTGAATCCGCACTGGTGTAAACGCATAACTTTATAAAGTGTGTAAAGGGTCAGTTACATAAAGCTTATTTTGACTTTACCTCAAACTTTGACTTTGACAGAAAAGTTCAGTATACGTATTTAAGCGAAGCATTGCAAATTGGAGACCTCAAAGTTGAAGCAAGGTTAAAATTTGGCAAACTCTCAAATTTTGCTTGCTTTGCTCGCGTTGACAATCAGATGTTGATGACTTTGCTTTAATTAAATAACCAAAAGTTGGAGAAAATAATAATTAATTAATTTTTTGTCTATTAAATTAATAAATTAACCAAAACACTCTGAATGCAAGGAAATAAATAACGAAAACAAATGTATAAAAGAGAAGCGTCAAGGCGTTCATTGTAGCATACCTCATAACCCATAAGGGTTAAGTTACAGCGCTAATTTTTCGCAAGGCTTATTTTCTCAAACTTTTGAGGTGATAAAACCAAAAAAAAAATATTTTTTTTAATCACCCTAATATATAAACATATGTAAACCGTTTGAATCATATGATCCCAACAACACTGTTACACAAACAATAACTCCGTATTCAAACATGCTCGACGCCAAAACGCAAACAGCGAGCAGCATCCTTTCTAAATTTGCTCTTTGGAAAATCTCTCAATGAGTTTTCCTCAGCTCCACCAGCCCCAAATACAAAAACAAAAACACACAAATTACTATAAGCTCGCTCCACATAGTAGGTACTTCGTGCAGCTGCGCTCCGATTCAAATGAAACGCCTTGTGGCGATGCTATAGTAAATTTCACTATGATTTCGAAATCGCAGGCAACGACGAGACCGACTCAAATTTTGCCTCGCAGTTACTGATTTTAGTTGAAAGGTGAGGTTTTAATTTTTTAAGCGAAAGCCGTATAAGGAAGAAAAAGAAGTGCAAAAAAAGTATTTTTTAATAAATACAAATACACACACTAAAGTGGTAGAAAAAAACACCAAAAACAATAACTAATATAAAAACCACTTAAAAACTATGAAAGTTGAAACGAGTTTTTTTATATGAAAACTTACTTCGTTTTATAAAAAAAAAAACACAAAAATCGAAGTACTCGTGTATGTGAGCCGCAGCACGGCATAAGCAAAGTGTTGTTGATTGGTTGCTTGCTTTAAAATAAAATAAAATACATAAAATAATACCAAGTTAGAATAAAAACAAAAAAAAATTTATAAAAATTCATTGTTGAAGCTTTGGCAGGCGCAGCTGTGCGGTGTGCGAGACGTGCGTTAGAATAACGGTGTGTACGCTACCATTTTGCATTTAGCATATTTAACGCCATTGAATACGGAAAACGTGCTTCCAAAATACACAGAAGCTCACGAAAGGAAGAGCCACAGCAGCCGCCCCAACGACAATAGCAGAATACAATCAGCAACGGGTGGTGTCCTCAGCTCGTACATACCTTCATAGGTACCAAGAGTCAGTCAGTCAGTCAGTCATACGTTCGTTTAGGTATATTTTCATTGTGTACCAAAGTTGTGCCGGTCAGGGCGTGCTATTTTCACAATCTCTTATCACTCGTATACGCGTGTTTCCTGTATCTGGCTGTGTGCCTTCCACTCTGTGAGGACTGCATCTGTGACGACAAAGTGACGGCGAAGACGTTGGAGGTGCGCCTAAAACATATTGGAATTTACTGGTATGTGTCTAACATAATAGAAATGCTTTTAATTAAATAATTACATACATATGTACAGATTTAGGTATTCATTATATACTTAACATTAGGGTGTGACATTTTTTTAAATAATTTATTTTTGAAGGTGCTTAAAAATAATTTCAAAAGTGGTAAAAAAAATATTTTTTCAAGGGGAATAGTATTAGGTAAGCAATACAAATATACATTAGGGTGATTGCAAAAATTATTTTAGGTCTTACCCCGCAACAGTAGGTATGTACATATTAGATGAAGATTAGATAAGAAGCCTCTCAAAAAATTATCGCTGTAACTTTACGCTTAGAGGTGTTTTTTAACTTTCCTAAACATGTTGTATGGGAAAAAATAAGATTTTTTTGACGGTAAATTTTTTTTTTAAATTTTGGAAATTTTAATTTTTTAGAATCATAGAATAACTTTCCGGTTTCGGTTTCGGCTTTGTAACACTATTCGGTTTCGGTTCCGGTTTCGTTCTTCACAATTAATTTAGATTTCGGTTAGGGTTTCGTTCCGGTTTCGGTTTCCATATAATAACCAAGGTATGAACCGATTGAAATAAAGTTCCGGTTTCGGTTACGGTTTTGTAACGTGTTTCGGTTCCGGTTTCGTTCTTCAAGATTTATTTCGGTTTCGTTCCGGTTTCGGTTTCCAAATAAAAAAACCAACACAAAAAAATTGTCCTACTACAAAACTCAAATATTTACTAAATACAAAATAAGTCTGAATTTTCTCCAATATATAGTAATAAATATTACTTCCGCTATTTATGGAAAAATAAAATTCTTCAAATTAAGTTTAAAAAATTAACTCTACTTTTTCTATTAGAAAAATGTTAAAATGGTGTTGAGGTCCATGAACATTATTCGGGGTAGCCTCTTTAAATGTGTCCACAAAAAAATTCAAAACCGTTTGGAACCGGTTCCGGCTTTTGAAACGGTTTCGTTTTCGTTATTTTTCAGAAAAAAATAACGGTTATGGTTTCGGTTTCGGTTTCAGTTTTGAAAAATGAATCGGTTTTAATCGGTTACGGTTACGGTTTCGATTTCGGTTTTGAAAAATTAATCGGTTTTAATCGGTTACGGTTACGGTTTCAGTTTCAGTCCTTTATAAAAACACGAACGCAAAAAAATGTTACTACATACTACAAAACATAAGTATGTAGATGTAAAATAGGTCTGAATTTTTATAACATTTTTCCAATATAATAACACTATACGACAAAATCCACCTTTATTTAGGAGGATGAACTGCCCGATAAAATTTAAAGTGAGCGTTAAGGTGACGGCTGGTTGAGAAATCCGCCCTAAGTCGTCAAAATATCTGATACCGGCCACTAAACATTTTTTACTCGGATTTCGTAAACTTTTTTCGATGCCATCATTCAGCTATAGCTAAGTTTCCTCTTTCGGAAATTGATACTGAGGTCAAAACGTGTCCTTTGTAACATTGCTCGACAATCTTCCATGAAAGCTATTCAGGGTACCCTTTGGCAAAAGAATATATCTTCCCACAAAAATAAAAAAGGCAAAAAAAAAATTGAAATCGGTTCCGGCTTTTGAAAGGTTGCGGTTTCGGTTTCGGTTTTGAAAAATGAATCGGTTCTAATCTGTTACTGTTAGGATTTCGATTTCAGTGCTATTCTAAATGTGAAGTTTTTTGAGAAATTTTCAAAAATTATTGAAAAATTCAAATTATTCGAAAATGATTGAAAACTGTTCGCAATACAAAATGTATGGGAAAGATTCAAAACCCTGCTAACCAGCAGCAGATAAAATATTGGAAAATTACTGGGTCGCGTTTGCCAAAAAGGAGGATAAAAAAGTGGGTAATTTTGTCTATGTTGAAGGTGCTAATTAGTGTTGGAAATTTTCGAATTATCGACTTATATCGAATTACGCGTTAGTATTTCGATGCATACTTTTACCCACAGTAATTTTTGGTATTGCACAGCTTCAATTTCTGATTTTGTTTTCACATGGCTAGCTCTGGTTGGCAGGGAAGGAGACCTTTAAAGGTTAAGATACAGCGCTTATTTTTTGCAAGGCTTATTTTCTCACCAATTACTAACTTTTTATGGGGAAAATTATTTAAGTTTTTTCAAGTGAATTTTTTCATTTTTTTTTTTAATCTTAAAATATACATATTTTTAAAATGGTTAAGTTTATTCATTTTCAAATGGCTGCAATTAGCTTCGTAGTTATGATGAACGCACTCTTTGTATAGTTTTGAAAGTTCGAAGCTTCAAAGAGCTTTATGACAATTACTAACTTTTTAGGGGTTAAAAAAATACCTATAGGGGTCTATCAGCTGCATATGTCTTAGTCTGAGACGAATTCTGATAAGTTTTCTGATTTCTATCGAGTTTCCGTAGGGCCACCGGTACATTGTTGGGAGTTCGAAAACGAAAACAAGGCACTCGAACGATCATTAAATACTAATGGCGGATTCGGACATTAGTTAAATTCTCTTTAAGAACCTGTGCTTATCCTTTTACTTTATTGACTTTTGCTCTTTAATAAATTTGCAAAGGAAACACATAAAATTAAAAAAAAAATCATACCTACCAATATTTAAAGCTTGATTACTCAGGGAAGAGTCCGTCAGAATAAGCCTGATTTTAATTTAAAAAAAAGAGCAAAAATTTTTGGCCCACCCTAATATACACAAAACATATGTGTACATGTTTAAGAAGTTGTTAGTGTTTTTAATAGGCTTACAAAAGTTATAACAGTATTGCCATTGAAAAAAGTCAGCTGCAAATGGCGAAGACTTAATAAATGAGCAGACTTAAAAAACAAAATATGCTATTAAAGAGAAAAGAAAAAAAAATGCAGAAAAGAGCCTACCTGCTGTCATTGGTTAGGTTTTTTATCTCACTAAAAGTTCTTATAAGTACATATGTTTTTTGCCTTTTTGATATATTTTTACCCTCATATTCATAAAAAATAAAATTGAAAATTTTGCATTGAAGTGCATTTAAAAAAGATTTTTTTATAAATATGGGGGTTAATTTTTAGTGCGTTAATTTTTTAAAGCTATTAAAAATTTTGACGTGCATATATTTCGCATAGCCTACCAACATAAGAAATATAAGCGTTGCCTACATTTAGGCGTATGACGTTGTACTGATGTTAGCAACTGGCCGATTCCATAAAATTGGATCTGTAAGCGTTGCCTACATTTAGGCTATACTACAAACAGTATGACGTTGATGATGGTAGCAGCAGGCGGATTACATAAAATTGGAGCTGTACACTACATAAAATAGGTTGTTGACTATTTTTAGGCTATACTGTTAACAGATTAAGGCTGTACTGCTCTAAAGTCACAAATATGCTCATTGAGTTTTCATTAATATTATAATTGCATAAGTTGATAAAAGGTGATATGCAATAGCTTTACCGCGGCAGTCCCCGAGTGCCACACGTCCTTTTTTTAAGTAAATTGGTTGAGGTTTTCGTAATTCATTGCATACATTTTAAACTCGTATAAAGTTTAATTAATTTTTCAAACCGTCCAAATACCTACAAAGATTTTCAATTTCTTTTGGTTTCGGTTTAAGATCTAAATGAAAAAGTAGTCTAAATATTTTTTTTTTTTGTTTGTTTGAATGTAATTGAATTTTGCCCACAAAAACTTTATGTGCGGCATAGCTCAGCAATAAAGTAGTCGGCTGTGACTCCTGAGCGTTTTCGTTCGAATCTTGCCAAGTGCCACATTTTTTTTAATTTTATTGTATTCTTAAAACTTTTCGGTTTAAAATTAAAACTTTTTTGTTTGAAAATTAAAACTTTTCGGTTTAAATTTAAGACTTTTTGGTTTGAAAACTAAAATTTATTTTTGTAAGCTTATTCAAGATTGAATTTTGACAACAGTATTTATGTGTGCGATGTAGCTCAGTGGTAGAGCAGACGGGCATGATGCGGGGAGTCTTGATTCGAATCCCCACCAATGGACAAAAAATTTATTTTATCTTTAAAAAATTGTTAAAACATTTCTGGTTTATAATTGAAACCCGATTCATTTATCCAATTTTCTTGAAAACGGGTCTAGATTGAATTTGAAAACAAATTTGGTTTGGTCATATACGAGTATGTAGTCCCAAAAAGTTTAAAATTTACGTTCAAATTTTTAACCGTGTGGTTGAAAAGTGTTCCCATTTCCATCATTCCAGGACTTCCAGGATCAAAATCCTAACCGCAATTGATTTTTCTACCGTTTTTGAAAAAAACCCGACAGCTACAGCTAATAAAAATATTATAATTTTTGAAAGTTATCTTTGGCGAGACATTGTTTAAGGACGGAATAAAAGTTCTTTTCAATACCTAACAAATCATATAAGGAATGATTAAAAACTTTCACATGAGAATATGTAAACCAAGGTTGCCACCTATTTCTTTTTTTTTTAATTATAAGATTTGTTTGTTACCGGAATAAAAATCCTTTTCTTGTTAAAAATTTAACAAGTTTGTTATGAAATAACAGAGGACTAAAAACCTTTCATATGGAAGCAAGGTTGCCACTTATTTTTTCGTAACTCAATTATATAGCCTCGTCAGTCGTGTCTTTGTTGGGATCGCAAAACGGTCTCCATTGTATACTTCCACATGGTCGATGTGGATAAGAATAGCTACGGCATAATAATACAAAAATATGCAAAAATAAGAATTCAGTTTGGTTGAAGATAGCATCTTGTCCAATTTTATAGCTATGGCTTAGAAAATATGTCGAAAAACTAACAAATTTTTTTAGATAATAGCGAATCTCGAAAATCCAGGACTAAAACCAGTATCCTGGTATAAATATAAAAATGAGCTGATCATTAGAGCGTATCGCCAAAAAAAAGTTTAAAATGTTCCCCCCTGGTTCGAATATTTACTTGTTGGTGATATCAAAAATGGGGGAAAAAAAATTATCGGCACCCTGTTAAAACAGCGAAATTCGTTTTTTGCTTATAACTTTTCTAATTTGTCTTTGATTTCAACGAGCAATATATTGTTGTAAAGGTTTTAACCCGTGTCATATTTCGTCCATATAAGCCATTAACCTGCGACACCAACTTTAGCTTTTATTCAAATTTA
>CAXKVI010000001.1:20420399-20427899 GCA_964058755.1 Campiglossa producta | reverse complement strand
TCTTTTGGTTTATTTTATTTTATTTTATTTTATTTTATTTTATTTTATTTTATTTTATTTTATTTTATTTTATTTTATTTTATTTTATTTTATTTTATTTTATTTTATTTTATTTTATTTTATTTTATTTTATTTTATTTTATTTCATTTTATTTTATTTTATTTTATTTTATTTTATTTTATTTTATTTTATTTTATTTTATTTTATTTTATTTTATTTTATTTTATTTTATTTTATTTTATTTTATTTTATTTTATTTTATTTTATTTTATTTTATTTTATTTTATTTTATTTTATTTTATTTTATTTTATTTTATTTTATTTTATTTTATTTTATTTTATTTTATTTTATTTTATTTTATTTTATTTTATTTTATTTTATTTTATTTTATTTTATTTTATTTTATTTTATTTTATTTTATTTTATTTTATTTTATTTTATTTTATTTTATTTTATTTTATTTTATTTTATTTTATTTTATTTTATTTTATTTTATTTTATTTTATTTTATTTTATTTTATTTTATTTTATTTTATTTTATTTTATTTTATTTTATTTTATTTTGTTTTATTTTATTTTATTTTATTTTATGTGTTTACTATATGTGTTTTCCATCCATCAAATTTGGTGAAATATATGTGTGTAGGTCCGAATTCTGCTTGTACGAGTAGCAAATAAAATAAATATAGAATGTTCTCTCAATATATACAGATATTTTTAGGTTTACCTCCTTAGTCGAGGGCAGGCCATTAGCTTTCACTGAATATTACCCAAAAACGAAAAAAGAACGAAAATTAGAACGTAGTCAACTCTTCGCTTTTCCTACTTAGCGGTGTTGTTCTTGTTTATTGGCTACACTTAGGTATGAACATACGTTTTTATGTTTACATAAATTTCTACTCACATAAACAACATATTAAGTATATCGAATAGGATATGCTATCCAACCTGCCACAATGTCTCATTTAGTTACTTACGTTACAATGCATGACAAACATATCCGCAAACAAACTTTTCCATCGATTAACTTTTGCGGCAATAATAAATATTAAAGCCTTCACATTGATTCAAAGCAAAACATGTGCATGTATGTTTGTTCGTATGGTATCTAAAAGTGCTCGCATGCTAGTAACTAACAACTAAAAATAGCAGCTTTTGTTAAACAAAAAGTAAAAGCTATAAAAATATTTCATATTCTGGCAATTGCTTTACGATGCGTGAAATGTGGGGAGGAACTCTTGTATTCACTCAAAAAATTTAGTTTATGTCAGTTTTAGTAAAATGGGAGTGCTCACTTAAGTTATCTTAAAAATTTAGCTATTTAAATTTTCTAAGATAGTTTGTGATATTTTTTTTTTTTTTGTTTTCCAATGTTATATTTAACTAATAAAATAAAATAAAGTAAAAAAAAAAAATGAATCAAAATAAAAATAAATTGTAGCGTACTGTACTTATTAAAAAGTACAGTACGTTAAAATAAAACTAAATTAAAATAAATGCAATAAAATGGAATAAAAGTGTTACATTTTTCAAAATATAAAATGTAAAAAAAAAAAAATAAATTAAAAAGTTAAAAGCATAAATAAAATAATAAAAAATACCAAATAAAAAATTAAAAATATGGCATATAAGAAATAAAAATTATTGAAAAAGTGTATACATAATTAATAAAAATTAAAAATTAAAAAAGACTAAAAAACCTAAAAACAAAATAATAAAAAAAATATAAAAAAACTTTAACGTACTGTACCTATCCAAAAATAAGTGCAGTTTAAATTTTAAGTAAAAATAACTTTCTGTTGTTATAAGGTCTGTTACTTGTAACGATAAAAAATAAGTACACAAATTAAGTAAATAAATATAATAAAAAAGTACAGTACGTTAAACTTAAATTTAATGCAACAAAATCGAATAAAAAAATGTAAAATAGTAAGATAAATTAAGAGTTAAAAGGGTAAATAAAATAATAAAACTCAATAAAATAAAATATATAAAAAAATAAAAATCATGGAAAAATAATAAATAATAAATAAAGTAATAAAAGTAATAAAAAAAATTGATAAAAAATAAAAAATGAAATAATGTACAACCAAATAAAATAAAACACAACAAAATAAATTAAAATAGAATAAAACAATAAAAAAGTAATAAAAAAGATTAGCTAAAACTAAATTAAATAAATAAAGTGAAATAAACTAAAATAAAATTGTAACGTACTGTACTTACTAAAAAAATAGTTCAGTTAAAATTAAAATAATTTTTTGTTGTTGTGCGGTCTCTTTCCTACATCGTATTCTAGTCATTAAAAAATAGGTACAGTACGTTAAAAAAATCTATACTATAATAAAACTGTAGAAAAGTAGTGTCTGTACATTGAAAATTTCTTTGAAAAAATGACTGGGGATGACTTGGGCAATGTTATAGAGTTCATCTCAACCATTTTTAGAATTATTGTCTGTCTGTTTGTCCGTTTGAACGTAAGGATCTCGGAAACTAAGAAACGGATTTTTGTTTGTCCGTTTGAACGCAAGGATCTCGGAAACTAAGAAACGGATTTTAATGAGACTTTTTCTGGTGGACAGCTTGAAGCTTAGAAGGAGCCATAAACTTTAAGATGAGGGACTGAGGTTAAGGAGATGGAAAGAAGGAAGTATTTCGGAAAAACTCGACTGGAATTGCCAACAGAGATAGGGGCTTAACCCAAACAAATGTGACAGAAAGGAATATGACATTGGAAAGAAAGCCGAGGAAAAGAGGTTGATGAAAAGGAATTGGACCCGAGAATAAGGTTGGCAAAAGCGAAAAAATTGTTTCAATAGAAATTGGTACCACCCTAAAATACAGATCCACCCGGACAACGTCGGGGTCCCTGCTAGTTTAAAATAAAATTAAATACAAAAAAAAAATAACAAAATGAAATTAATAAAAAAGTTGACAGAGCCAATAAAATAATAGAAATAAATAAAATACAATATATACATATAAAAATTTAAATAAATATAAAGTTGTACAATTACATTGAGCATTATAAATATTTCTGTTTAAGTACTGGCTCAAACTTGAGACTATATTTTCTCAACAATATTTAACCTTAAATGTATACAAACATAGAGCAAGTGTGTATATGCAAATACAAAAATAGCTATGAATATATTAAGAGGTAATAATAAGCTTGAACCACGAAAATTATTATAAGTCAACTTTATTAGTGTTCTAAGTGATGAGCGACATAATGGTACAAAGAAAATTTACATTTTGCATGAAAAGAGTATTCCTTCAAATCACTTACAACATGTTGCGTATGCGACCAATGGGCTGGCACGCAACATGTCCTTCAAACCGGGTTGCAAACATTTAAGTAAATCACAAAATCTCTCACAATGAGATTTAAATAAGAGATGAGCAACAATCAAGTTAGCAATGAGAACAAAAGAGAGAACGAAAAAGTAAAAAAAAAAACACCCAAAACTTTTGGCCCACCAGGCCTTTGTCGGCATCATTTTATTCGCTAATTCCGATTTATTTACGTTATTCCCGCCGCTCGAAAGCTGCCTATACCTATACCCCACCTTATAGCAAGCTTATTTCATATTTACTTGGATAGTTTTAAAAACTAGGAGTTGTACGACTCAACGCATTGGCTTCTGTTTTCCTGCACTCATATCAGCCATATGCATTAATCGCAGTTTTAGGCAAAGCAACACTCGTAGTCGGCATCGTGCTTCGTAATCGAAATTTTACACTCGCATACTCACCGCAATGAGTACGCCTCCTGGCTGCATGGCACCGCGTTGAAAGCCGCACGCAACATACGCTACACGTCAAATGACATATGCACACGACGACTTTTTACTTGTCACATTCAACAAATACCGTTACGCGACGAAAGCTCTGCGACATGCTGCTAATGTTTGTTGGCTGACTTGTGTTGCACGCCTGCGTTATTTGTCGTACGATTGCACACCGTCGCATCGTTTACCTCGTGAAGCCATGCCTGCATCCTTCGTCAAACACACACACACACACACAGTCCTTGTCAGTTAGCCAACAAGCAAGTGTGGAAATTGAATTTTTATTCAAAACAATGCCTTTTGCTGCGCTTCTGCAACAGGTATGTAAATAATAATAAAACCCATTTACACGGCACCCTTTTCACAACGAACGGTGATGCCAGCAGCTGCTTTGCTTTTGTTGATTTGCTTGTCTGTCCGTTGGCTGGTTGGCTGGTCGTTGGTGGTCTATATCTTTGCTTACACTTTTATCTCACGAAGGCTTACGAGCAATTTGCAACACATCAGCTCACCCATACATGCAGGCAAGCATACTTTTGTATACTCGGCTCTATTTTGCTGTGACTTTCTGGCTTTCTCGCTTTCTGGTGGGTGCAACAGGGTTTGGTTGTTGATACGTCGTGAAGTCCACACCTCATAATCTAGTCACCCCTTCTTATGTTAATAAGCGCTCTTCTTATCCAATTATGCTATTGTCATAGTCTCATAATTTTTGTGGGAGTTGCTGTTGTATGCCCAGAAAACTGTGGAATTTAGTGATGACCTGTGGACTAGTCACTTAGGAAAAAGTGACTAATACAATCTTAGATTGCCCACTCTTTTGAAAATTGTTCGAATTAAAAAAAAAGCAACAATTAATATATAAAACTCATCAACCTACCCTTCAATCTTTTTCGATGGTTTGTTTCGAGCGAAAAATAGATTAAAAACTGTAGTTCGAAAATTTGTTGAAGTTCGAATTTTTTTCGAATATGCATCTAGTTTTTCTTGTTTTACTGGATTTTTGTTTTTGATGTTTCAATGTTTTTCCTACGAAAATTGGTTTAAAAACTGCAAATCGAAAATTTTCCAAGGTCGGACTATTTTCGAATATATAGTTTTACCTCGTTTTAATGAATTTCGGCACTAATCAATGTATCGATGTTTTGTTCCCAACGAAAATAAGATAAAAAATGCGCTTCAAAAAATGTTCGAATTTCGAATTATTTTCGAATTTCGAATATCCTTCGAATATGTAATTTTCTCTTGTCTTATGGATTTTGGAAAGCTTGACTGGTTTTGAACAATTTTTTTTTTAATTCATGTGCCTAAATTAAAACCTCCAGTTCGAAATTTTTCCCAGGTTCGAACTATTTTCGAATATTTAATTTTTCCTTTTTTTTTTTTAATTAAATTTTTTCGAAATTGAAATTGCAATATCAACAAAAAAAATTAAAGCTCTTTCCGAGGTCGAATTTATATGTATGTGCATTTTCGAGGTGCGAATATGTTTCCAGAAATTTGGCACTATTTTCGAAGATGACAACTTTCCTCGTTTAATTGACTTTGGCTTTTATGCGTTTTTTTTTTTCAAAATAATAATGCTACAACAAAATTTCAAATTCCTAACTTCCAGCTAAATTTGTTCCTTTTCGAAGTTCGAATCTATTTTGGAAAATCAACTAACTTTTTAAATAAATTCCTCAGCCGATTCCATGGAAAAGTTTAATAAAACTGCAAATTCCAGACAAATTTTCCAAAACTAGAATATTTGTAGAAGTTCCAACTATTTTCGAACATTTTTCTTTTTCAACTAACTTTGGACTTTGTTCGTGTTTTCGATGTTGATAATGCGATAACAA
Source organism: Campiglossa producta (assembly GCA_964058755.1). Taxonomy (NCBI): domain Eukaryota; kingdom Metazoa; phylum Arthropoda; class Insecta; order Diptera; family Tephritidae; genus Campiglossa; species Campiglossa producta. The sequence goes on along the minus strand of CAXKVI010000001.1, from coordinate 20,422,265 downwards.
AAACTAAAACTTCAAATTTTTGATATGTTGGCTTTCGAAGTTCGTAAATTTTCAATTTAACTTTTTTCGAAAATCAATTAATTTTAAATAAAATTTATTTGTCGTTCCCACACAAATCTTTGTTCTTGTTTTATAATTTATTCGAAGTTCGAATATATTTTGAGCTTCGAATTATTTTCGAAGATTGTAACTTTCCTAGATTCAAATCTTTTTTTGAATCCCTGCAAAAGACTTACACTTTTTTAGTCTTTTCGAAGTCAATAATGTTGTTACCACAAAAATTAAAATTTTAAATCTTTCGAAACAGGACACGTACAATTTGAAAACTATGATCTCATTCCAATTTTATGGAGTAAAAATACTACCTTTTCTAAAATTGGCATGTGGTAATTTTACAACCCACCTTTCATCACTTTTGTAGGGTTCCTAAAAGCTGCTTGGTAATGAAATTTGTAGATTAGAGATAAAATAATTTGGAATAATGTTTTTTTTTCACAACGAAAAAGGGTCGTATTTTATTAGAAGTTCGAATATTATTTGAACTTCGAATTATTTTCGAAGATGTTATTGTTTCCTAAATTTGTTGACATTGGACTTTTATACGTTTTATTCGCCATTCAAATCATTTTTAAAGTTCAATGAAGAGGAAAGAATATGTCTTGAAAACTTTTACGAAGTTCGAATTATTTTCGAAGATAATGCTTTTGGTTTTCCATGATTTTTTTAAGAAAAGATTTAAGCGAAATTCGATCATAATTGAAAGTTTAATTGTCTTCAATTTTTTTTAAATATCTTCGAAAATAAAATCGCGTAAACATCACATTTCGAACTAAGAAATATTATTTAAGTATGCCTTCCAAGATTAGCATTACTCGAGTGACTGTTGAACTTGGTAAACTTTTTATAATTAAATTTCAAAAAAAAACTATTTTGACTTCGAAAGTCGGAATTATGAAAAAATGATATATTGACTTCGAAATATAGAGTTTCGAAAAACTTTCAAGCTACTTTAGGGCCCAAAAATATTAAGTTCGGATAAGCTAAACATGCCTAATTGAGAAAAAAACATAAAAGAGCGCATTTGAAAAAAAAAATCGAAAATTTATCGCAGGAAGTTTTTATTGTAAAAAAGGCGCCTTTGAGGAATGTTTGAGAATTGAAAGAAATGTTGTCTACTCTCTATAATGTAAGTTCGCTCTAATTTGTTAGTTCGTTCAATTCCAAGCAGCATAAAATCTAGTCCGGAACTACTCTATTCAGTGACCAATCGCATTGCCTTTTATATGGGTCGATTTTTATTAAGGTAGTGTTGGCGTTAGAGCAGTCAGATTGGGTTGAAGGTATGCGGTAAGCCATGGATATCACACGCAACAGAATATTCTTCGTACGACTTGCGCTCTCTACTCTACAGCTGTGGCGTCCACTTTTTCAACCGCAACAGTTGTGCCGTGCCAGCTGCATGAGTGCGCAACGGTGTGTACGGGTGTTTGTTTGCATATGCCATATGGTCGCTCGTTCAATTGTTACGCGTCTGTGTGTGTGTGGTTGCTTGTGTTTAATCCAACATTGCTAGGTTATCAGATTATTTAAGTTTATACTCTACTCGAACGTACGTTTCATGTCTGCGGATGTCTGAAAGATATTATGAGATAAATTCGATTAAACTTGTGGGCGCTACTGCAATGCCGGGTGTCACACGTAAATACTTGATTTCTGGGTGCGTGTGGTTGCTGTGTATTGTATTCTTAACTTTTGATATTTACTCATATACTTATTTGTTCATATGAGAGTATTGTACTTGCTTTGTGTGTCGCGCTTGCAGCTAAAACAGTTTACAGCTGTGATTTGGTGCTTTAGCCGGAGCGT
>CAXKVI010000001.1:20412899-20415399 GCA_964058755.1 Campiglossa producta | reverse complement strand
CGTTCAAACTTACTGCATCTTATTCATATATTGCAGTCAAACTAACGAGCTTTAAGCTCTCTCAAAAGAAATATGTCTGAATAAATTAAATCGAAATAAATTGTATGAAAAATAAATTCAATGAAATGAAATCAAAGTAAATTAAAGTATATAAAACTTAATTAAATTAAACTAAATTACCTTTAAACTCGTTGTGATATAAAAAGTTTTTATCCATTAAAATCCAGGGGATGGACAGGAAATATTCCAGAAATTGATTTTACAATATGGGTATCAAACGAAAGGTTTTCATGAGCCTGAACGTAGTGTTCAATCCGTCTCGGAGGTATCAACTAAAATATCTATATTTATCTGAACTTTTCTTACTTGAATAACTAAATGTTACTCATACGCCGTGTATGACCCCATAAAAAGTACACTTTAATTGCAAAATTTCAAGATATAAACAATTATTTCTGCTTGAACACATATTGTAACGCAATCTGATAAAATATTTTTAAAATAAAAATATCCTTTTCTCGTGAATACGTTTTTTCAATACCTTTTTAGAGGATCCTGTTGACCTTATAAAATTTAAAAGGTAAAGACTTCTTGCGCAGACCTATGTATGTGCAAAATATTAAAATTATGTGATTTTCGAAGCTTTAATCTAGTTGTTTGCGAGCTTAGTATAAGCTGTTAGCAAAAACTTGAAATAAAAATCCGCAGGGGTTACCGTTATCCTAGAACAATAAAACTTCTCACACATGTTATTTCGATCTTTAATTTTTTCCATACATTTTTAGGACGGTCTAAAGTATGTGTGCCAATCTGCAATTCATGCACTCCACCAAATAAATAAATAAACTGTCTGTCTATAAAATGAAGTCAATGAAATGAACTATAGGAATTAAATTTGCAAAATGCCACAATAAATGCACTGGCCAGAGATTTTTCGCTGCCTGTTTGTAGTGAGAGTTGTGCCTCGACATTTTAAGCCGAAATACATTGTTGTTAGTATTATCGTAACAATAGTCAATGCGTTTCATTGCATGCCGCTGGTATCCACACCTACGCTAGTGAGTAAGGGGGGAATTGATAGAAGTTCGGCGAATCTAAAAAAAAATCAAAAATAAAATAATCAAAACCAAAAATAGAATAAAATAAAATAAAAAAAATTAATAACAGAAAATAAAATAAAATAAAAATATAATAAATTAAAATGAAATAAAATACAATAAAATAAAAAAAAATAAAAAAAAATAAAATAAAATAAAATAAAATAAAATAAAATAAAATAAAGTAAAATAAAATAAAATAAAATAAAATAAAATAAAATAAAATAAAATAAAATAAAATAAAATAAAATAAAATAAAATAAAATAAAATAAAATAAAATAAAATAAAATAAAATAAAATAAAATAAAATAAAATAAAATAAATAAAATAAAATAAAATAAAATAAATAAAATAAAATAAAATAAAATAAAGTAAAATAAAATATAATAAAATAAAATAAAATAAAATAAAATAAAATAAAATAAAATAAAATAAAATAAAATAAAATAAAGTAAATAAAATAAAATAAAATAAAATAAAATAAAATAAAATAAAATAAAATAAAATAAAATAAAATAAAATAAAATAAAATAAAATAAAATAAAATAAAATAAAATAAAATAAAATAAAATAAAATAAAATAAAATAAAATAAAATAAAATAAAATAAAATAAAATAAAATAAAATAAAATAAAATAAAATAAAATAAAATAAAATAAAATAAAATAAAATAAAATAAAATAAAATAAAATAAAATAAATAAAATAAAATAAAATAAAATAAAATAAAATAAAATAAAATAAAATAAAATAAAATAAAATAAAATAAAATAAAATAAAATAAAATAAAATAAAAATAAAATAAATAAAATAAAATAAAATAAAATAAAATAAAATAAAATAAAATAAAATAAAATAAAATAAAATAAAATAAAATAAAATAAAATAAAATAAAATAAAATAAAATAAAATAAAATAAAATAAAATAAAATAAAATAAAATAAAATAAAATAAAATAAAATAAAATAAAATAAAATAAAATAAAATAAAATAAAATAAAATAAAATAAAATAAAATAAAATAAAATAAAATAAAATAAAATAAAATAAAATAATATAAAATAAAATAAAATAAAGAAAATAATTAAAATAAAATAAGAGAAAGTATTAAAAACATTTTGTGGTTGAATTGCCGGTAATACCTCCTTGAAACAATCACCCGCTTATATATTAGTTGGTTGATACTGCTCGTCTACTCAGCTTGCTTGTCGTTTTGGTGTATTGGCAGCTAAAAGTTGACCCCACTTTTGTATGTTCCATCACTAGTATTGTTCTTTGTTTTTGCTGTTGCTCGGGCACACATACCCACATAAATAAGTAACAACAATAAATATTTATGTTGTACAACTATTTCTCATTTGCCAACGCAGTTCATTTTCAGTTATTGCTGTCATATGCCAGATA
>CAXKVI010000001.1:20408755-20412699 GCA_964058755.1 Campiglossa producta | reverse complement strand
AAATAAAATAAAATAAAATAAAATAAAATAAAATAAAATAAAATAAAATAAAATAAAATAAAATAAAATAAAATAAAATAAAATAAAATAAAATAAAATAAAATAAAATAAAATAAAATAAAATAAAATAAAATAAAATAAAATAAAATAAAATAAAATAAAATAAAATAAAATAAAATAAAATAAAATAAAATAAAATAAAATAAAATAAAATAAAATAAAATAAAATAAAATAAAATAAAATAAAATAAAATAAAATAAAATAAAATAAAATAAGATAAAATAAAATAAAATAAAATAAAATAAAATAAAATAAAATAAAATAAAATAAAATAAAATAAAATAAAATAAAATAAAATAAAATAAAATAAAATAAAATAAAATAAAATAAAATAAAATAAAATAAAATAAAATAAAATAAAATAAAATAAAATAAAATAAAATAAAATAAAATAAAATAAAATAAAATAAAAATAAAATAAAATAAAATAAAATAAAATAAAATAAAATAAAATAAAATAAAATAAAATAAAATAAAATAAAATAAAATAAAATAAAATAAAATAAAATAAAATAAAATAAAATAAAATAAAATAAAATAAAATAAAATAAAATAAAATAAAATAAAATAAAATAAAATAAAATAAAATAAAATAAAATAAAATAAAATAAAATAAAATAAAATAAAGTAAAATAAAATAAAATAAAATAAAATAAAATAAAATAAAGTAAAAAAAAAATTTAAAATAAAATAAAATTAAATTAAATTAATTTAAATAATAAATTAAAATAAAATAAAATAATATAAAATAAAAAATAAAATAAAATTAAATTAAATGAAAAGTTTCATTTTAATTCCTATCTCCAATCGGCACTATCAGTCCCAACTCCATTTACCTTATTTCATATCTACTAACACATTTTTTGCTAGCTAAATGAACATATTTATGGGCTTTTTGCAATTATTTCTTTGCGTTGCCCCATTTTGCTGTTGAGTGTGCTATTCTTGCTGTAACTTTTTTTTATATCTAATAAAACAATGCATTAAGTGCATTTTCTAGCTATCAAATAAACGTATTGTAATGTGAGTCACTGTTATTGTATTTGTTATTGTTGCTGCCACTTGCACTAACATTTCACTGCCAGCAGCATGTTGGAGTTTTGTTAGGCTAGGCCTAGGCCTTAAAGGCTCTAATGGCAGTAGGGTGTATTCCTAAAGCAGATAGTATTACTTACTCCAATTTATTATTTTCGAGTCCGGGTTCTTAATTTTTGTGTAGGAATTATTTCGCCCCATAGGGATGACATGGCGTATGAGTAACAAAAAATCTTTCAACGAATAGGAGGTAATGAAAGGAAAGAAATTCAGGACGATTAGTTTCATCCCATCGATTCTTCGGGTCGTCCCTTATTCTACAAATTGTGTGGAAGTGGACTGTCTTTGTCGGCAAAGACTCCATTACTCCTACATACCCTCATCTTCTGGAACTAACCAGATTGCACTTCAAACAACTATGTATATCTGATTGTAGCCGATCAGATTCATCTACAGATGGCCAGCTATAGCAAAATATCAGTATTTCTGCAACAAATACTAGTCCTCAAATACACGCCCATATACTTTCATACATACACGCACGCATGACACAACACGACAATGCATCGTCATACATTTACGCGCAAGCATTTTCTCCTTTCTAATTGTATTTTTTAAAGCTAAACAAGTAGTCGTCACATTTTCCTGCAAAACTCAACATTTCCGAGATGATCAGGTAACATGCGTTTCCTATGATTGAGTGAGAGCGGAACACAACAACATTAAAGTCGTCAATAAGTAAGGCAACATCGATATGTAGTTTGTTTGGGACACAGTATTGTTACGTTGTTTTATAGCTAGTATTGTGCTAGCTGCTTTACTGATAGTCCTGGTCCAATTCCCGCTAGGTTCAAGTGGCTGCCGCAGAGGCACACCTAGGCCAGTATTAAAAGGCCCGTTGTGATACCAGCAACACTAGGAAAGTCAGTTCTGGGCCCCTGCCATATGGAAAATCCCTGTATTATCGGGTTTCTCCACATAGCAGAATCCCGGGACTGATGATCCTAAACCAACACCGTTACTCCTCCTCGTAGGCTAACCAGGAAGGGCACTCCAAAAAGCGCATTCTCGCGCTACTTAAAGCCGGGAAGTTGCATATGAGGTACTCCACCGTTTCCTCCTCCTCGTCATCTTTGCAACTAATACAGCATAGTCGGTAGGGCACACCTACACTCAGGGAAAAAAACCGTTCTAAAATGCAGCACCACAGGTCTCAATTTTAGATTTTCGTGTTCTTGATTTTTCGGTTTAAAAAAAAAAAACACTTGGTCTTGAAAATATACCACCCTGTCTTAAAATAACAACCAGGTTCTTGAAATGCGAACGAAGTTATCGGAAATAGAACGGTCGATGTTGTCATCAGAACGATGTTGTCGAAAATAGAACGGCCGGTGTTATCATCAGAACACATAACGAGAACGTTACAACATCGTTGCATACTTTTAGGCATTTAGTCTGTAAACAACTTTAACAGAACAAACCAACAGTGAAGATACTGTCATTGCTGTCATAAAACATAGCTGCAATTAAACGCCGGCACACATAAGAACGCGATGGCCTGATGGTAAACCCCTCCGTTCAGCAGTCAAAGCAGTGTGAGCTCGACTCCGGGTGGAGGCAAACCACAAAACATAGTGAGAAATAATTTGTCATTCAGAAGAACTCTGAAAAATCATTTTTTTTTAGATTTTTTGTTTACTTTGACCCAAAATGTTCCTAAAATGAGCCCAAAACGTTCTCAGAATAAGTTAAAAATGTTCATAAATCAAGTCCAAACTGTTCATGGAACACAAAACATGTTCTTGAAAAATCCGTTCTCAAAATAAGACCATCGTTCACGAGTTAAGTCAAAACGTTACTGACAGACTTTTGTGCACGAATGTTCTCAGTTTTGGACTTGTTTCGTTCGTTTTAGAACGATTTTTTCTTTGAGTGTAGTCTATATATACTTTATTTTAATTGATTTTATTTTAGAGAAATTAATTGTTTTTTTTTTTAATAACAATTGTATGAATTTTTTACGTGTTGATGTCCTACGAAATGTCAATTGTCAGTTTTCGACCAGAATATAACTGTTAGGAAATACCAGTTTCATACTAGTTCAATCTGGACTAATCCAAATACTGGTCCAAAAACGACTAGTATACAAAATAATAGTCCCATACTAGTCCAAAGAGCATTCAAACTGGACTAGTATGATTTCAACCAAAATTTTGCTAGCTTACACTTTAATTTACCCCCGACTTTATTTTCATGTTTATTCTTAAGAAAGCAGCGGCTATTTGTATTTACCCTATCACGAAAAAGCATCTATGAATTATAAGAGAAAACGAAACTAATGAATTTTGTATTTTTCAACTGGTATAATTTCATCCAGAAAAATCTAGTTGTATACTAGTATGGATTCAGCCAGAAAATTCTAGTTTTATGGTATGAAATTGATATTTTCTGACTAGTTTGAGGTTTCGCTGCAGGGTTGTAGCCAGTTATTTTATCTTCATTTATTTTATTTTCTTTATTTTTTTTTCATTTTTTTTTTTTTCATTTCTATGTCTATTTCCTTTTATATTTTTATTTTTATTTCAATTTATTTTGTTTTAGTTAATTTTATTTTGTTCTCCTTTGTTTTATTTATTTTTAATTACATGAATTAATTTTTTTTACTTTTTTAATTTTTTTATTTAGTTTTTTTCTTTGTTCTTCAATTTTATTTTGTTCTGTTTCATATTACTTTTTTGTGCTTCATTATGTTTTATTTTCATTTTTTTGTTTTTTTTTTATTTTATTTTTCTTTGTTTTTTTTATTTCCTTTTACTTTATTTAGTTTACCTTTTTTATTTTTTTAGTT
>CAXKVI010000001.1:20396255-20403755 GCA_964058755.1 Campiglossa producta | reverse complement strand
GATATAATTTTATAGGTGAATCCCTCTGGTCATTCCCTTGTGATTTTTCCATACATTTTTTATAGTGGGCGTGGCACCGTCCTCTTTTAAGGGAGGCATTTTTGAAAATTCGACTGTTCGTAACTTTTAAACCGATTAGGGTAGAACGATGAAATTTGGCACAAAGCATACTAGTATCGATGGAAGTATACCTGATGAAATTGGAAAGAATCGCTCTCCAACCACGCCCTCTTTCGATGTCGAAAGCTTCGAAAGTCATCTAAATTGATATCATTCGATAACGGAAATGGCTAAAATAATATAGTTTGGTAGGATGAGCCCCCTAGTAATTTTATTATGATTGTTTGATAAATTTTTTAAAGTAGGCGTGGCACCGCCCACTTTTCAGGGAGGCATATTTAAAAATTTCACGGTTCATAACTTTTAAACTGATTACGGTTGAACGATGAAATTTATTACAAGGTATACTAGCATAATAGGGAGTATACCTGATGTAATTGGACGAAATCGCTTCCCAACCGCGCCCACATGCGAAATGGAAAATTTCGAAAACCATATGTTCGGTTTATCCGAACTTAGGCTTCCTTACTGGTTTTTTTTTATTTCATGTTTTCTTTTTAATTTCATTTTATTTCACTCACATTTTTTTTTTATAATTTTATGTTATTTTATGTTATTTTATTTTATCTTATTTTATTTTATTTTATTTTTGATATTTTATTTCATTTTATTTCTTTTATTTTTATTTTATTTTTAATTTTGTTTATTATTTTAATTAAAATTTTTATTTTTTTTTTTTTATCGCATTTTACTTTATTCAATTTTTTTATTCTTTTTTTCAACTTATGATTTTCATTTTCATTTTTTTTTATTTATTCTATTTTTTATTCCTTATTCTTTTTTATTTTTATTTTTTGTACATTTTTTATTTTATTTTATTAATTTTTTCATTTAATTTGTTTTATTTTATTTCACTTCTTCCTAGCAAGCAAAAATGTTACTCATGCACCAAGGCCGCCAAACCCAAGCCTTGTAAGTGAATTTTTCAAAAATTTCTTTTCATTTTAATTTTTTTTTTTTTTTTTTCATTTTATTTTATTTTTTTTTTACTTTATATCATATTATTTTTTTTTTTGATTCATTTTTTTTTATTTCATTTTATTTCACTTAAATATTTTTTTCAAAAATTTAATTTTATTATATTATTTTCGATATTTTACTTCATTTTATTTCTTTTATTTTTATTTAATTTTTTTTTCATTTAAATTAAATTTTTTTTTATTTTTTTATTGCATTTTATTTAATTAAATTTTTTATTCTTTTTTATCTTATGTTTTTAATTTTATTTTATTTATTTATTTGTTAATTTATTTGATTTTATTTTTTATTTTTTTATTAATTTTTTATTTTTCTTATTATATTTTATTATAATTTAATATATTAATTTTTATGTTATTTCACATAATTTACTTAATTTTTTAATTTTATTTTATTTTAATTTATTTAAATTTATTTTGTTGAATTTTATTTAATTTTATTTTTTTATTTCATGTTATTTTGTTTTATTTTTTATAATATAATTTAAGTTAATTTATTTATTTTATTTTATTTCACTTCTTCCTAGCAAGTAAAAATGCTACTCATACGCCAAGGCCGCCAAACCCAAGCCTTGTAAGTGAATTTTTTATACTTTTCAAACTACCCTTGAAATGCCTTCTGATAAGTATTCTTTCGACATATCTTTACAATGTTAGTATTAAATTGCAAATATCACAGCAATAAATGATTTCACACTCGCCTCAAAGTGCATCTAAGTCAAGTTAGGAGTTGAAAGCAGTAAGCTTTGTAAACGGGATGTTGTAAAAATGAAATGTACAATGTCGGACATAATATCACACATGGCTAGGAGCTGCCAAAAAATGCCGCCAATCGACAGTGTTGCATGCTAAATGCCGTTGATGCTACAAAGATTCTATTAAAAATTGTGTGATATGATAAAGAGGGTCGGAAGGTGAAGCAACATGCTTCACACACACACACGCACACACGTCGACATGCTTAGAGCGAAAATATTTCTAATTTTCGCTTCTTTGGCGGCTGTCTCAATTTTTTCTTCCTTTTTTCGCTTTTTGCAAGCCATAAACGACGCTGTTGGTGTTGCTATTTGGGCACTATTGGTTTTTTATTTAACATCGTCAATTTTCTAAGAATCTAGAATGAAAAAAAAAACACCACCAAAGAAATTTGTAGAAGTATAAAAAAGTTGTAGCAAGAGATATAAAATCCTTTCATAGTCGCCACCTCAGACACCAAAGTATGTGCAAACCCAAAGACTTCAAAGTAGTTCGCATATAAAAATGGACGCCTTCAACACTATGTAGCTTCCGTACTGGACTGTTGAGCACAAATGGTGTGTGGTTCATGGTCTTAGTACTTATTTTTTTTTTATGATGGTGAAAGCTCTGCGGTAGAGGTGATGGTGTGTTAGATGAAAGAAGGTTGTGAAACGCGCGGATGCTATTACAGTAAAACTTGACTAACATTTGCCAGTTAGTAACAAGTCGTCGAATGAGAAGAGCAATGGTGCTAGTAAGAAAACAACAACAACAACAACAATACTTATATTACACATTAGCACTCGTAAAATAAAAATCACCAAACAGTACAGGCGACAGCGACGACATATCGATGACTACGGCGACAAAATCTAAGATAGAGTGATACTCACAACACATGAGCTCATATTAATAACCCAGTGAGCTTATTGAAACACAACAAACTAATATCCATCAAAAACAATTTCACCAGCTTTTTATCTTTTGGTTTTTAAATGGTAAAGTTTGTAAAATGAGAAAAGGCTTAAAAAAATGTCAAAACTTTTTTTCAAAAATGATTATTCAGTTAAATAAGAACTTTTGCAAATATCACAGTTTTTCCTAAAAACTTTAAAATCAAAATTAACATTCCAACACTTTTTTTCAAAAAATAAGATATTTTTTTAAAATTTTTTTCGAAAAAAAAAACACATTTTAAAACTTTTTTATTAAAAAAAATATTTATTTTAAAACTTACAAAAAATACTTCAAAACTTAAAAAAGAAAAAAATTTTTCAAAAATTTTTTTTAAAAAATGTTAAAAACAAATGTCAAACCTACAAGAGTTTTGATAAAATTTTTATTTTTAAAAAATTTTTTGAAAACACTTTTTTTAATTTAAAAAAAAAAAAGTTTTGAAATATTTGTTTTCTTTTTTAAGTTTTAAAATTTTTTTTGTAAGTTTTAAAATAAATATTTTTTTTTTTAATAAAAAAGTTTCAAAATATGTTTTTTTTTCGAAAAAAAGATTTAAAAAATATCTAATTTTTGGAAAAAAAAGTGTTGGAATGTTAATTTTGATGTTAAAGTTTTTAGGAAAAAGTTTTAAATAAAATGTTTTTTTTTTAAACAAAAAAATATAAGAAGTATTTAAAATTTGAAAGCTGATAAGTTTGGAAAATATAGTTCAAAACATGTTTTTGCAAAAAAAGCACTTCTATGAAAAATGTGTTTTGAGATATTCGTGTTTTAAATTTTTGAAACATTGTTAAGAGCTTCACATTTTTTGAAGTTACTAAGCCAGTTTAAAAGATATCAAATCCGAATGGAGGGTGCATAAAACATCGATTTTTCTCTCTAATTAGCCGTTTTACGGAAAAAGGGTACATCTCAGTTTGTGCCCTTTTTGCACGCAACTCCTCAATTTTAATTAAAATATGTGAAAAAAAATTTCAAATTTTTTTTTCGAAAATCTTAAAAAAAAGCATTTCAAAACTTTTTTCAAAAAAATATTTTGAAATTTGTTTTCAAAACTTTTTGAAAATTTTTGCTGGGCTGGATCTTTTCGGCCGATCAAGTTGAAAGAACTTGATGCAAGAACTTGATCGGCCGAAAAAACTCCAACCCAGCAAACGTTTGAATAAAAAACTTGACCCAACTAAAATATTAGTTGAAATTTGTTTTTGAAAAATCATAATATTTTTGCACTTATTCAGTTTAATTTTTTGAAGAGCTTCGCACAACTTCACATTGTCCCAAAAATATTTTAAAGACTTTTTTCAAAAATGGTAGCAAAAATTTTCAACACTTTCTCCCAAAAATAGATTTTTTTCGAAAACTTTAAAACTTGACTGTAAAAAAAAGTATTTCAAACACTTTTTTTTTTAATTTTACTACTTTAACTTTTTTTCAGAATTTCTTTGGGTAAATGAAAAGTTGTGGAAAATTCTGCAAAAAGTAAAGTGGAAAAAATCTATAATTTTTCAAAAAGTTTAAAAAAAAATTTTCGAAACTTTTCGAGTTTTTTCCAAAAGTCGTAAAAAACAAGTGAACACTTTTTCTCATAACTATTTTCTACCTTTTTCAGATGTTACAATTTTTCCGCTTATACAGTTTAATTTTTTTTAAATTTTGCAGAATTTCAATTTTATCCAAAAAAAAAGTTTTGAAAAACATTTCAAAAATCATTGAAAAATGGTAGCAAAATTGTACCACGTTTTTTCGAATATTCAAAATGCTTATCTTAATGTTGTTTGGGTTACTTGCAAGTCACACACACATCTCTACACACATACTGACTGACAAGCTCATTTATTGAAGTAGTTAAGTGGTTAACATTTTTTGGCGAATTCAATTTGTCGTCACTCAATTCGCAAGGACAGCACGACATTGTGCACACACACACATACACACTTCCAAAACAGACATCAGAGTTCGAATAAAATGTAAAGAGACTAGTAGATGCCTATACATAAAAGTACTTACATGCTTAACTAGCTGATTTTATCCACTCCATTGTGTCAGATGTTTAGTAACGCAAAAAAAAATGCAAAGCCATCATTGACACCAACGCTGCTGAGCACACCACTCACACTTTCTTCTTGAAGTCAACCTAACTGTATATGAGTGTACTTAGGTACTGTACTTTTTTATACCCAGTTGCATAAGATGCAATTAAATGTGGTATATTTTGGATCAGACCAAGGTCGCTTTGATTACTGATTACTGAGTAAGGGCATGTGCAACAGTGCGAGCCTCAGCTCAGCTACTTTTTAAAGAAAATTTCATTGTTGCTCAATTTCCCATATTGGTATCAGTTACAATCGCTCTTATACTTTCCTATTTCCCTTTTTATTTGAGTTAGCTTACTGACCGTACAATAACAAGTACATTAAGTATTCGTGCTATGCGGTGATTTCATGGCTTTCAACGGAGTCTTGGCATATGTCATGACATTACCTATTTGCAACTGGCATCAACACTCAGGTATTCCCACACGTCTTCTCATAGATTATGTAATGTAACGGACGTGGATGCCAATGAAGTTGATTTGAATAGTTCACCTGCTCTACAGAGAATAGTGTCATTATAAATCTATTGACTAGAGGAATGTGGGCATATGTGCATTTGAATTACAAGCGCATCAAGAGAAGCTTAAATCATTGCAGATTGTGGCGTTTGAAAGGCGTGTCAAGCTTGTAAGCAATTTAAGCTCTTCTGGTTACCTCATTAAGTTGACTTTCACAGATGTGTCTCTCTACTTAGGCATACTAAAGCTCTCGAAACGTATAGCCTTCTCTATTTGTATGTCTTTTAATAATAAGGGTAGGTATAAAATGAAATAAAATTAAATAAAATAAAAAATATAAAAAAAAAATAAAAAAAATTAAAATTGAAATTAAAAAAATAGCATAAAATGAAAGAATATAAAATAAAAAATTAAATCAAAAAATTAAATTGAATCAAAAAATAATTAAAATTAAAATTAAAATTAAAATTAAAATTAAAATTAAAATTAAAATTAAAATTAAAATTAAAATTAAAATTAAAATTAAAATTAAAATTAAAATTAAAATTAAAATTAAAATTAAAATTAAAATTAAAATTAAAATTAAAATTAAAATTAAAATTAAAATTAAAATTAAAATTAAAATTAAAATTAAAATTAAAATTAAAATTAAAATTAAAATTAAAATTAAAATTAAAATTAAAATTAAAATTAAAATAAAATAAAATAAAATGAAATGAAATGAAATGAAACAAAATAAAATAAAATAAAATAAAATAAAATAAAATAAAATAAAATAAAATAAAATAAAATAAAATAAAATAAAATAAAATAAAATAAAATAAAATAAAATAAAATAAAATAAAATAAAATAAAATAAAATAAAATAAAATAAAATAAAATAAAATAAAATAAAATAAAATAAAATAAAATAAAATAAAATAAAACAAAAAATAAAATAAAATAAAACAAATTAAAATAAAATAAGATAAAATAAAATAAAACAAAATAAAATAAAATAAAATAAAATAAAATAAAATAAAATAAAATAAAATAAAATAAAATAAAATAAAATAAAATAAAATAAAATAAAATAAAATAAAATAAAATAAAATAAAATAAAATAAAATAAAATAAACTAAAATAAAATAAAATAAAATAAAATAAAATAAAATAAAATAAAATAAAATAAAATAAAATAAAATAAAATAAAATAAAATAAAATAAAATAAAATAAAATAAAATAAAATAAAATAAAATAAAATAAAATAAAATAAAATAAAATAAAATAAAATAAAATAAAATAAAATAAAATAAAATAAAATAAAATAAAATAAAATAAAATAAAATAAAATTAAAAAAAATAAAATAAAATAAAATAAAATAAAATAAAATAAAATAAAATAAAATAAAATAAAATAAAATAAAATAAAATAAAATAAAATAAAATAAATTTAAATTATATTAAATTAAATTAAATTAAATTAAATTAAAATAAAATAAAATTAAATTAAAAAATAAAATAAAATAAATTAAAATTTAAAAAAATAAAAAATAAAAAAATGAAATAAAAAAAAATAAATAATAAACAAAAAAATATAAAAATAAAAGAAATACATTGTCGCAGTTAGACAGCCCAGCCTTGTTCTGCCTGATTCCAATTTACACATAAATACTCAAAAATCAACTCAACACTATTTTGTGTGTACTATATTTGCAGTAGATACCAGTGTTTTCATAATTATGTATTCATAATTATGTATTCAGTCAAAGTGTAAGTAGTTTTAGAAATCTTCAGCTTAAGTACCATTCGTCTGCATCCTTGAGAGAAACTTTGCATTTCTTAGGGCTTAGTACAAAGTTTTTAGTTTTGCCTTTACATGTTAATTACACATTTGTTCCGATTACTTTATTCAATGTAAGGGGGTTAATTCATGCATAGTTACAAGCCGTATGAGTATAGGAAATGCGTTTCGTAATTGTACGTTTGATGCGTTTAAGACATGCGTGGAATCTGTACTAAGGAAGTGTATCTCAAAAGTGTTTTATGAAATGAGTATTCAATGGGAGCATTTATTTTATTTTATTTTATTTTATTTTAATTTTTTTTATTTTTTATTTTTTTTTTATTTTTTTTTCTTTTAGTTTATTTTATTTTATTTTTTTTATGTTATTATT
>CAXKVI010000001.1:20283755-20391255 GCA_964058755.1 Campiglossa producta | reverse complement strand
TCACAACTTTTTTTAAATATAGAGCTAGATATGCCTATATGGGTATCAAATGAAATGTATTTTCGGCCGTATTCCAAATAAGATAATTCCAAGCAGAGTTGCAACTTAGGGTTGCCGCCTAACCGTAATTCATTTAGTTGTTCATATATCTCGCGAACTGCTTGACCGATTTGGATAAAATTTGGCATAAACACAATTTGATTCGTTCTAAGATTATATACATGGGTGTTGCCACTAAGGGCGGTTTACAGGGTTGCCACCTATCCCAACTTTTTTTTTAATATAGAGCTATATATGCCAATATGGGTATCAAATGAAAGGTATTTTCGTTCATATACCAATTATGAAAATTTCATGCAGGTTTGCTATTTAGGATTGCCGCCTAACCGCAATTTATTTATTTTTTCGTATATCTCGGGAACTGCTTGACCGATTTGGATAAAATTTGTCATACAGACTATTTGATTCATGCTAAGATTATATACATGGGTGTTGCCACTAAGGGCGGTTTACAGGGTTGCCACCTATCACAACTTTTTTTAAATATAGAGCTAGATATGTCAATATGGGTACCAGATGAAAGGTATTTTCGGTCGTATTCCCAATTTGACCATTTAACGCAGGGTTGCCACCTAACCGCAATTTACAACCCCTTTCCTTCTACCACGCCCCTCTGCCTCTGTATCCCATTCGTATTGGCCTCTTGAAATTTAGGAATAATTCTACCCACGTTCGAATTTGAAGGAAAACGCACCATATATAAGATATTTTCGAATTGATCGGGATACTTTGCAAGGATATTGAAAAAAAACCTATTCACGAGAAAAGGATATCGGAACTTGGAAAAAACTTTAGCATATTGCGTAACAATATATTTTCTAGCAAAAATTATTGTGTACAGGTTGAAACTTTGCAATTATAGTGGACTTTTTATATGTCCTACACGGCGTATGAGTAACATTTACCTGTTCTTTTCATACTTGTGCGACTCCGATTAAGAAGCTAACCTCAATGCTTCAAGATCTTAGAAGTTCTGTGGCTTACATCACTATTAGTTAAGAATGTCTTCTATCAAATTGCATTGTCAAAAGTCGTTCATCTTCAAGTCTCTAGCGTAAAATTTGAATAAAATGCTGCATACCCCTGAGGCGCACAAAGACATAAAACTATTGAAGTGTATTTGTGTAAATATAATTAACTAGCTATCTGCATATATGTATAACTGCATAAGTTGGCTTTTTGATAATTTTGCGATGTACAAATAGGAATAAATAAAAAGAATATGTAAATGTGTGCGCGAATTGTCGGTCAACTGCAATGTCCCGCTATCACAGCAGTCAATTTCCAAAAAACTCTTTGATGTGTTTTACCATTGAAAATAGGAATTGCATTTCTCAACGAGTAAATAAATGTTTGTTCTTAAAGCTGGTCGAATGTCCGAGCAAGCTAAATTTCGGGTCATGAAACTACATCGAACATGTTGTCCCTAATATTTTTAATGCATAAGCAAATATAGAAATATTTTTAATTTATTATATTTGCTAGATGCTTAAAAAGTTCTAAAAGCATAATATGCAAGAGGCCAGCAAAATTCACAATGTTAAAGGCGAAATGGCGGCAAAGTCTCTAACTTCTATAAATACAAACAAAATAGATACTTGCAAACGTATGAGCAAATGTTTGTATGAATATATTGACAATGAAAAGAGTAGCGATGACAACACAAAGACAGTAAACAGCATCGACAGCGAAATGGCATTGACGTTGGAACGACGGGTGACAGCTGCACAGCTTCAACGCACGCACTCAATGCACACTACAGCCCTACGAGTAGCTTCTACAACTATACAGCCACAAGAGCGCCAATACCATTACTAATAGAAGTTGAAATAAAAATTACTACAGATAAATTTGATTTATTGTGGGCATATTTCATTGCATTAACAGGCATTATTATTATTTTGCTTTTGCTACGCTCGAATGTGCAAAGACGATGAGTAATGCAAACAAATGCAAGTGTTTTATATGTATGTTAGACTGTGCCAAAAAATCAAAGTTTTTATTTAAACGCATACGCCTTAAATTTGACCATTATGCTTCAAAAACTATCCTGACAACGTTTTATGCAATTTAGACCACGGCAACGCAAAACATGAATAAAAATTACCTGAACTTGTCTTACTTATGAGCTAAAAAGCGAACTCTAATTGCAAAGTTTCTTACTAGATATACACAATTACATATTTTTGCTAGAAAACATATTGTTGCGCAATCTACTGAAATACCTTTGAAATTGTAATGTCCTTTCCTCGTAAATGCCCTTTTTCAATATCCTTATAAAGAATCCTGCTGTCCTTATAAAAATTCAGAGATGGAGATTTGTTACGCAGTCCTCTATACATATATAAGCAAAACACTAAGATTTTGTAATTTTCGAAACCTAATTTAGTCATTTTTCTCGTGAATTCGTTTTTTCAATATCCTCGTAAAGGATCCTGCTGTCCTTATAAAAACTCAAGGATGGAAATTCGTTACACAGTCCTTTATATGTGGGCAAAATATTAAAATTTTATAGTTTTCGAGCCTTAATTTAGTATTTTTTCTCGTGAATTCGTTTTTTTCAATATCCTTGTAAAGGATCCTGCTGTTCTTATAAAAAATCAAAGATAGAGATTTGTTACACAGTACAAGATATTGAAATTTTGTAATTTTCGACGCCTTCATGTAGTCCTTTTCTCGTGAATACGTTTTTTCAATATCATTGTAAAGGATCCTGCTGTCCTTATCAAAACTCAAGGATGGAAATTTGTTACATAGCCCTTTATTTGTGGGCAAAATATTACAATTTTCTAATTTTCGTAGCTTTAATGAAGTGTTTTATGTACTTAGTATAAGCTCCTAGCTAAAACTTTAACTTAAAATCGACACGGGTTATTGTTATTTAGGCTAAGATGCACCATACTTTTTTTGGACGCTCTAATGTAAATACATATGAACCCAGTGGTAAAAATTTCGAACCAGTCCCCAAAAGCAACAGTATTCGAAACATCTCGTTCGGTACCGATTACTACAGCGTTAGTTACTCAGTGGTATTATTTTTATTTTTTAATGGAATTTTTTTGCAATTTTTGCAAATTTTTTAATTATAATTTATAATATTTTTTGTTTAAGTTTATTTTATTTCATTTGATTTTGTTATATTTTATTTTATTTTTTTTCATTTTATATCATTTATGTATATATTTTATTTTTTTTATTTTATTTTCAGTTTTTATTTTTTTTTTTTTCTTATTTCATTTCACATCATTTTATTTGATTTTTTTTATTCTGTTTTATTTATTTTAAATATTTTATTACATTTATTTTTTTATTTTATTTTATTTCATTTTGTTTTCTTCAATTTTTTGTATCTTATTTTATTCAATTTTATTTTTTAATATATGTTTTTGTTTTATTTTATTTTATTTTTATTTTTATTTTTTATTTAATTTTTTTTGTTTAATTTTTTTATTTTTTTTTTTTTTGTTTATTTTATTTTTTTTTTATTATTTTATTACATTAATTTTTTTATTTTATTTTATTTTTAATTTTTTTTTATTTTATTTCATTTTGCTTTAGTAAATTTTATGTATCTTAGTTTATTCAATTTTATTTTTTAATTTATGTTTTTTGTTTTATTTATTTTTTATTTTTTTATTTGTTTTTTTATTTTTTTTTTTATTTTATTTTATTGTATTTTATTTTTTTTTTATTTTATTTTATTTCATTTTGTTTTATTTTATTTTATTTTAATTTTTTTTTTTTATTCTATTCTATTTTATTTTATTTGATTTTATTTTATTTTATTTATTTTTTTTTTTTTTTTTTTTTTTTTCATTTTATTTTATTTTATTTTATTTTATTTTATTTTATTTTTTTTTTTTATTTTATTTTATTTTATTTTTTTTTTTTTTTATTTTATTTAATTTAATTTTATTTTATTTTATTTTATATTATTTTATTTGTTTTTTTTTTACTTTACTTTATATTATTTTTTTTTGTTTTTTTATTTTTTTTTTTATTTTATTTTATTGTATTTTATTTTTTTTTTTTATTTTATTTTATTTCATTTTGTTTTATTTTATTTTATTTTAATTTTTTTTTTATTCTATTCTATTTTATTTTATTTGATTTTATTTTATTTTATTTATTTTTTTTTTTTTTTTTTTTTTTTTTTTCATTTTATTTTATTTTATTTTATTTTATTTTATTTTATTTTATTTTATTTTATTTTTTTTTATTTTATTTTATTTTATTTTTTTTTTTTTTTATTTTATTTAATTTAATTTTATTTTATTTTATTTTATATTATTTTATTTGTTTTTTTTTTTACTTTACTTTATATTATTTTTTTTATTTTATATTATTTTTATTTTTTTTTTATATTTTGTTTTATTTCATATTTTTTTATTTTCTTTTATATTTTTTCTTTATTTATTTTTTTTAATTTAAAGAAACAAAAGTATATTTTTTTGTCACACCCTAATATTTATACTCCAGATATCCTTGGTTACTATAACTTGTGTTGCTGCCCATCTAACAGCATTATTTTTGCATTCGATACACACTTACAAATACATACATACATATATTAATGCATCTAGGGTATATATTCAATCTATTATTTGTCGTTGTTGTAATTATGTCATTATTGCGTTATTTGTATGAGCGCCAAACATCAGATGCCAAGCAATGAGATCTCAACTGACCACCACGCTTTGCTTATACTCTTCCGCTTATAAATGACGACATTGTCCCATCTAGCAGCGTAGGCGAGATTTCTTGAAATTATGAAATTTTACATCCGCTATCGATTTTTTTTTTTTTAATATTACATTGTTTTCTTGAGTGTATGTGTAACGGAAAAATTACATCCAAAAATAAGCTAAACATCAACACTTCTTCCTTTTTCTTGTTTATTATTTTTCAGATCCGCCTATTGGCATTAATGACTTCCTAGGCTTTGGCAAAACAACCACAACAAATCCATTGTTGTTGGGCGCAAATGTAGACACGCTGTCTACTCCGATGGCCACCTACACACCATTAACACCAAGCTCATCGCAATCCTCAGCATCGCCGGGCACAATGTCAGCGAATTCTTTTGATATTTTTCAGGTAAGTGTGGAAGGAAGTATTGAAGCTTTAGTTTTTTGGCCTATTTGACATTATTGGTGTTATTAACTCTAACGGGTTTGCTGTTGTTTAATAGCACAGTATTCTGGTTTAATGCACGCTAATAATGCATTGCACTGCACTGCGGAAATTTTGCTATCTCTATGCGCTTAAACTTGATATACTAAACATGTACTTAGATTTTAAATGAATGAGTTTAACTCGTACATACATTAATTCATATTTATTTATAATTTTAGTATAAGAAATTTAAAGTCTCTTTCGTGGTCACTTAAGATATGGGGGTCTATCAGCTATTCCGACGGAGCTTCCCGTTGGGAATAATTCGTGAAAGTCGATAGATATTTCATCGACATTCTCTACCAAAATTCGATAAAGTCGATGAACTATCTATCGAACCTCCCGAATCATCGCAAACCGAACAAAAAAAAAAAAAAAAACTAATGGCGGCGATATACCAACAGGTTATCATAACCTCTAACGAGATTTTTAGCCGAGCTTCTCTTTCCAACTTGTGGTGTGTTGCTTTTGAGTTTTTCCTACAAGTTGGCGGGACCTACAGTTTTTTGCCGACTCCGAACGGCACTTGCAAAGCAAATGAATTTTTTGCTGAGAAGCTTCTCATGGCAGAAATACACCCGGAGAGTTTGCCAAACTACTGCCGAGGGGCGACCCCGTTTAGAAAAATTCTTTTTCTAAATAATTTTTGATGTTACTTTTGTGGGGCATCGAACCGCCACGACTTGGTGTAGAAGGCCGAACACTTAACCGCTACACCACGGCGGCCGCCATCGCAAACCGAAAGCTCCGTCGGAATAGCTGATAGACGCCATTATGTATTATTATTGAATAGCTATGTGCGATTAATCATTAATCATTATCTAGTAATCAAGAAACAAAAATCACCGATAAATTATCTTTGACCTAATTATTTTTATTATTCAAAATCTTCAATGGACATCTTCGGCTGATTCAAAAAATTATTGATTAGAAATTGTATTAACCGATGGACGATTAATCAATTATTTTCAAATTATTTTAAATTGATTAACTTATTACCCAAGAAATAATCATTATCTATTAATCACCATATATTAATTACCCAATGATTTATAATCTATTTAGTTTGATTATTCTAAATCTTTAACTAACATCTTTCATTCATCAAAAAATAGCACTTATAAAAATTGCTTTAATCCATGGGCGATTTATCGATTCTTTTCAAATAATTCCAAATTGAATAACTAATCAGAAAATTTTCATTACCTTTTAATCAACCAATCCAATTAACGACAAATCACATTTTATGATTTATAACCTAATTAATTGGATTACTTGAAATTTTCAATCAACATATTTGATTAATCGAAAATATTTCTAATCAAAAATTGTATTAATCTTTTCTAAGTAGATCAGAAGTGGTCAGATTAACTAGAAATATGTATTTAATCAAAAAACGACTCATTTGGAAATATATCAATTTTGTTAATAGATAACGATTATTCTTATACAATTAAAACAATTGAATTTTCTAGTTACACAAAAGGCGATTAATTGGGAAATTTTCTACCTTGATTAACTTATAGCAATTACTCTTTAATTACAATTAAATTTTCGGATTAATCGAAAATCGTTTAACTGGGAAAATTTCCAATTTTATTAATCGATAACAATTATTCTTCAATTAAGTAATACAATTAAATTTTCGAATTAATTAGTTTCTTGTTTACTCATTCTATGAATAATAAAATTTAATAGATTTAAATTAATCAAAAATCGATTATTTGAGAGATTTATCAATTTGATTATTCGATAACGATTATTGTTTAATTAATTAACTCAATTGAATTTTCTGATTTATCAGTATTTTTGTTCAATTAATGCTCTGAATAATAAAATTAGTTAGATTACGATTAATCTAAAAGCGATTATTTGATTAGTCGGCAAAAATTATTATTTAATTAATAATTACAATTATACTTTCTGATTAATAATTTTTTTAGTTATCTAAAAAATAAAATAAATTAAATTATAATTAATAAAAAATCGATTAATTGAGAAATTTATTAATTTGATTAATGTATAACGGTTATAATTCAATTAATTAAAACAAAAAATATTGGGATTAATAAGTTATTAGTAAAAGTTCTATGAATAATCAATTAGATTATAACTAGGCAAAAAATAATATTTTTTTTTATTTGATTAATCGATATTGATTGTTCGTTAGTTAATTCATAAAACTAAATAATAATAATTAATTTTTTTTGTTTAATTTGATCATATTTATTAAAAAACGATTAATTGAGAAATGTATCAATTTCATTAATCGATAACTATTAAACTTTTTTGATTGATCGATAACGATTATTCTTCCATGAATTATAATCAAGTTTTTTACTTAGATCAAACTTAGTCAAACTAATTAGATTATAATTAATCAAAAAGCGATTAATTGTAAAAATGTATCAATTAGATTAATCGATAGCTATAATTTTTAAATTAATTAATTAATCAAGTTCATGCTAATCGTCATCTACTAATAATACCTTAGTCGCACATCTCTACTAAATATGTTGTTATGTCACTGTACTTAAAATACATATGTATGAAAAAAATCATTTCTTTTATAACTATCTTATGCTACAAAACTTTCCTGCAATTAATATTTAATCTAAATTTTATTTTTAATAAATGTTTTATTTTTATTTATTTTTCTTATTGTATGTTCTTCTACTACTTCTTGATTTAAAAAAAAAAAAAAATGGGAACGATGATTTAATTTTAGTTTGAAAATGTTGCACAAAATAACACACCACTTAAGGTATTTCAAAGAAACATCAGCTTCGATTGTTCTGCACCTTTATCGCCAAGTACGCCCACCTCTATTTACAATCGCTCTTTTCTCAATTCACCTTTAGTCAGGTAAAGCTCACCTTTATTATAACTATTTACTAATTTGATTAATTAATTTTTGAACATTTTTAAATCAGTTTTAAATGTTGTTGTAAAATAGTAATCCCTATTTGTTTTTTTTTTCTTCTTTTTAAAATCACAGCGATGGCAGCAATTCATCGAGTAACAACGGTTTATCGGTTGATTCCATACCATTAATGTATCAGAATAACTTTGTAGGCGGCGGCATCGGTGGTTGTCTTTCGAATAGTCGCTCAAATTCCCCGGAGAGTCAGAATAGCAATCAATCAAATATGGAGCACAGCTTAATTGATATGATCGTAAGTTGAAAAGGAAAACAAATTTGGAATCACTCACTGTTCAAAACCAAGAGAAGAAAGGGGACTGGCTGTAATCCGATCAAATTTTTTCTTTCCGGGAAGCTAACATGAGGGTTTCACTTTCTTCTGGTGGTTTTAGTGTGACGAATTGACTCAAAAACTACTGAAGAGATTTTTGCTAACTTTCGTCATTTCTGTCTTTGGATGAGCCCTCTTGTCATAAGATATGATGGATAGACAGAGTCTTCTGGACTGGAATAAGGTGAAACCCTGGCTGGAAGCCCCGGATATATGACCCTTTCCTTTCAGACTGCCCTTGCGCTTTTACTTTCTGATACGGCAATTTTACTCGCTAGGAAGCTGTCTTGGAAAGCTAATGTAAAAGAAAGGGTTAGAAAGTCATCGGTTGCTGCTATAGGCCCCTTGCCAAAATTGGTACGCTCTTTACGAGATGGTGCTCCACTCCAGCCGATACTCTTCTATGAAGAGCTTGTGTGTTGGAATCCATAGGGGCAAGGCGGCAGTGGCCCGATCTGTGTGATATGGCCTATGAACTCCGGCACTCCAACATTCTTACCACTCTCAATTTCATCTCAGTTCGAACAAACTAATATGTGCCGGTAGACCCGTGAAGTACTGCATGGATATGTCGAAAACCCAAGGGACGTAACTTTTGTCAGAACTAAATGAAGGTACTTTGTCCTCGATTCTCCGTCAGTATTATGCTGAAGGGCGTCACCATTGATAACGGTATTTGGTGCAAGTGAGACTTTTCTTCGAACGGTGGCTTCCACTCAAAGTAACCTAGCCGAAGCTCAGTCGTAGTAAAATATTTCTACGAATTTGGATGGTTTTGAACGGCTCTTCCTTGCAAGCTCTTCCTGGGCAAATCATGTGTCAGCGTTGCGAACCGTTTTCTGCAAGCGGTCAGAGAATCGTTTTTTGTACTTTCCTTAGTCGGTATTTTTAAGTTGTTTCGAAGCGCTTCAAGTGCCTTTCAAAAGCTCCTAAATTTTGTAAAAACTGTAAGAAAAATATCACGTCTCATTTTGAATGTGAGTGACTGTAGTCATACATATAATAATCTTAATAACGGAAAAGGGAATTTTATAAAACATACGTTTCGCCTCTTACAGAACTTGCTCTCTGTGGCCGATAATGATGCCCAAATATCACTGAACCAGCAGCAGTCATTATCCTCCCCGTTGTCTTCCTCAACTAACCAAAATCAACTTTCGTCACTTTCTACGCAATCACAAAATCTCTCACCACTGCGTTTTGGCGAACAATTGTCACTCGGTCAACAACAACAGCAACAAAACCAACAACAACAGTCATCTACTAACTCATTCGGTAGCCTAGGCAATACAACCAACAATCTATTTAACTTTACCACAAATCTATTCGATGAGCAACAACTACAAAACTTTGATGCACTCAGTGCTGTCGACTTGGAGCTTACAAAATTGCAAAATATGCAAGCCTTTAATACGCTTAAGCTTGCGCAAGCACAATCACAACAAGTGCCGTTACTCAATCATTTACTGCAGGGCTATAGCAATGGTATCAATCAATTCAAAGGCCTCATACAACCACAATCACAGTGGCAATCGGTTTTAGCTTCCGATTGGCATTTAGATCGTGTCGCGAAATTCTATCGCAGTTCGGCTGCATTGTACGATGCTAGGTGCACTTGGAGTGGTCAGCTTCCACCGAGTTCACATCGCATGCTGAACTATTCGCCGAAAGTATTTCTAGGTGGTATACCGTGGGATATAAGCGAGCAATCGTTGATACAAATATTCAAGCCTTTCGGACAGATCAAGTAAGGGGGTACCTCTTGTTTTTTTTTTAGATTAATTCTAAATCTATTTCAATTTTCAGAGTTGAATGGCCTGGTAAGGAACAGCAAGCGGCTCAACCTAAAGGCTTTGTCTACATTATATTTGAGTCGGATAAGCAGGTGAAGGCTTTGTTATCTGCCTGCGTTTTGCAAGTCGATGATTCACAGAGTGGTGGCATTTATTATTTCAAGATTTCTTCACGTCGCATCAAAGCCAAGGATGTAAGTTGTCTAACCGTTTGAGTGTATTAAATATATGTTATTTATTTTATTTTATTCTTGAGTTCCAGGTGGAAGTCAAACCATGGATTATAGCTGATTCGAACTTTGTTAAGTCTACCTCGCAAAAATTGGATCCAACTAAGACTGTATTTGTTGGTGCATTGCACGGCAAGCTGACTGCAGAAGGTTTGGCAACAATTATGGACGATCTGTTTGATGGTGTTTTATATGCAGGTGAGGTTAGAAAGCCGATATATAAACGACTTGTATTTCTATATGAAAGATTGACTTGAATTTTAACCGACCAGCGATTTTATTCAACGCTCTATTTTCTCTTCATCTTTTTCTTTTTCTTTTCTTCTTCCAGGCATCGACACCGATAAATATAAATATCCCATTGGTTCTGGACGCGTTACTTTCAACAACAATCGATCGTACATGAAAGCTGTTTCGGCAGCCTTTATTGAAATTCGTACAGCTAAATTTACCAAAAAAGTGCAGGTTGATCCATATTTAGAGGATTCACTTTGTTCGATTTGTGGCGTACAACATGGGCCATACTTTTGTCGTGAGCTGTCGTGCTTTAGGTAACTTACACTAACTAAGAGTATTTAAAAAAATGGTCTTTTACTTTATTTTATATTATTATATTTTGTTTTATTTATTTTATTATATTATTTTTTTTTTTTATTTTATTTTTATATTATTTTTTTTTTTTATTTTTTTTTTGTATTTTATTTTATTTTACTTTTATGTGGTTAATTTTAAGCTTACCCGATCTAATGAGTTTTTAGTGCGAATCAAACAAGTTTATTCCACTATATTGCTCAACGTTTCGCCAACTTTCTTGGCTTCCTCAGGAGTGATTTATTATTTTCACTAATAAAAGTATTATTTTCCTTTTTTTTTTTATTTTTTTTTTTTTTTATTTTTTTTTTTTAGTTTATTTCCTTATTTTATTTTATTTTATTTTATTTTATTTTATTTTATTTTATTTTATTTTATTTTATTTTATTTTATTTTATTTTATTTTATTTTATTTTATTTTATTTTATTTTATTTTATTTTATTTTATTTTATTTTATTTTATTTTATTTTATTTTATTTTATTTTATTTTATTTTATTTTATTTTATTTTATTTTATTTTATTTTATTTTATTTTATTTTATTTTATTTTATTTTATTTTATTTTATTTTATTTTATTTTATTTTATTTTATTTTATTTTATTTTATTTTATTTTATTTTATTTTATTTTATTTTATTTTATTTTATTTTCTTTTATTTTATTTTATTTTATTTTACTTTATTTTATTTTGTTTTATTTTATTTTATTTTATTTTATTTTATTTTATTTTATTTTATTTTATTTTTTTTTATTTTTTTTTATTTTATTTTATTTTATTTTATTTTGTTTTATTTTATTTTATTTTTTATTTTATTTTTTTATTTTATTTTATTTTATTGAATTTTATTTTATTTTATTTTATTTTATTTTATTTTATTTTATTTTATTTTATTTTATTTTATTTTTTATTTTATTTTTTTATTTTATTTTATTTTATTGAATTTTTTTCTTTTTTTATTTTTTTATTATTTTATTTTTTTTATTTTAGTTTATTTCCTTATTTTATTTTTTTTTTTTATTTTATTTTATTTTATTTAATTTAATTTAATTTAATTTAATTTAATTTAATTTAATTTTATTTTATTTTATTTTATTTTATTTTATTTTATTTTATTTTATTTTATTTTATTTTATTTTATTTTATTTTATTTTATTTTATTTTATTTTATTTTATTTTATTTTATTTTATTTTATTTTATTTTATTTTATTTTATTTTATTTTATTTTATTTTATTTTATTTTATTTTATTTTATTTTATTTTATTTTATTTTATTTTATTTTATTTTATTTTATTTTATTTTATTTTATTTTATTTTATTTTATTTTATTTTATTTTATTTTATTTTATTTTATTTTATTTTATTTTATTTTATTTTATTTTATTTTATTTTATTTTATTTTATTTTATTTTATTTTATTTTATTTTATTTTATTTTATTTTATTTTATTTTATTTTATTTTATTTTATTTTATTTTATTTTATTTTATTTTATTTTATTTTATTTTATTTTATTTTATTTTATTTTATTTTATTTTATTTTATTTTATTTTATTTTATTTTATTTTATTTTATTTTATTTTATTTTATTTTATTTTATTTTATTTTATTTTATTTTATTTTATTTTATTTTATTTTATTTTATTTTATTTTATTTTATTTTATTTTATTTTATTTTATTTTATTTTAATTTATTTTAATTTTATTTTATTAAATTTGATTTAATATAATATAATCCATTCTTTTCTCTCATTTCAGATACTTTTGCCGCGCCTGCTGGCAATGGCAACACTCTACTAGAGCTTTTAAAATTCACAAGCCACTAACAAGAAACTCAAAATCGCAAATGTTGGTGGGCATCGGACCAAGTTCATCATCGGCTGCTTCGATATCATCATTAAGTTCAACACCACAGCCAATGCAACACCAACAGCAGCAACAAAACCAGCAACAATTCCAAACACAAAATTCATCACAGTCATACCAACAACAACAACAACAATCACATACAAACTATTTGAATGGTAGCTATCAAATGGAGCATGCGCAGCAGCTCAACTCAAGCAATTCAAATTTTCATAAATTTAATCAGCAACACCATCAACAGCAACAACAACAACATCGAACATCGCCACAACCAATGTTCCAACTAAATCAACAACACCAACAGTTGCAACAGCAACAACAACAAAATCAACAACAACAACAAACTATATTCTAAGCAGTGCTTTGTTAGCGTTAAATATGAGAAAAACTACAAAAAAAAAATGTTTTCAATTGAATTGTTAATTTGCTAGTTAGTTATCCCAGTTAAAAATAACTCACTTCTGTTCATGTTTAAATGTATGTTTGTAAAAAATTGAATAGTGTGTAAGTTGAAATTTTTTCTTGTATATAATTTTTAAGAATATGTCAGGTTATAACCAGAAAGAGTTCGGTTCTGATTATATACAGAGAAAACAGCGTGTACTGTAATATGAAAATTTAAAACTGACAGCATATAAATCCGATCTTTAGTTATAACTCTGCATATCTCTTTTCCTTGATAAATGTTGCATATTTTTAGGCGCGCATTTGTTTTCAATTAGTTTCTAACACATTTAGAGTTATATTCAATCATGCATATGAATTGAGTTGTGCAAATTTAATTATCAACTTGTTAATTAATTTTTAATTTAGGCTGCAAGCGAAATAGGCATTGTGTAAATAAATTAATCAAATTTAAATATAAGCCGCATAGTACTTAAGTAACATATCAACAAATTGTAAATTTAATTTAACGCCTAAAAGTATGTTTTCTAGAAAGGTAGAATTAATCTAAGTTTATTAGTTTTCAATTTTTTTTCAAATACTGAAAGAGATTACTAATTTTAGCTATAGATGCAAAGAAAATGTATTTAGACAAATTACAAGCGCCTAAAAGTATGCAACATCTAGCTAGATAGTCGCCTGTTTCCAAAGTAGGAGTAAAACATTTTTATGCTTTGCATACTTTTAGGCGCATTTGCTTTTCTAAAATTTTGGCAACAAATTTGGGTTGAGACTACAATTTAAATCCAAATGTGGATTTACACAAAACACATTTAAGATTTGCTATTTTTTAGAAATGCTTAATTTCTAAATAACTTAGCAATACTTATATAAGCAATTTATATTTGTAAGCTTGTCAAAAACATAAGTATGTAATTAACCTTATGTATATTATTTGTAAATAAGCTATCGTAAGATAATTATTTTTCTAGAGAATATACAAAATTTATTTGTTTTAATGGTAAAATCAGTTTTCGCTTTATTATAGAAAATTGAAAATTTTCCTAAAAAACACTTTGTATTTATGTAGTTACGTTAACAAATTTAGTTATTTATTTTTGTTGCTTTTTGTTGTTTTTTTTTCAAACTTTATACATCTTTCGCTGTTACCATTTACTTAAATGTAAATGTTTTGTTATTTATATTTTTGATATATTTGTTATATTTGATTTATATCACTATGTAATATTTAGTTTAATTATGTTATTAATTACATAAGAAATTTTTGTTTAATATTATTTGTGAATAATTTCTATGCTTGTTGATGAATTTATTTAAGTTTTTCCCGTTTTTTGAGAAAATAAATTTTCATTTTTTTCTTTACAAAAATATTATTGAACATTTTTATTACTACTTTTATTTTACATACTAGCTGGTGCGACTTCGTATGCTTATAATTTCTTGTTTTTTTTGCAGCTGGGATAGTAAAGAATAAAATCCAACAAAAAGACTGGAGTTCAGCACCTAATACCCATAATGTACTAACACATTTTTGTGGAAACATTCGTCGATACCTCCGAAACCGGTCGAGCTATCGAAATTTCAAGATATCTCCCAAACCATTTCAGATATTTCAATGAATCACATCGCATATTATAGCACTCATTGACACCTTTCGTTTGACACCCATAATGTACTAAGACATTTTTGGTCACTTCTGGTCCACATATTGGGCGATAACCCCAAAACCCGTTGAGATATCGCAAAAAATTATATCTTTAACTTTAGGTTGAGTGTCTAGCAATCCAACGATTCAATTCCATTCAGTACTTTTAGAGTGTTACGACCACAAACATACAGACAGACATGGTCCACATATTGGGCGATAACTCCAAAACCGGTTGAGATATCGAAAAAAGTAATATCTTAAATTTTAAGTTGACCGTCGAGCAATCCAACGAAAAAAGGTTCATTCAATTCCATTCATTATTTTCAGAGTGATACGGCCACAAACATACGGACAGACAGACAGACAGACACACAAAAATTTTTAAAATGGTTGATTTGGATTATTATTATTATAAGGCCTTATTACATCGCGAGCATTAGTACGATCGTGTGACCTATCAGCTTATTGCTGTATGCGGATGCTCTTTATAAATTTGAGCACCTCCTCAGGTCTTTTATTCCATATCACGAACGGATTAAGAGTGATACCACCTAGGTAGCAAACTCTCTTTATTGCTAACGCAATGCATTCGCGGAGTATGTGAACCGCCGTTTCATCGTCCAGTTCGCAAAACCGACAAATTGTTGTATCTGACAGATTCAGCTTACTCAGGTGATAACGCAAACCGCAATGTCCCGTAAAATACCCAGTGAGGGTTCCTAGATCCACCCTCCTTAGATTAATGAGCCTGGCTGATGCTCTTTGTGAGGGTTCTCTAAAGAGTTTGGCCTGCCTCTGTCCTAGGCTGTCAATACTGCCTATACTGTTTGTCTTCCGAGTAGCTTATGGTCTCCCTAACGTGGGCCTTGGTGAGCCCCCAGAAGGGTTCCGGACCATGTTAGAGAACCGTGTTTTGCAAGGTGGTCCGTTTTTGTTACCGTCATGTTCTTCATGCTTCATGTTTTTGGCCCCCAGTTCATTAACACTCATCGACAAGCTTCGAAGTTATTGTGTAAGACTGCAAGGCACCTAGGGCGGCCTGACTGTCCGCCATAATGTAGATTAGCTTAGAGGATAGTCCTCTTCGGAGGCATTCTCTGCCACAGATTTCTGTTGCATGGATTTCCGCTTGGAAGATAGTGGGGTAGCTTCCCATTGGTACCGGCTTTTGTAGTTCGGTCCATAGATACCAGCTCCCATTTTACTATCTTCCAGCTACTATCCATCCGTTTACCAAATCTCCGAATCAGATTCAGTATATGGGTTCTCTGTTTCAAAGAGCACTCGATCTACGATTGAAACCTCAAAGTTTCGGGTAATCTTACTTACTTGCGATATAGGACCATTTATGAAGTTCTTGACTATCTTCATATGTATGTCCTTTATATTAAATCGCTTTCTCCTTTGCTCCCCCATCCTTCCTTCCTCAAAATAGCCTTTATCTGCCTGGGCGATTTTGCAACATTGCCATAGGAAATTTCGCAAACTTACAAAGTCTTCTTAGAAAGTTACCGTTGAGCTAGGTACTTGAAACTTGGAACATAGTTCAGAACAATGCCATGTGAATGAAAAAAATATCCGCTAGGTGGCGCGCGAATCGAGATACACGGTAAATTTATGTAAAATTGAAATTTTGCGACTCACATTTGAGTAACTATTCGTGGAAGCTATAATATTGAAACTTGGCATATAGATAAACAACTTGCTATCGTTCTCTTGGTAACTTCCCGTTAAGCTAGAAAGCCCTATGCTCCAATAGGAGTTGATGAAACTATTAACTTGACATATATTGCAGATTCCGGACAATATGCCATAAATATTTAATAAAAAAATCACTAGGTGGCGCTATGTCTAAGATTCGTTGATCGAGATAATTGAATATCTCTGAAAAAACGGGGGGTGGTTTCAAGCGAATTCAGTTCCACACGCACACACAGCTTGTATTTATTTTTTTTTTCTAGCGCGGAAAATTTCAGACAAAGCGACAACATAAAGCCAGATTTACATAAAACTTCAAAGGATCCACTTATATACAAAGTTTGTGGAAAGTAAAGCGCCGCAAAATATTTTGGGCGGTAATCTGCCAAAGCTTGGGCAAAGTTCTAATGAAATCGGCTCTAAGCAATTTGACAGCTGCAACGCCAATTGGCAGGGAAGAAGAAGAGACCATATGGCGGGACGAAGCCACCTTTAGAATGAATTTTGAAAGTTATTATTTTCAAATATTAAAAATTTATTAAAAAAATATTTTCAAAATTTATTATTTTAAATTATTAAAAAAAATGGTTTAAAAAAATTTCTAATGAGCTCTTAGGAAATTCATATGGAAATAAAATTTAAACAGGCTTAAACCTTTTTTTTATAAGTTTGCATTTATATCCTTTTACAAAATTTCAATTATTTTTTTATTAACAAAGAAACTGATTTCCCCCAACGCTTTAAAGCCTAAAACATATATATAAACCTTGTACAAAGTATTGCTGCTTTTGCTGATAGTGTTGCTTATGGACAAATAAGATTATATAAGAACCCACAAAAACTAAAACCAAAAAAAAAAACAACAACCACATAATTATGCCTTAATTTTTTTAAATGCTAATCCAATTTTTATATTGAATAAATAAATATTAGTACCTTAAACGTATTTTAACCATGAGGAAATTTATGAACCTCAAAATATTAAATCTGTAGATAACACCAGTAAAGAAAAATGAATTTATGAATTTAGTATTTCGTTATATTAAAGTTATTAGTTGAAATAAGCATGTTAAAAAATGATACTTAACTAAAGATGACCGCGGAAAAAACACACTATGGAAAAGACCCGACTGCAACCAGTCTGATTTTTTTTTTTTTTTTTTTAATAAAAAATAAGTTCTCGAATATTTTCTGACTAAAATATCTGAAAAAAGTTTTTCTGAAATCTCGGTATGCCGATTAACAGTTACATGTCTCGAAAATATTCACAGGCTGCTTTAAATAAATGAGCCTACAGTCTTAGGGATATTTCGTAAAGCTACGTTTTTTTTTTTTATCGAAAACCCTAACCTAACTCACGCATACCAATATTCCGTTGCACCCATCTTTGACACGATCAATTTTTAAGTGGAAACAGATAGCAGTCAAACTACAGTGGCGTATTCAAAATTGAAATGAAGAAAAAAAAGAATTTGTTGTACAGATCAAATATTTTTCATTAAATATTTTTATGTATAATTAAGTTTGAAAGCAAAATATGCAAAGAAAACCTACAGGGATTTTATTGTAGCGGACATTACGTTAAATCGTAGCAAGGAAAAACCAAAAAATGAATAGAACATTACAATAAAAAAAAAAAAAATTAAGATAAGAATATTATATAACAATCGATACTATCGATCGATGATAAATAAATAATACTAAATCTAAATAATTACAATAGTTATAAGATATTAAATAATTGATACACATGCAATCATATGTTGTATGTTTAAATATTTTTAGAATTTTATTATGTATGTATTTATATAGTGCAAAGCATATAAGTGAGCCTCTTAGTATGAAATCGGTTTCTATTGTAGGCTACGTCGCTCTACTTAGTTCCCTACACAGAGTTATTGAATATTTTTAATAATTTTAGATACTATGTTTATATAGGAACAGTAATAACGGAGAGCAAGATTGTAATTTAGGGATGGTAAAATAAATCAAAATCTTGGAATTTTTTATTTCTAATTAATCAAATCGAGTTTCTCTGTACGTATTTCATTACCCGTACACGGTTAAAAATTTGAGCCTTGATTTAAAAATTTTTTGGACTACATATATGACCAAACCAAATTTGGTTGCAAATTTAAACTAGACCAGTTTTCAAAAAAAAATTGGTTAAATGAATGGGGTTTCAATTTTAAACCAGAAATGTTTTAACAATTTAAAAAAAAATAATAATAATATTTTACCCGTAGGCTGGGACTAGAACCAAGACTCTCCGCGTCATGCCCGTCTGCTCTACCACAGAGCTACATACATCGCACAGATAAATGTTTTTGGCAAAGTTCAATCTTGAAACCGAAGATTATTAATATTGAAACCAAAAAGTTTTAATTTTAAACCGAAAAGTTTTAAGAATAAAATAAAATTAAAAAAAAATGTGACACTTTCGAACGATAGCGCTCAGGAGTCACAGCCGACTGCTCTAACGCTGAGCTATGCCGCACATAAAGTTTTTGTGGGCAAAATTCAATGACTTTAAAAAAAAAAAAAACAAAAAAAAAACAATTTGGACTGCTTTTTTATTTAGATCTTAAATAGAAACAAAAAAAAAATGAAAATCTTTGTTAGTATTTGAAAGGAATAACATATACCAAAAAAAGTTGAAAAAAATCGTTTAGGCGGTTTAAAAATTTAGGCAAATTTTTTTAACCGTGTTCGTTAAACGAAGAGCAAAAATATATGACCAACAATATAAGGTTTCGTTTCTATAGTTTAAAGACTCGTATTCATGTATTTCACGTAAAATGGCTCTCAAGGTCCATACAAATTTTTTTGTCGCAAAAAATGCGTGAAATTTCGCATGTACTTCACGACAAAGTTGTACTCAGTTCAGGGCGTGAAATTATTGCGCAATATGACAACAGCAAAATTGATTCACCATTTCGTAAATTGTTCATGTCATTTGATATTGAGCTAAAAGTGACATTTGTAGAAATTGATACTTGGAATTGGAAAAAAAAACCAAAAAAACAGGGATAAACAAAGAATAAATGAAATAAGGAAATTAAATAGCTTTCAATTTTTCCGAATAAGAATACACAAGTATTGAAAAAATCAACTATTTTCATGTTCTTTTTGTACTAAGTTCGAGTTTCACGTGAAATAGCTGTCAAATCCCATATGCATTTTTTTGTGCCGTGAAAAATGTGTGAAATTTCGCAGGTATTTTAAGGTAGGTACTAACTTCGCATTTCACGTGAAACAGCTGTCAAAATCCATACAAAATTTCTTGTCGTGAAATAGTCGTGAAATTTCGCAAAGTAGTACTGAGTTTACGACCCGAAAATATTGCGCAATATGGCATTAGCAACATTTTTTCACGACTTTTTTAATTGTCCATGTCAATTAAAACAGTACGAAAAATAAAATTGACCCTTGAAAATGAAAAAATAACAGAATAAGCTAGGTACTTACTTCGCATTTCACGTCAAACAGCTGTCAAAATCCATACAAAATTTCTTGTCGTGAAATAGTGAAATTTCGCTTGTGCTTCACGGCAAAGTGGTACTGACTCCATGTCATTTAAAACAGTGCGAAAAGTGACATTTGTTGACATTGACTCTGGCAAAATAACAGAAGAGAGATAAATACACAAAGAATTAATGAAATAAAAAAAATAGCTAGCAACATTTCACGACAAGCCAATTGCTTGTTGCCGGTGAAATTCCACGGCTTTGATGATATCTAGTACTTGGCTTTAGTAGTTGGCTTTAGCCGTAAATATATTGCGCAATATGACGCCAGCAACAATTGTTCGTCATTTTTTATATTGTTCATGTCATTCAAATTTCAGTGAAAACTGACATTTGTTGAAACTGATATTTAACAGCATTACCTAAATAAGAGCGTCAAGCATAAAGTAGCTGTCAAAAATCCACATGCCCATACTATACCGAAAAGCGCGATCAACGCTGAGCAATTGGAATTTTCAATTTTGACAGCGCATTTCAGGGCGAAGTGAGAAATTGCGGATTGAAAGAAGAAAAAATGGGACAAATTTAACGAGTTGCCTGAAGTTGGCAAAAGGTCAGCCTTTAATTAAAAAAAAAAAAACCGAAAATTCAAAAGACTATGTTTATTCAAAATAATAACTTAAGTATTATTCCACGGCTAACCAAATGCAATTCAGTATTTGGGAATGTCACTGAAATCAGAGATGTTATTTAAGAAAAGGCAGAAGTAATATTGTTCGATGCGATTAATTTCACAGCTATGATTGTTCGATTAATCAGAAAAGTTTAATGTTCCTTAAACAATTTGTTTTGCAAAAGAATCTAGTATGTATTGAAAACACAAATCTTGTTAAAATATATACATATAACAAGCATATTAATAAAAAGGGTTAAAGAAAATATAATGGTGCTTTAGCTGAATTATAATGTAAATTTTGACATTAGTAATACATTAGAAAACATTAAAATATGGAAAAAACCAACTACACAAACAAAATTCAGTTTAACATTAGAAAACTACACTGAAAAAAAAAACAGATGCTTAAACAAAAATTAATTGCAATTCAAAGCAACAAAAAACATTTAGTAAGGAAACTGCAAAAATTAATGGCAATTTAAAACAAAAAAAAAAAAAATTGTAAAGAAACTGCTACATATACAAGTAAAAACAATCATTTTTATACGCAAACGGACTGAAATTGGAAAAAAGAAAAACCACGCATTAAAGGGTTAAACTTTGAAAAACTACAAAAAAATAATAAAATAATTTGAATAAATTATTTTGCGCGTTCAAAATACAAAATTTAAATGAAAAAACAGCGTTGTAAAATATTATTAAAGCTGCTAAGAACGAATACGAATCCTGTACCTTTTAATTAAAAAAAAAAACACTTTAAATTGTATTCACAACCGCTAAGTATTTTGTTTGTTCCAAATTTTA
The DNA here is from genome assembly GCA_964058755.1 of Campiglossa producta. Classification (NCBI taxonomy): domain Eukaryota; kingdom Metazoa; phylum Arthropoda; class Insecta; order Diptera; family Tephritidae; genus Campiglossa; species Campiglossa producta. Next base: position 20,369,588 of record CAXKVI010000001.1, on the reverse strand, counting down.
ATACAAAAATTAATAATGTTCTAATGGCACACTGTGCAAAAAAAGATGCCTAAATATTCATTATTTTATGACAAGGCAATTGCAGCGATACAGGGTGTTCAAACAGAAATAAACAGGTGAGATACCGCTAAACGTCAACACATAAACGATTATCTATAACTTACTGGGCACCCTGTATATGCATACATACATATATTAAATCCATGCATAAATGGTATGTAGGGCTGTGTACATTTTTCATGTGTGTGAACGGCTAAATATGTGAAGTAAATTGAAAACTTCTAAAACTGCATAATTGCATCACTGCTAGGGAAACGTTATACCATGTATTTTAATCTGTATTTTAAACAAAAACAAAAACATATTTTAAATGAGGCCAAAAAGTTTCAAATTACTAAATTATGTCTTGAAATTATTGCAAAAGCAATGAAAGAATAACTTTAAAAATATTTCGAAAGAATCGAAAGCATTTTAGAATTCGCTATTATTAAATCAAGTTTTTTAAGAAATAAACAAGGAATTGGCATATTTCCAACTCAACTCAACTAAGAATTTTAATTGTTTCTATATATTTTAAACTGAAATTTACAAACAAATTAAATGAAAAAAAAAAATTATTATTAATCATAACGTGGACACAGCCTATAAGAGTCTATTTTTAAATCATAAAAAAAAAACATAAAAGCATACATAATGATTTTATTAGTATACATAAATTTTATATTTTACTTTTTTAAAGGAATTTTATTTCGCGAATTCTATGCAGAAAAAAAAATTTCAACTTAGGTACTAAGGCTTAGGGACCAATTGTGTAAAACATGACGTGGCTGCGGCCCACTGGTGTTTTATATAATGATCTCTTTATATCGACCCCTAACTGGAATATAATCCTATTTCAAAATGTTTAAAAATATCCTTAGCTCAAAATCTTATAACTTTAAACGAGCTATTCTTATATATTTGTATATCCAGTACTATCTCGGGAACGGCTTGACCGACTTGGATGAAATTTGGCATAGCGATAGGTAGTATGCTTGATTCTAATAGTACATTTATACTGCACCAAATTTGGCGAATTTGAATGTGTCATTTCGAACCTGTTTACACTTCACCTTCCCTGCAAGAATCTTTTACCAGAATACAAAGCCACCGAAAGAAAATGCACCACCTTGATGTTTTAAACACATGTAGAGTAATAATAAATGAAGAATCAAGAAGGCTTCTCTCTTTTCTTAGTGGAACTGATCCAATATCATAAAAAAAATAGTTGAAATTGTTATTTAGAACTGTGCATAATGCAAAAGTTTTCACACGTTAATTACCCATTAAGGTTCTTGCTGGGCAATTCTAAATGTCGAACACAGCCAGGGTTGCTATTTTGAGGAATTGTGGATTGTATTGTTCAGCGAATGAGGCCAAATGCGATGGAATTCCAAATTTGGAAAATGAAATTTGTATGGAAAAAAGCGCCAAATTTTCCAAATTGGTGCTGTGTAAATGTACTATAAGATTATCCACTTGGGAGTTACTACATGGGGCGGTTTACAGGGTTGCCACCGGTCTTAATTTTTTTTTAATATTGATCAGGATATGCCAGTATGGGTATCAAATCAAAGGTATTTTCGGCGATATACCAACTGAAATATTTTCAAGTAGGGTTGCCAACAATTTTCATTAAATTTTTGTATTTGTATATCCGGTACTATCTCGAGAATCGGTTGACTGATTTCGTTGACATTTGGCAAAGCGATAGTATGGTTGGTTCTTAGACTTTTCACTTGGGTGTTACGCTGGGGGCGGTTTACAGGGTTACCATATATCTCAATTTTTGGTTAAGTTTTGAGCAAGATATGCCAATATGAGTATACAATGAAAGGTATTTTCGGCGAAATACCAGCTAAAATATTTTCAAGCAGGGTTGCTTTGTAGTTATGGTATGTATATTTTCGGGTCATTTTGGGATTATTTTTGGGTCATTTTGGGGTGAATTTGGGATCGATTTGGAAACATTTGGGATTACTTTTGGATCATTTTGGGATACTTTAAGATCATTTTGTGGCCAGATTGGTATCATTTTGGTGTCATTGTAGGATTATTTTGGGATAAATTTAGGGAACATTTTGGGAAGTTTTGGTGTTATTTTGGTATCATTTTGTAAAATTTCCAAAAAAAAACTAGTTGAAATTGTTATTTAGAGCTGTGCATAGTGCAAAAGTTATCACACGTCATTAACCCATTAATTCTTGCTGGGCAATCCTTAATGTGGAACACCTGCAGGGTTGCTATTTTGAGGAACTGTGAATTGCATTGTTCGGCAAATGAGGTCAAATGTGATGGAATTTCAAATTTGGAAAATGAGATGGGAAAAAGCGCCAAATTTGCCAAATTTGGTGCGGTGTAAATGTACTATCAGATGTTCTACTTGGGTTTTCCCACTTGGGGCGATTATGAAGTTGCCACCTAGTCGATATTTTTTCGGAAAGCTCGGTCACCCAGGTACTATTAAAAAAACAACCATATTTGAAAATATGGTTTAAGAATGCCCTATCTCAGATTTTTTGTTCAACAAGGTCCTATTCTAGAATTTGAGTCGGTAGGGCGTGCTAGACCCATATTTTGGAACAGGCTATTGAAAAATATTTTGAGCTAGGCTTTTTGAAATAGGTCGGTATTGAAAAAAAATATTAATTAGGGCGTTGATTTTCGCTCAGCTGACGATTTGAGCTAGGAAAATTCAAAATATTTTATAGAAAAGTGCTGGAATTTGTAATACGAGTAAAAAAAAGTAAATAACTGGTTAGTAACCCAACGAGTGAGGTTTTAAATCACTTCAACAACTACGCTAATACTCGTATAAAAATTCTTCAAAACAGAAAGTACTTTAAAAAATAATTTATAATAAAAAAAAAATCAAAAACGCTTCCCACTTAAAAATGATAATACAACAACTTTATAATGTTTAAGTAGGAATTATTTGAAAAATTTACTTAGTATTAAGTTAAGCATTTTAACAGCAATCTTAATATTAACAAAGTAAAAATGCAATTTTAACAACAAAATATCATGCAAATCAAAAAATAAAGTTTTATAAAATAAAAAGTCTAACAAGAAAATTTGGTTTGAATTTTATACACTGGCAAAAATTCTATCTAATTATTATAATTTTTTCTTTGAATTGAAGAAATAGTCTGAAAAGAAATACATGTAGGTTAGGTTAAGTAGGAAAAAAGTAACTGTACACATAAACTATCTTTAATACCAAAAATCCTATCTTGAGGTGCTCCATTCATGATGAAAAATGTTTATGAGTTTATCTAAGTGTTTTATATAAAAAATGATTTTCTGGCGCATTAATTTCCATTGTAAATTTGTAAATATTGTATAACCTTAAAAGGTATTCATATATATCTACTATTTATAAGCAGTTCACCCTGCTGCCTGACAATGATCAAATGCTTCAAGTACGCATATACAATATTAAAATGCCTGCATGCCTATACACCTATATACACCTATACATACTTAGTATATACAAATTAAAAATCAAATACTTACATATATATATATATATATATGCTATAATATAAATGTTCTAAGTCTATGTGCATATTTATATACAAACCTACCTGCCTAAAAACCTTTTAAACCTTATTACCTTAAACAAACCATTAAGTAAACTATATATATATCTACGAGTAAATGCTTACATATATTATATTGCAATATTATTGTACAGATTATAGTAATCCCAAATCCTTAAGGAAAGCCTAAACAAATTTTTTTATTGATAAACTCTAATATTTTAAACAAGAACTGAAAAATATAATTAAAAAATTATTAGTATTCGAAAGAATTGACTTCACTTACTAGTTTCTATGCGACCAAGCACGTCAACAGAGTGTTTTATCCGGTCTTACTGGTATCGAGCCCCAGCAGACTACATTGGCATTGTGTCAACTCAACACTTTCAGCAATGTACCCTGTGTTCACTCACTTTATAGACTTCTTGAACACCTTGTGTTTTTAAGGCGATTACAGCTTCAATAAGATAAAAACTTACTCCGGTTTTACATTTGTCAAGTATTGCTTTCAACTCTGCTGGCGTTCTCTTTTGTGTTTTCTATTCGTGTCTACACTTGTCAATTTTTCTTGAAAGCAATTATGAAACAAAATATGGGGGTACAAGGAGGAGTGAAAGAGATAGCAAGAAAAACTTGAAACGAGTTGACGGTACGCTTTCAAGTGTACTCTTCCCCTCGCTTCTCACCCCCTTCGCCACTGTCGCGGCAGAATTGAATTCAAGACTTGAATAATGTAAAAGGGGTATTACTATCTTACTGTAATCACCTTAAAACACAAGGTGTTCAAAAAGTCTATAAAGTGAGAGAACACAGGGCACATTAGTAGGAATATAAATGCAAGATAGTACACAGGGCACATGGCTGAAAGCATTAAGTTGAAATTACCATTCCGCTGTTTAAAATTTTGAATTCAATTCTTTGTAATACTAATAATTACAAAGTTAACGTAACTTCATATAATTAAAAATTTTTAAAACTGAATGGATATAAAAAAATTCTAACCTATAAAATATAACTTCTAAGAAATATTTATTAGTACATACATAAAAAAAAGTTATAGCGAAATTGAAAACATTGTAAACAGTGTTTTTGAACCAAAATTCATAACCAAATTAATAAAACAAAAAAAAGCATCAGAATGGACTGTCAAAAGACTATCTTTGAAATCACAAAACAAACATTTTAATACACAACAAACAGTATTTTACTATATGAAATTGGCTTAGATAATGTGCTGTATAACTAGGACAATTGCTGAGTTTCTTTGTAAACTTAAACACCAAACAAAAGCATAAAACAAAAATAATAATAAATACACTGACAAAAAAAAAACAAGTTCAATATAGCGATTTTAAGAAAATCCCAATGGTTTCTGGTGTAATGAATTCGAATAACTATTAAGTCAGATTTTGCGGATCACCTTAGGTTTCCCTCTCAAGAGGGTGGTTTGTCCGAGTGTAAAAAAAATTTCAAACAATTACCGATCTCTGAACAAGGTGACCTGACTTTAGATTTGAAATCAGCAAACCCGTAATCTTTGGAAACCGATAAGAAATCCTCTGGGATTTTCTGGCTGTTGTACAGTGTAATCAGAATAAGCCTGAATTACTTAAACTCTGAAGTTAAACCAAGAAAACTAGAAATTAAATGAGGCATGCCTATGAAATAAACAAAACTTAAGTGTTAAAAAAGGAAATAACAGCAGAAGTTTAAACTTAGCTGCTGTAGTAAGAAAAACAAAAGTAATAAGAAACATTTAAAAAAAAAAAAAAAAAAAATTTTTAATCTCATGCGGCTTTTATAAAAGCTTTGAAGCAAATTTTAACCAAACATGCATACTTAGTATATGGAATAATATAAGTTTGCAAACATCGTCTGATGAGTGGAAGATCACCCTATTCCAGCTGTCCTATCGGAAACGCCCTTGACTGCAGAACGCGCCATCACAGAATTTTTTCGATTACACCCTATCTCAGCTGAAATTGTATTGAATTCGAGTTAAGGACAGAGCGTTTCGAAAGAACTTCTGAGAAAGAGTGGGTTTTAACTAGATTTGGGAATTTTAGTTCATTTATGTAAGTGATCAGAGATTTCGAACTAGCTCACCAAAATTAGCTAGTGTATGTAATTCGTTTTTAGTTCATTTAGTTCAATTATTTGTATTTGTTTCCCTTAGTAAATAACTGCTAAAACACGCCCAAAAATGTTGGGAAGGGTATCAAAAGATGCCTTTTGGCCTCAATAATCCAGAGGTGCGTCTTTTAAGAAAATAAATACCACCTTACGTACGATAGTACAAACCCTGCTAACCAGCAGCAGAATAAAATACTGGTTTGTTCGACCGTGAGTTACTAATTCGTTTCGAAAATGATAGAATTATGCGTTGTTATTTCGGTGCCGACTCTTACCCACAGTAATTTTTGGTATTGCACAGCACAAATTTGTGATTTTGTTTTCACTATTAGACGCAATGGTTGACAGGGACTTTACTTTAGCACGCGTTTTGGTTTCGCGGTACTTTCTCATTCTCAATAAATTCTATACATTTTAAGAAAATTTTACATAGTTCAAGTAGTTCATTTGAAATTTGAAACTAGTTCCTGCGATCACTTCCATGATCTAGTTCAGTGAACTAATTAGTTCATGAACTACCCAAGTCTATTTTTACACAAATTATGGAAGAGGGAGCTTTCGGACAGACAGCCGAGTTAAAGTGATTTCCCACTCCGAAAGCGACATACTATTTACGAAAGTCAGCAAACCTTCAATACTGGAAAGTACAGGGTAAGAATATGTTAAAGTTAAAAAAAAAATATTAATTATTTTCATACCAGCATTAAATTATATTAAAACAAAAACAAAAGTATGTCGCAAAAGAAAATACTCTTTTAAGCTATAATCAAATATTATTAAGAAATTTTGAATGCAAAAAAAAAGTTGCATAACAAAACACACAATATGACAAAAGGAAAAGAACGTAAATATTCTAATTGTTTTCCCACCTTACATGAAAAAAAAATTACTGCAGTGCCATTTAAAAAGCTTCCGATAAGATATGCATAAACCTTACAATAATATCTTATACGTATACTACAATTAATTTTAATAAGCCAAAAAAAACCAATAATAGCGTTAAATATTAGATTAAAGCAAAATAAAAGCAAGCAAAGAAAACTAAATACATAATAGCCTAATTATAAGTTTCAGAAGTTTAGGTTTACAATTGTTTACTTATTTGTCGATATATTTTTTTAAAACCCCGCTATCTCAATATTCGTTTGAAAAAAGCTCCAATTCAGAATTTGTTTTTGTCATAACACCCCGTTCTAAAATTTTTTTTGAAAAACGTCCTATCTTAAAATAAATTTCGGAAAACGCCCTATCTTAACAAAAATTCCACACATCTTCAGCTAATAGCCGTATGAAACTACGTATTTTCTCTGTATTTTTCCTGTATTTTTTGCTTGTATTTTCTGTCTACGACGAAGAGAGACAAAGACTACGCGCATGCGCACAGGGAAGCACATTTGACGTGTTTTTGTTTACATAATTTTTTAAATTTTTACGCACTGTTTTTTTCACAAGAATCACACGAAAATGAACGAGAAAACTATTTGAAAGTCTATTGAACTTATTTATTTCTCAAATAAATAGGTTTTTATGTAAATTTGCGCAAAAAACTTTCAATTTTAAAATGTAAACAAAAAATTTTCACTTAAGAAAAAGGAAAAAACTGAAAAAATACAAACTTTTCGTTTTTTTAACAGTCTGGATTATATTTTGTTATTTTTTTTTTAATAAAGCTATCACCCTGACACTAGTACTATAACCGTATTATGGGTGAGCGCGACAAAAAATACAAGCAAAAAATATAGAAAAATACAGAAAAAATACATGTTGTTGTTGTTGTTGTTGTTGTTAACAAGATAAGACGTTTTTAAAAAAAATTTAAATAGGGCGTTCAAAAAGTTTAAATAGGGTGATCTTCAGCTCAGCTTTTGATAGGTAAACACAATTTGACCTATTTAAAATAATTTCAATTTCTAGCAATTAGGGAAAAATATATTACTGAAAATCAAGTTAAATAGCATATTTGAAACATGAAAAATATTTTAAAACATATGTTAATGCAAATACTTGAGATAAACAAAAAATAAAAAAAGAGAAATGTAGTTAGGGTTATTAATAAATTTGAAAAAGAAAAACTGCAATGAGCAATATTATAAAAGCTTAAAATAAACAAAAACAAGCATTAAAATAAAAAAAACAGAAACATACATATAATACCATATACATGACATTCAAAATAGCATATATAATGCAATTTTAGACAAAACTATATATAAGATAATAGAAAATAATAAATGAAGGCATATACATAACTATATAACATTTATAACATAACATTAATTTAGCTTATTTGAAAGCGATCAATAAAGGCAGAGACCGCAAATAATGATTCTTTTTTTATTTTAAAATATTTTTTTGTCTTATGTCTGGAATACATGTGCAGCGATTTGGCCTGCAGCGCTGCTAGTTTTACTGCTGCTTTTACACGTGCAGGAAAATTTACCTAGCAGTTCCATGCAGTGACACTTGAACAACATTTTCCAAACTCACTAATAACACACAGAAACCTGCTAAAATATGTTTTAAACACTTCGTTTAACATAAAAATTACATTTGTATAAGTTTTATAATTTAAAAATACAAAATAAATTGAAATTACAAAATAAAATATTTTTTTCTTTGGCATTTTGTTTTTGGACTTGTTCGTGCTTGTTAGGTTTTTCGATACGCAACGCTGGCGAGGTGTGTTAAAATTTGCCTTGAATACGTCGTGCAGCCCCTGCACAACATGCATGGGTTTGCCAAGTACAAATTGGTGTGTTTAAATTTTTACTGCGCAGGGTTACTACACACATATTTCTGGCTTTATACATACCCCGCAGGCAAAAGAACTGGTATGTGGCATATCACACACCGGTCACAAACACAATTGCCCTATCACCGTTTCGTTAGTATGAAAACGACCCAGAACTTTAACATGGGGTTGTCATTGGAGGAGAGCAATTGACACCTTCTAGAGATTTTTTGGACTAAAATGTGATGGGTTGAAGGAAGATTGGTTGAAAGGCCCAGTTCAGTACCGAAAATTCACGAACAAACTCAACGACGAAAACCGACACATTTCACATAGGACAAAAGGTCCCCCAAGGCCAGCTGAAGTGGTGAATACGGACCTACTACTAGGATGACTCTGAGTAATGCAGGTGATGAAAATTCACACCCTCTGTATCACAATAGCTCATTCTCTTAGCGGGTCCGTTATCACTAGTTCAACCCTTTGTTGGCAATTGTCACCATTTGCCTAAAGGTACCTACTTTAAAACAACTACACGGAGAAAAATAAGAAACAATTTTTCAAAAAATTTAAAAAAAAAGATATTTTCAAAAATATACTTAATTTAAGAAAATATCTTTACAATATCAGGAAAAAATAAAGAAACATTTTTCTTTTTGACAAACAACAACAAAAACTAAAAATGAAAATTCTCAAGAAAACGTGTTCTCCAAAATTTGCATTTTTAAAAATTTTGAAAAATATTCAAATTTCATACTCCAGATGGAAAGCATGTTCTTATTTATTTTAGTGTGTATCAAGGCATAATTAGGAAAACATTTTCGTATATATTTTAAGATTTAGACACCCAAGATATTCTTAATATTAAGAAAAAACTTTCCAAGCTCAAAATCATTCCTTGATTTTCCTGTTTGTGCCTTCCCTGCAAAAATTGTGCGATTAATCCCTAAAGAGAGTTGTCCTCGATTAATCCCTTTCGGGTACAACTGGTCTACAATTTGCCCAACACATGCCTTACGGATAGAGTTGGGGATTAATCAGACTGATATCTTGGGGATTTGGAAGGTTATATCCTATCCAATCCAATAGGACACTATAATTTCAATCACACTTAAATTTGGCGTTGGTGAAATTCACTTTGAGATAGGTTATTCTTGATACAAATTATGAAAAAGGGCATTATTACTGGACACAGACTTTTAACAAGAGCGTAATGCTATACTAGGAATGTAGTTAATGCATTACTTTTTTCATCCATGAAAAGAAGCATGAGCAAAGTAATGCATGAAAAACGGTTTTGAAAATCAATCGCAATACATTGCTTTTCCTGTGCCATCGCCGTAGGGAATATACATACATTACCAAACCTTACCTTTTCCCACTGGATATATTTTTGCCGTTGCTCCGTCTCGGAGAATTGATTTCAATCAGTTTTTTTTTTTTTAATAAAAAATATTATTATAATAAAAATACCTTAAAAAACAAAAACAATTTTTTTCCAAAAATTTCGAATTATTTTCGTACAAAGTACTAGTGACACTCGGAGACTAGTTTTAAGTTTTAAAAATCAATTTAGTCTGTTAATAATTCATGGATTTTACGGTCCCTGTCTTATGATTAATCATTCGACAATTTTAAAGCAAAACTTGCAAAATGCTTAAATCAAGAATGAAGAGAGATAAAAATAACGAGAAAATCTATACAAAAATAAAAACATTTTAAAACAGTATTTTTAATTAAAAAAAAAAGATAAACATAATAATAGCCCAACAAACAAAACCTTATACTTGCATATATTCTAAAACAATATAAGTTGGAACAAAATATACTAAAATCAAAATTGTAATCAAAACAAATAAATATATGTATTTACTTATATTGCAAATAGAAAATAAATAAAAAATAATAAGCAAAAAAAATACGAAACATTTGAGGCATATAAGCATAAATAAATAAATACAATATAAAAATTATTAAATGAGTATGACAATATACATATGCGCCTGTATTATAAGTTGAAATTGAAATGTACGAATAATATGTATACCAATAAAGGAATTAAACACAAAGTAAAAATATGTATTTTTTAGTATTTTTTGATTATGCTACATAAGGGTGAACAAAAGTTTCGCATAAAACCTAGGGTCACGAAATAGTTTTGATTCAAAATAGACTTGGATAGTTCATGAATTACTTAGTTCATTGAACTAGATCATTGATCGCGGGAACTGATTCCAAATTTCAAATGAACTAAGTAAAATTTTCGTATAATTTATAGAATATATTGATAATGAGAAAATACCGAGAAAGTCGCTTTCAACCAGGGCTAGCCATGGTGAAAACAAAATCACAATAGTACTGTGCAATACAACATGACTTAACAACGCATAATTGAATATTTTTCGTCACGAATTAGCAACTCCAACATGGGTAGAAAAAGGACCTAGCTGAACAAAAATGCCCACTTCTTTATCCTCTTTTATGGTAAGCGCGATCCAATAATTTCCCAAGATTTTGTCCGCTGCTGGTTAGCAAATGAATCAAAGAGAGAAGATTGTACCAAAAGGAATACCGTTAGAATAAATTCGCCTGTTTTGGCAGAATCAGCTGATTTCTACGTCACAAGTTGCCACAGAATTGCCACCTTACTCTACTTTTACCGTTAGCGTGATTGAAAAAGACTGAACGAATTCAAGATGGCCTACTGAGCAGCGGAGTCATGAGGTCATTCGCTTACTGGGGTAGCCATGGGCCTGGGTTAAGCAGGGTTTACACTTCTGTACATAAGGTTTTTTGTTTCCTTTAAGAACCAGCTGAAAAAACACTTTGAAAAGTGTAGGAGAAGATATCAAAAGACGCGCCTCTGGATTATTGAGGCCAAAAGGCATCTTTTGATACCCCTCCCAACATTTTTGGACGTGTTTTAGCAATTATTTTCTAAGGGAAACAAATACAAATAATTGAACTAAAAAGGAACTACATGAACTAGTTCTTTTTGGTGAGCTAGTTCAAATCACTTTATTGAACTAAAATCCGCAACTCTAATTCAAAATCATTTTTGGAGAGAACAAATCTATAGACAAAAAAACAATGGGGCATATTCATAGTCGAAATAAAGTAGGTACTAAAGTTAGCGCGGGACACAATCTCCAACGGCCTATCTGTCAAACAAAGCGACTATGAATATGCCCCAATATCTCTATCTGGGATACATGTGACAGCTCAAAAGGAAATTACCGCTAAATCTATCACAAGAATCTCCAATAGGGCATTGTTAATTCGGGATTATTGAAATTTTGGGAGCACAGTTTAGAAATATCTTGATCCCTGCTCCATCTACGGAACATGATTTTTTATTTTCAAAATAAAACTGCAATAACTTTTTGGTGAAAAATATGGTGATTTTTCAGCTATATTACAAATATATGCATTAGACTGATTGTTAAAAAAAAAAGTTTTTATCCGAAACAGAATCATAATTTTCGGTTTTAAATATACTATTCAAACTTGAGTTCATAAGTAATGTAAAATATTAAGTATTGCGGATTTTTCAAAAAAATTCGATAAGTGATAATATTAATGTTAGAGTAATTGACGATCGACCAGTTAGTGGAAAAGCTAATGTCGAACCAAGCGTAAAATGTCGACTAGTTTTCAACCTTACTTTCGAATATGTTTTTTTTTTAATCAGTCTAATGTACACAATTAATACTAAGCATAATTTTTGTCTTACAGAGTAAAAACTATAAATCGGACTATCACTTAATTCATACATAATGCATATGTACGCAGGTATATGCATTAGAGTGTGTCTTATTCAGGTGAAAATTTTCGCATGGGCATACACACATAAATATTTGGTGTGGAATCGAACGCTTTTAGAACTTTTTTTATATATTTTCTATAAAGTTACTCTTTTATATATGTAGAACCAAAAAATGCACCTGTGACCGACACACCCCAATGGTTAAGATATACATTTTTAATAAGGCCTAAGCTGAGTTGTCATTTTATATCTTGCACTGGGTTGTACTTCTTTTCATTTATTTAAACGCCGTTTCGCAAATATTTGATAAATACCAATCGCTGCCGAGAGTGTGCCAATTGCACCCACTTGAAATGTGGAAAGTTTGCTACCCCAAAGATAACCACGAGGCAGTGTGCTGACAGCATGTGTAAAATCGAGTGAAAGTCGTAGTACGGAAAGCAGCTCCAGACGATGTTTTGTTAGCGTTTTATTATCTATTTGTGAACTGCAAAGAAAAAATGGTTTTTATTTTGAAAAAAAAAAACTACATTAGGGGTATTCTCTCTAAATTTGTTCCATGAAAAACACAAGAATTTAACACACTATTGCCAAAATTGCAAAGTGCAAGAACAAAAAACACACGCATTTTGATGTTTCATGAAAAAAATTTTGAAAGAAAATTTTCCAATTTTGACAATAGTGTGTAAATTTCCTGTGTTTTTTATGAAAAAAATTTAGAGAGAAGACCCCTATTGTTTTTAATAAAAAAATTTAAGAAAAATATCGTGAATGAAATATTTAATTTTTTGAGGCTCCATAGGGCAATCAGAACTTTGACCGCCGTCCGACACGCCTTAATCGTTTCCAATCACGACCAAAATATGTGTGTAATATCTTCGGCTATATTACTATCGATTTAGGGGTTGAGTCTTTGAAAATCGTATGATATAATTTTCTCTATACAAATAGGGACCATCCTAATGTATATGGTTATTCTTGTCAAATCCCACCGGGCTTCTCAACGGTTTCTGTAGCTTTTGAGTGTGCTGAATCCAAATCTGAGGCCAGATTTTTAGGTCGTTTGTAAAGAGATCGGTATTGGGATATAGTAAGTTAATAAAAAAAATAAAAAAAAAAAATAATAATTTGTACTGCTACCGATCTCTGAACAAACTACATTCTGGTGAGAAAACCGATCTGAAAAAATCTGACTTCAGATTCGGATTCAGCACACCTGAAAGCTTTAGAAACCGATGAGAAACTCGGTGAGATTTTTTTGGCTGAATCTTTTTTTCCTTTGAAATGTTTTACTCTCGCGGAAAAAATCTTCCTTTTGTTCCTTTCTCTAGGGAGAAGAATATGTAATAAGGGAAGATGAAATTGAAATATTGAAAGTAAGTGAAACAAGTTCCCGAGAATGGGCTGAATAAGCAGATATGTTTGGCAAAATTCTATAATTATTTTTTATGAATCACCCCAATTTACATACAGGCATACACTTATATGTACTCACTTAGCAACTTGCGCTGCATTCACCTTTTGTTGATTTAATGTGAAATTGCGTAATGTTCTATAAGGTAAACAAAAAATAATAATAATTATAAGCGTGTAATTAACTACAATGTTTATTCAAGCTATGTTTGTATTGACATACCTCATTAAATTCAGATAAACGGAAAGTACCCACAAAGTCGAATTGAGCACATCCCAAGCATCGGCATTTTTAACATCGACTATATTGTGTTCGGAAAGCCAACATATTTTTTCTATTGGATAATATATTAAATCGACAATATTGGCTGTGACGCCCAGTGCTGCCATCAAGCGATCTTGTTCATGTGCACCCAAACCATATTCCAAAGCATATTGTATCATGGGAATGTCATCGATGAGTCGGAGTGTGGCACGTGCACCCGATATACGTGAACTTGTGATGGCATATCTTTTGGCCAAGTCTGGATTGCGTGTTGCATGATAGCCAGCGATCAATTTGGCACTATAGCAAAGTGCTTTCATTACCTAGAATACAAAAAGAAGGAGGGGTTTTTTGACTAGAACCAAAAATTCGAAAGAAAGTTGCATAGATACACCTAAGGTTTTTTTCAAGTAATCTTTGGATATCGACAACTGAGTTTCACCCTGAGAACAATTTGAAACTCGGCTTATGTACCTACTTATTCTTCTTCATAAAGAAAAAAATAAGTGAATTTTTTCGAGGTAATAAAAAAAATGAGGAAAAAAATTCCGGGAGAAAAAAAACAGCCAATTTACATCTGAAGAGGGCCTTCTTGTACCCAATTCTGAAATAGGGCATTTTTAAAAAAAATATTCTGAATTTCCTACAAAAATATGTTCAGGTAAGAGGTAAGTGGTGTTTTACAACAATGGTTTTTATACCAAATATGAAGGTAAGTCTGTAAAATCTAAAATAGCGATAATAGACCTGCAGACTATAATTTAAAAATCTGAAAAAATTAAATTAATTTTTTTTTCACCTCGCTTAAAAAGCAAATCAATATAATTTTTGAAAAAAAAAAAATACGAAATTTGTTTTGGCCCAGTCTAATATGTATGTATATTTCTTTATAAGCGCATCGGTAACTACTATGAACATGAAATTAAATGATTTCTTCACCGATACATTGCAGAAGGTCTATTGTGAATTATAGAAAGCATTATTCCATTATTCCAGAAAGAGGTTTCTTCTAATGACATCTGCCTAACCACAAAAATATACCTAACCATGGCCAAGGAAGGTGGAATCTATGTTCACAAGACAATATATTTATTAAGACAACAAAAATGTCATCGAATCGTATGCACGCAATTCCCATTTAGTTATTGTTAGAATATTTACAATCGCTTAACCATATTTACCTTTCTTTTATTGGGTAAATAAAAACAGTTCAACTCACAAAGATGGATAAAATAATATGAGGGTAACAAAGTTCTAACGTCATACAAACGTACGTTTGGTAACAGTTCAAATTAATGTTACATATATACTTTTCCAGTTTCACTATAAAGCCAATTCTAAATATTTTCGAAGAATTTTTTATCTGTTCTGGCAATTGGCGTGCTATTGAGAATTTTTAATTTTGCTCAAGTTGTTTATTTAGAAGCCCTTTTTATCCTATATCTCTATACATATAATAAAATTGTAACAGGTCGATGTCTGTACATGGCAGATATCAACAAAAACTTTATTGGGGGAAGCATTATTAAGCGAGTAGAATCCAAATCAACCATTTTAAAAATTTTTGTGTGTCTGTCTGTCGGTATGTTTGTGGCCGTATCACTCTGATAGTAATGAATGGAATTGAATGAAACTTTTTTCGTTGGATTGCTCGACGCTCAACTTAAAATTTAAGATATTACTTTTTTCGATATCTCAACCGGTTTTGGAGTTATCGCCCAATATGTGGACCATGTCTGTCTGTATGTTTGTGCACAGAGCCAACAATGCCTAATAAAATAGAACAAAAGTCATAAGATATCTCTATAGATTTTCTTCAAGAAGATGTTCTTCTTATTATTGTAGAGACCGTCTTTTTAATTTTATTAAGAAGATTTTCTTTTTAATATTTTAAATGAAAAATAAAATGATATCGCCCTCACCGAGAATCGAACTTACAATTTTCGGAATGATAAACCCAGCTGTTAACCATCAGGCCATCGCTCACTTTTGATTGTCAGCTTCTAATTACCGATATGTGTAGAGTTGTTAATGTTTCAAAGGAAAATCTTATAAATATATTTAAGAAGATTTCTTTTTAACATTTCTAATTAGAAAAAAAAGAGAGAGAATCGAACTTACAATTTTTCGATTGCTAAACCCAGCTGCTAACCATCCGGCCATCGTATACTAATAATTGCCAGCGTCTAACTACACCTTTGTACTAAATGTATAGTTTTTTAATAAGAATTTCTTCTTAAAACCAAAAAGATTTCCTTATCGTTTTTTCTTCGTTTGCACCGTTGCGACTACCCCTTTGCCCAAAAGCTGATCATGAAGACAATCTTATGAATTTTATTAGGCATTTTTGGCTCTGTGTTGTGTTTTGGTTGTATTTCTTACGGTTTAATGGTAGATGCCGCTGAGGAGTTTATTTTTTGATAACATCTAGTGTATTTCTAGCGAATTTCTGAAGGTTTAAGGTTAGATGTCGCTGAAAATTGTTTATTGTTTTGGCGACATCTAGTGTCCAGTAGCGGTAAAATCGTAATTTAGTATTTCTTGCTATTTTTGTTCATTTATCGTTGACAGTAGCGGTCAAATCGTAATTTCGGTTTCTCAAATCTTCTTCATTTTTGGGAGTTTATAATGAAGATTATAAAAAAACGAATGGCGGCGATATACCAACAGGTTATCATAACCTCTAACGAGATTTTTAGCCGAGCTTCTCTTTCCAACTTGTGGTGTGTTGCTTTTTGAGTTTTCCTACAAGTTGGCGGGACCTACAGTTTTTTGTCGACTCCGAACGGCACTTGCAAAGCAAATGAATTTTTTGCTGAGAAGCTTCTCATGGCAGAAATACGCCCGGAGAGTTTACTAAACTACTGGCGAGGGGCGACCCCGTTTTAGAAAAACTCTTTATTTTTCTAAATAACGACTTGGTGTACAAGGCCGAACACTTAACCGCTACACCACGGCGGCCGCCAAATTCGACATCTTTAGGACGAGTCTCAAATGCGTTACTTCAAATTTATGCAATTTTTGTATTCACCACACCTTAAAATGAGCGAGAGAGAGACTATGGTAGATTTCTTGTGACTTGCTCTTATAGAATACCGGAATCATCTCACTCGTCCTAAAGATGGCGATGTAGCCCAGGCGTTAAGCGTCCGGACTATCACGCGGGAGGTCACAGGTTCAAGTGACGGTCCGCGAGCAGTAAATTTTTTTTTTATATTTAATTTTTTTAGTTTAATTAACTTTTTTTAAACATATAAATACTTCTTATTCGTAAATTCACGTTTTTTATAATTTTTTATCCAATATTCTTTAATTGATTTCGTTTGTTACCTGCCTACAAGTAGATGACAAATTAGTGACTCTTTATTGAGACTAGAGATGTGAGGCAGCTTACTGAATACCAAATTGTATCAAATATGAAATAGACCACGAAATGTCTCTATTAGTGACTAGATACACCTTGCAGAATTCCACCATAAGCCTATATTAAACCTACTAAACAAAAATTTGTTAATATTAAATTGATGGGTCCATACCATAACTACGGTTTGATCTAATTCAAAATTAACTTTCAAGCATGTTGGGGAACAAAGAGCTCAAGTATCTAAAACAGTCTAATGTAGATATATATGAAAATATAATTATTGTTTATGTCACCTTTATCTTTAGTCTAGACACACAGAGCCAAAAATGCCTAATAAAATTCATAAGATTGTCTTCATGATCAGCTTTTGGGCAAAGGGGTAGTCGCAACGGTGCAAACGAAGAAAAAACGATAAGGAAATCTTTTTGGTTTTAAGAAGAAATTCTTATTAAAAAACTATACATTTAGTACAAAGGTGTAGTTAGACGCTGGCAATTATTAGTATACGATGGCCGGATGGTTAGCAGCTGGGTTTAGCAATCGAAAAATTGTAAGTTCGATTCTCTCTCTTTTTTTTCTAATTAGAAATGTTAAAAAGAAATCTTCTTAAATATATTTATAAGATTTTCCTTTGAAACATTAACAACTCTACACATATCGGTAATTAGAAGCTGACAATCAAAAGTGAGCGATGGCCTGATGGTTAACAGCTGGGTTTATCATTCCGAAAATTGTAAGTTCGATTCTCGGTGAGGGCGATATCATTTTATTTTTCATTTAAAATATTAAAAAGAAAATCTTCTTAATAAAATTAAAAAGACGGTCTCTACAATAATAAGAAGAACATCTTCTTGAAGAAAATCTATAGAGATATCTTATGACTTTTGTTCTATTTTATTAGGCATTGTTGGCTCTGTGCATTAAAGAGTTTCAAAGTCTGTGAATGCGGCGAAAAAATGTTCAAATAATTGCTTATATCGAGCCATAACCGCCAAAAGGTCGTAAGCGACAAAAAATATTTCACCTGAAACAATTTTTATTATAAAAAAATATAAAAAAAAATATATATAAGGGTTTTTCATAAATCATTGAAATTTGGACAGCTGTCACTACCTTTTTGTGACAGGCTGTTGACTTCTATCAAAAATGAAAAAACAACTATAACTGTATCGCTTAATATCTTTAGTTGGCTATGGCTGGAAATAACGACAGACTTAATTAGTAGATATTATTTATGTGATTACTATGCATACAATTGTTAAAGTAAAAATTTTTAATTTCATTATTATTTTTTATGTTAGATATTCACCCCATTGTTGTAAAAATACAGATGCTTACTTCCCAGCTGTGAGTAAATACATATACATACGACGATTTAACAATTTCAATTGACAATAAATTACACTTTCTCATCAGTTAATAAACTGCATTCAAACGGATGCACCTCTTTGAAGGGCCATAAATCTATATACAGTAAACTATCCCTTAAAAGGACACATATTCAGTTGAGGCGCTGGCATAAACCATCTTCCGGTTATGTCAAGCAAGGAAGTTTTGCTACCTACTTATGTATTTTTCTTCTTAGAATAATGAAAAAAGAAAGAAATTTCTCGGTTTTTCGAAACTATCCTCCAAAACTTATAATACATTTACACTGCACCAATTCGTCGCATTTGGCGAAGTTATTTCGAGAATGTTTGTCCGCAGAACAAATTTGTTTGCCAAATTAGATGAATTTAATTTCATTTGACCTAATTTAGTGATCAAATTCAATCTGTGGATGCACGGTCTCGAAAAAACTCAAATGCGTGCAGTGTAAATGTATCATTAGTTTCGAAGTTCGAAATAGAACCCTCCGTTAAGGCTTATTTATGACACGGGTCGATTCGATAAAAATCGACCAGCAAATCGACCCGCGTAAACAGCAATTCGATCGATCTTCACCTAATATTTAAGGGTTGAACACAAGTGGTTCGACAAAAATCGACCAGAAAATCGACCCGTGTAAATCATCCTTAAGTTTTGTTTTTTGGTTGTTGTATTTGAAAAATTTTAAAAAGGAAAATGTGGGCGTGGTCTGCTTGATTTTTATTTTAAAGTGTATATAAGAAGATATTATATAATATTTATTTTTTTCAATTCAATCCCATTTTATTTATTTTAAAGGTAGAAAATAACGTTTCGGTTTCCATTCCGGCTTTGCTATTCAAGATTTATTCCGTTTTCGTTACGGTTTAGTTTCGGTTCCGGCTTCCAAAAAAGTAACCATATAGCTTCAAGCAGGGAAGTATTTGTATAATAAAGGCTGATTTACATGTATCGATTTTTTCGGCCGATTCTAGTCGTTCGACTGCCTTCGACCATCAGTCGTTGAAAACATCAAAAGGAGTGATGCCATTTATATACTATTTCGTAAAAGAAAATATGTGCCTACAAAAAGAAGTAAAGGCTGATTTAAAGTGGTCGATTTCCTAGTAGATTTTCCATTCAACCTTTAATTACAAGGTGTGGTGAATCGATCGAATTGCTATTTACGCGGTGGAACGAAAAAAAAATTATACCAGAAAATCGGCCCATGCTTTAAGACATTAAACAAATTCAAAACCGTTTGGAACTGGCTCCGGCTTTTGAAACGGGCTTGGTTTAGGCTTTTTGCAGATCAAAATACCGGTTACGGTATCGGTTTCGAAAAATGAATAGGTTTTAATCAGTTACGTTACGATTTCGGTTACAGGCCCTTATTTTTTACAAATTTTTTAACTTTGACTTTTTTTGTAAGTTTGCATCAGTGATTTGTGGTATTTTTCGCCGGGGAATTACCTTATTATTAACGATTTGACAGCTGAAACTCATCTTCATCGTTAGACCTCCTGCATAATGTAATGAGCTCTGGTTAGTTAGTTCACATAATCGAGTGTCTACTGTATGGCAAACATGAAATTTATGTGCTGTACTTTAGACAGATTTAAATAAATAAACCAAAACGCCGAATTGTCTAGACTTGTGGATTTATTTGGTTTGGTAGAAAATCAGATTCTCCAAAAAAAAAGGTTTAACTTCAAATTTTTGTCAGAGTTTCACATTTTTACTTTGGAAATTTGTTAAAAATGCATAAATAATTACGAAAAACAGATTCTTGAAGGGAATGCACTGCTGAAACTCACAGCCTTAGCCACAAAAGAAAATCACCTGTGCTATGTTTTCTTTTTTGAGGTTAGAGACGAAGCAAGACCCGTGAACAAATTGTGATGGTGATTCTGCCAGTTTCGCCGTAATTGTTTTATCGCAATCGTGCTTACTGTAATCGTAATTTCAAAAATTGGAGATTACAACGAAATATTTACTATTCTCTTGGGGGTTGCCACTTGGGGCGTTTTTCAGGGTTGCCACCTATTTCAATATTTTTTTAATTACGGAGCGAGATATGCCA
Source organism: Campiglossa producta (assembly GCA_964058755.1). NCBI lineage: Eukaryota > Metazoa > Arthropoda > Insecta > Diptera > Tephritidae > Campiglossa > Campiglossa producta. The sequence goes on along the minus strand of CAXKVI010000001.1, from coordinate 20,348,905 downwards.
AAATGGATTCAAATGTAAGGTTTTTTCGGCAACACACAAACTAAAATATTTTCAACTAGGGTTGCCACCTTACCGAAGTATATTTGTATATTTATATATCCGATACTATCTCGGGAACAGCTTGACCGATTTGGATGAAATTTGGCATATAGATAGTATGATTGATTCTACGACTATCCACTTGGGGTTTGCCATTTGGGGGTGGACATACCACCTATCTCAAGTTTTTTAATTTATGGGGCGAGATATCCCAATATGTGTATCAAATGAAAGGTATTTTCGTCGACATACCAACTAAAATATTTTCAAGTAGGGTTGCTGCCCAGGGTTACCATTTTACCGCGTCGTATTTGTATTGTATATTTTTGGAATCATATTCGGATTATTTTGGGATCATTTAGGGGTCACTTTGGGATAATTTCGGGGCTATTTTGAGATCATTTTGAGTTCAATTTTGAATTAATTTTGGATAATTTTGGGGTCATTTTCGGATCATTTTGCAGTCCTTTTTGGGATCACTTTTGGATAATTTGGGGATCATTTTTGGGCTCAATTTTGGATCATTTGGGTACATTTAAGGGTGTTTTTGCTGTCATCTTGGAATCATATTTGATGTCACTTTCGGATCATTTTGCAGTCTATTGGGATCATCTTTGGATAATTTTGGGATCATTTTTGGGTCATTTTGGGTTCAATTTTGGACTATTTAGGGAACATTTGATGGTCTTTTTGGGGTCGTTTTGGGATTATTTTGGTATTATTTTAGGGTCATTTAAGGATCATTTTTGGGTTCAATTTCGGATCATTTTGGGAACATTTAAGGGTCTTTTTGGGCTCGTTTTGGGGCGTTTTTGGATCATTTTAGAATTTTTTGGGATAATTTCATTTTGGAAAAGTAACGTTAGCGCTATATTGCTGGGTCACCCAAGTACATACTGCAATATTATCTGCGATCGAAGTTAGTTTTACAACGATGTTTTTCCCACAGTGTAGGTACTAAAAGTTAGATGTGGATTTTTCACATAATTTCCAAAGAATTTTTTTTTTTTTGCCAATCTGGAAAATATTACCAATAAATTTTTCCAAAAAAAAAATTGTTCCAGTCTAATGTATCAAATCACTAGTACTTTACGATCGGAATATCGTAACCGGCATAAATACCGAGGTTGTATTTAAATGTAGGTGTGTGTATGTTAATATTCGCACCTACGATGTTTTCGGCATTGTTTATCCCTCTATAGTTTGGCAACTTCTTTTCTTCTTCTTACGAATTTGAGTGGAAGGCACTGGCTGAGTGACTCCAAATGAAATGCAATGAAGGAATAGTATGAAGCCCAATAAGCCATTTTGTTTGATATCAATCTGAGACTCATTTGAGATGAAACCTTCAACGTCAGTTCTGACTTTTTGACAACTTAATATCAATTAATCAATCAATTAATTTTCGATTTAGTGATAAACTACCAGTAGCAGGTAAACTTTTTTGCTAAATGAGTATTAACTTGAGGTATAATTAAATATAAAAATTATACTATAAATCTCCAGCAGTTTCTACCTTCACAGTTTTTATACATACGACCCCCTCTACCATTCCCTAAAATAAATTTTGTCCAAATCATGGTACATTATTGACCCTCATTATTTACCAAAGGTTTGAGAAAATATTTTTCTGTGCTTATGGGGAATATGCTGTGCATGTGTATTAGTGTGTTTTTTGCGAGTTGCGCTACTATATAAGGTATACAATGGTTTTCGGGCCAAAACACCTGATTGAACTACATATTAATAAACAACCAGCTTAACCCCGTAACATACCTCTTTAAACACAGATGTTGTTACTTATTTCACTATTAAGGCTGGTTTTCACTAGGTCAAATTTTGACAACTTTTATCGACTTTATCGAAATAAGCAACCAAATCTCGATAAAATCAATGGAATTTGACACCATTTGGCATAATGAAAACCAGCCTTTAATTGAAAAACAAAAATAAACCTGTTGTTCAAGTTCACACTACAGAATGAGTTCCGGAATGTATCGAATTGATATGTATATCGTTGGCAAAGTGAGAGTACATCAATTTTTTTTTGTTTTCTTTTATACAGAGTTCATATTATCTATTGTACTTAATCCAATTAAGAAATTGCAGATATTGATATCTTAAAAAGAATTACAATAACAATGGAACTATTTTTACCACACCTTATCTCTGCCTCCATAAGTGTCGATAATTTCACAAAAATCATTTACAAATTTTGTCGTCGACATGATTGAAGCTGTGCAGTTAGGTGCTATTACTTTTTACTTAAGTATAGTAATAATCTCTTTATTCGGATAAAAAAAATATTAATTATATTTATACTTTTCGACTTTCAACACACTCGATTAACATTGCACTTTTGTAAATAAACAATCAGCTGTGGACGAACGCACGACTAGCAACCAGCGATTGTCAAAATAAACTGGCTACGAATTTGCTGTCATTGTCTGGAATAGCATGGCAATGAAAAGGTGGGGGAAGTCTATGACACACAATATGCACCCTACAAAAAGTACTCAAACGAGGCTTGAATATGTACGATAGTCATAGTCGAGCTAAAGTAGGCACTAAAGTTGGTGAACGCTTTTTGACACCATTTCCAACGGTCTATCTGTCAAAAAAGCTGACGCTAACTTTAGTGCATACTCTATCTTGACTATGTCTACCTAGTTCTGATAAACCATTCAAATATGTACCGTTTTTACCAGTTCCAAAAATAGAATCGATTTGATTTCAATCGTAGAAGACTCAAATTATCGATTATTCAAGCTACATATATTCGCTTTGGTGGCTTTGTTCTGACATTGTGCTTAAAGCGGGCTACTCACCTGCCAAGAAAAACGATCAAGAAATGGTCAAGAAACGATTTCACACGTCAAGTTTTCTTGAGCCAATACTCAGTTCATAAGAAAAAATACAGCACTTTTCGATAGTTGGCAACGCCGGTTTACCTCAAGAAATAAATAAGCTCGTATAAATTTCTTGAAGTAAACGTGCAGATTCACGGCAAAGGTAAGTACATGTCTCGCTAAACATATTTTGTATATTTTTATAAGAGTAATTTGCAAAAAATTTGCAAAGTTTGAGCGGAATCAGAGACTAGCCAGCTTTTTGAATTAGACGTTTTCATATGGAATGTCTCGTATATTTTATCGTGCGATATAATATCATATCACACGCATTCCCATGATATTGGGCCTTAAGGGTCAAATACATAAGGGGTCAGTTACATAAAGCTTTATTTTGACTTTACCTCAAACTTTGACTTTTACAGAAAAGTTCAGTATACGTATTTAAACGAAGCATGGCAAATTGGAGATTGGGTTAAAATTTGGCAAACTCTCAAATTTTGCTTGCTTTGACAATCAGATGTTGATGACTTTGCTTTAATTAAAGAATTAAAATTTGGAGGAAATAATAATTAATTCATTTTTTCTCTATTAAATTAACAAATTAACCAAAACACTCTGAATGCAAAGAAATAAATAACGAAAACAAATGTGTAAAAGAGAAGCGTCAAAGCGTTCATTGTAACATACCTCTGAAGTTGAAGGCAAAGTTTTGAGGTAGCAAATGTCAGGCGAGGTGACCAAAGCTTTATGTATTTGACCCTTTAATGGGTCAGTTACATAAAACTTTATTTTGGCTTTACCTCAAACTTTGACTTTGACAGAAAAGTTCAGTATACTTATTTAAACGAAGCATGGCAAATTGGAGACCTCAAAGTTGAAGCTAGGTTGAAATTTGGCAAACTCTCAAATTTTGCTTGCTTTGCTTGCTTTGACAATCAGATGTTGATGACTTTGCTTCAATTAAAGAATAAAATGTTGGAGAAAATAATAATTAATTAATTTTTTCTCTATTAAATTAATAAATTAACTAAAACACTCTGAATGCAAGGAAATAAATAACGAAAACAAATGCATAAAAGAGAAGCGTCAAGGCGTTCATTGTAGCATACCTCTGAAGTTCGACGCAAAGTTTTGAGGTAGCAAATGTCAGGCGAGGTTAACAAAGCTTTAAGGGTCAGTTACATAAAACTTTATTTTGGCTTTACCTCGAACTTTGACTTTGACAGAAAAGTTCAGTATACGTATTTAAACGAAGCATGGCAAATTAAAGACCTCAAAGTTGAAGCAAGGTTAAAAATTGGCAAACTCTCAAATTTTGCTTGCTTTGCTTGCTTTGACAATCAGAAGCTGATGACTTTGCTTTAATTAAAAAATAAAATGTTGGAGAAAATAATAATTAATTCATTTTTTCTCTATTAAATTAATAAATTAACTAAAACACTACGAATGCAAAGAAAAAAATAACGAAAACAAATGTATAAAAGAGAAGCGTCAAGGCGTTCATTGTAGCATACCTCTGAAGTTGGACGCAAAGTTTTGAGGTAGCAAATGTCAGGCGAGCTTAACAAAGCTTTATGTATTCGACCCTTTATGTATTCGACCCTTTAAGCTGATGACCCAATGTACGCTTGCTTTGCTTGCCTTGCTTACCTAGGCTTACCTTGCTTTCCTTTTAAAGCTTTTATGGCCCAATAGAAGCTACAAAAGTTGTCAAAAATACAGGATGAGACAGACAAGACAACAACAAGACAAACCGCGAAGCGTGCAAAGCGCTGTCAAATAGAGATTTCGGCTATTCGACGCTTTGAAGCGTTTCAAGCAAGCAAAGTAAAGCTGCCACTGGGCCAACTTTCATACATTTCAGTAAAGTTCAAAAGAATTTTGACATTTCTCGAGGCAAATCCAGCAAAGCAAGCACGCATTGGGCCATCACCTTTAAGGGTCTAATACATAAAGCTTTGTTAACCTCGCCTGTCATTTGCTACCTCAAAACTTTGCGTCCAACTTCAGAGGTATGCTACAATGAACGCCTTAGCGCTTCTCTTTTATACATTTGTTTTTTTATTTATTTCTTTGCATTCAGAGTGTTTTGGTTAATTTATTAATTTAATAGAGAAAAAATGAAATAATTATTATTTCCTCCAACTTTTTATTTATTAATTAAAGCGAAGTCATCAGCATCTGATTGTCAAAGCTTTGTTAACCTCGCCTGTCATTTGCTACCTCAAAACTTTGCGTCCAACTTCAGAGGTATGCTACAATGAACGCCTTGGCGCTTCTCTTTTATACATTTGTTTTCTTTATTTATTTCTTTGCATTCAGAGTGTTTTGGTTAATTTATTAATTTAATAGAGAAAAAATGAAATAATTATTATTTCCTCCAACTTTTTATTCATTAATTAAAGCGAAGTCATCAGCATCTGATTGTCAAAGCAAGCAAAATTTGAGAGTTTGCCAAATTTGAACCTTGCTTCAACTTTGAGGTCTCCAATTTGCCATGCTTCGTTTAAATACCTACACTGAACTTTTCTGTCAAAGTCAAAGTTTGAGGTAAAGCCAAAATAAAGCTTTATGTAATTGACCCATGACTCTTTAAAGCTTTGTTAACCTCGTCTGACATTTGCAACCTCAAAACTTTGCGCTCAACTTCAGAGGTATGCTACAATGAACGCTTTGATGCTTCTCTTTTATACATTTGTTTTCGTTATTTATTTCTTTGCATTGAGAGTGTTTTGGTAAATTTATTAATTTAATAGAGACAAAATAAATTAATTATCATTTCCTCCAAATTTGAATTCTTAAATTAAAGCAAAGTCATCAACCTCTGATTGTCAAAGCAAGCAAAATTTGAGAGTTGAGTTGAGCCAAATTTCAACCTCGCTTCAACTTTGAGGTTTCCCATTTGTCATGTTTCGTTGAAACACGTATATTGAACTTATCTGTCAAAGCCAAAGCCCGAGGTAAATTTGAAATAAAGTTTTATGTAGTTGACCCTTTATGCATAAAAGTCGAGCATTGGCACAGGTGAGTTCTTTCTTTTTATTACAAAAACTAAATACCTATCCAGAGGAGAATAAGGCCCGTCAGAGAGGTGTTCTTCACATAAATACCATGGCACAAGCCCCAAGTTTTGGGTCCGACCCTGTTAAATTATAGGTTTTTTTGACAATAACTTTTTTCTGATATTTTTAGAAGTTTAGTGGGATCCATCAGCTATTGCCGCGGAGCTCCCGCAGAGAATAATTCCAAAAATCTTCTGGATTAGATGTCTTGCTTTATACTCGTATGTTCTAATATATCATTGGTGCATTTTGGGTATTTGTTTCCTTTAGCACCCAACTGCAAAAAAAATAGCTAAAATTATTTAGAGGGCTCAAAGAACGTGTTTCGATATCAAGAACGAAATCGCTTTTTTGCAATCGGAGCCGAATAATATTTCCCGTTTTTGACCTAAACTTTTAACTGAAACAAAAAATTAACAAAGCGCTTTCGGATTCGGGATCCTGAGGCTAAAATAAGTCTTTTGAGTCCTCTTCCATAATTTTAGCTAATTTTTTAGCAGTTGAGTGCAATTAATATATCAGTGCAGTTAATTGTCGTCATTCACACCAAATTTTTTTATTTTTGTTGTAACAATATTTAAACAACCCCAAATGTGAATAATCCACTTCGGCTGTCAGCGCTACAATTTGTTACACGACCAGTTTGACACAGTGTGTGCGCTGCTTTAAGTCATTGCTTCACTTTTGCACACTGTCAACTGTCACAAAACAGCAGGTAAACAATTTCTGACGTTTATGCGAGTAAAAATTTATTTATTGCTATCTCGAGCAGATTTTTGCATTTATTTATTACGCTATTTGCGTGTGTTATGCCAGAAATGGGCGAAAAAAGCAGTGGTAATAAAGGCAAAAAATCTAAAAGTGATATATTTCGTACATCATTGGGTTACTATTTGAAGCAGAAAAGTTATGTGGTAAATATAAGTTGCAGCAATGGCAGACGTGCATAGATTTTAACATTGATCCGCATTCCTTTTTTTTCAGGGTAGTGAAAAATTTCGCAAATCAGATTTTCTTTTATTACAAAACAAGCGTCAATTTATGGTACAAAAAATGTTGGATTTAGATTTGCAATGCGGAAACTCATTTGCCTACTCGAATGTGTTGTGCATCACCAACAATCATCACATTGTGGATCAACAATTTGGGCGGTAAGGATGAGTATTTTTTATATTAAATAGTATGAAAAGTTAACACGTTTTTGTTGCAGTTTCACACAATTTGTTGAATCACAAAACGATTTCATACGTTTGGAGCTGCGTCGCTTTTATGCGCCAATGCTGTGTCACCTCTATGTGGAATTGATGAAAGCGCGTGAACAAAAAGCAGCCGCAGAGTTACTTAAAAAATATGCACAATTAATAGCGCCCGTAGAAACCTATGATGCGCCGTTGCCAACAAAAATCAATGGTTGCTCTGTCGCCCACGATGCATCACATGCGGAACAAAATCACATTAGCGCCGCAGCTACACCTCATACCAGCATACGCTTTGCTACTGCCGCACTTGAGACACCATTAGATCCCGAATTAATGTACTTCATAAAACTCATACAAACATTATCGGCATGCACAAAATTGGAAACAGCTGAAAATGATCAAGATATTGCACATTTTCGTGCATCTAAATACGAGATACATACAACCGAAGCTGTTGTAGATGCGCTGCGTGCATACATGGAAAAACGTGGTCATGTACTAATACTCAATCTTTTGTATTCATGGTTTCATGTGCATATAGTTGATAATGAGGTTAACAAATGGAATGAAGATAATATACTGTTGGGTTTTGAGGCCACCGAAGACGATGACGAAGATGGAAAGGATTTATGCGCGGATGTTAAACCGAAAATTAATGCTGCCAGCGAACGTTTGAGTTCAAAACGTTTAGCCGAAGAGCTACCAGAACAGTTGGTAGTCAAAACTGAAAAGTTGGAAGATAATGCTGATGAAATTAAGCGGTTACATGCACGCGAAGTGGAGGATAGTTTACAAACTCTACGCATGTGTAGGGAACAAGCGTTGAAGAGTCAAACACAATATCCTCATTTTATAAAGTTAGCCGATCGTGGAAGAGGGTGAGTTGAAAGTAAAAATTAAAAAATCGAAGTGTACCGTAGTACACGCCATAGCAGTTAACTACTTATCGTAATAATTATAAAGAAAAAACGGCAATTTCTCTAATCATTTTTTTTATTTCTACTCCACAGCCTCACTTCTGCTCACGTCGACTCCAGCGAATGCCATCTAGTTGCTGGTTTTAACAATTCTGTAGTACAACTCTGGCAATTAAATCAACAAACTTATAGTGGTAAGAATTTATATGCGCGCTGTACAGACTCAGTATGTCGTTGGGAATTGAATAATTTTTGTGCCGACGAATCAGAGACTGAAGATCAAATTGATATGGATGTGAGAGAAGACATGCGTTTAAGTAGTAGCAACAATGATAGAGTTAAACGAAAATTTGAAGCTGGCAAATATGAGAGTAATTCATTGTGAGTATTTATTTGCTTTTAAACTTGATTATAAACCGTTTAAACTAAAATTGTCTTTTAAAAAAAACTTAGCAACGAATATGGTGGCATACAATTACGAGGTCATGGTGCTGGCGTTACAGATGTGCGCTTCTCAGCACATTATCCGCTTGTTTATAGTGCATCTAAAGATGCGACAGTACGTAGTTGGCGCGCTGACACCTTTGGTTGTGCATATATTTATCGTGGACATCGTTATCCAGTTTGGTGTCTCGATGAAAGTCCTGTAGGCATGTATATTGCCACTGGCTCGAAAGATCTCACAGCACGTTTATGGTCATTAGAACATGATGCGCCACTTATAACTTATGCAGGTCATACACAAGATGTGGAGGTTGGTAGAAAACTATTTAATTATTTCAATGCGAGCTTGTGTTAATTATAAATATATATATTTTTTTCTGGTTAAATTTAGTGCATCGCATTTCATCCGAATGGCAGTTATCTTGCCACCGGTTCAGCCGATCTCTCGTTACGTCTGTGGTGTGTTACAAGTGGTAAGCTAATGCGTGTCTTCTCTGAATGCAAACAACCCATTACAAGTATTGCCTTCAGTCCCGATGGCAAAATGTTGGCTGCTGGTGGTGAAGAATCAAAAATTAGAATCTTTGATTTAGCTGCGGGCGCACAATTGAATGAATTAAAAGAGCATACAGCCACCGTAAACAGTATTTCATGGAGTAAAGGTGGACGTTATATAGCGTCAGTGTGTCGTGATGGTAGTCTACGCGAGTGGGATGTAAAGAAGCTATCACCAATAAAGTAATTCAAATTTTTGAAAGCATAAATGTAAAATTTTTCTTAAAACGTTTTTTTTATTTTTCTTTCTTTTTTTAGTGAGAGCAGTAGTACAACAAATTCATATTCCTCATCATCCTCTTCTTCATCCGCCACTTTGAATCGTGTGATGGCGTTGAGTAGTAATTGTCAGCGTTTGGTGAAAGTCATGTTTAGCAAACAAGATGAAATGGTGTGTGCCATTGGTAGCTGCTAAGAAATTGCAAAATTATTTTTATTGTTTGATATATACTAGTTATGTGGTATAAATATTTTAAGATTTTTAAATGTAGCGAACACTGCAAAAAAATTAAGTATTCATGTAGGGCATACATGTATGTTATAGGTACACGTACTATTTAGTTGTAGCATGTTTACTTTATTTGTAACAAAACAAACGTTAATTTAGGTCTGTGAGCATAATTGAAGATGTATAAATAAATTGATTAAGATGGCAGTAATAACTTTAATTAAAAATTTTTTTTATTTTAATTAAACCTTGCTGTTTACTGAATTAACGTAACGTAGTTATGAAATAATTGAAAATAGCTTTACATCCAGTGTTTCAGTGCAAGGTTAAACTTCAGGGTGTAAGAGCAGGTCGCCTCCCCTTTGGTGCACCCTGGGTAACGCTAAATGACCTACATGGCCTACACGGCTAGTTTCTTGTATTGCCGGTTCTACGAGAACGGTACCAGTACTTGCGCTGAACCCAACGTGCCGAAACGACCCGGGCCGTTTTCTTATATCGACTCGGCCAAGAGCAATACACTCGGGGTGACCCTGTCTGACATTTACGCAGGGCTACACCTCGCTACAACAAAAACAAGTTTAAACTTCAGTGCGAGTTTAAATCTAGTTTAAACGGCCAATTTGTATGGGATAAACTCTAGTCAACTTTATCTGTGGTTTAAAATTGCACTGAGAAACCGCGCCTTAGTGTTAAAATCTACACCTTTCGATTGCCTAAATGAGCTTAAATGAAATGAAAATATGTAATCGTATTTTTAGCTTAAGCCTTTTTAAGGACAAATAATTTCTATATTTGAAATGTTTGCGAAATCTTTACTACGTAAATGTAACTGATATCAGTTACAAATTCCTGATATGCAACGGGTTCAATAAATAGTTACTTTGGAATGCTAAAGCTTACTAGTTACGAACGTGAAGAGAATTTAATCAATATCATGCTTTTGTCTCTAATCAAAAATAAGTTCGAAAATTCGAAAACAAGCCTCTCATGCTGAAACTAGGTTATTTGAGTTTTTCCGTAAGTTAGTTTTTAGCTGGAGTAATACTTATTTATTACTATATTGGAGAAAATACGTCAGGGAAACCGAAACCGTCACCGAAACCGAAACTTTATTTTAATCGGTTTCATACCTTGCTTCTAACTACTTTGGGAGTATGCAACAGGAACTCACCTATTCCGTTTGTATTGTGTCGGTGAACAGTCGTTGTTTACGCCATTCGTCCTCCACCAGTCTCTTACTTTCCTCCGCCGTGGCTATGATTTTGTTAGTCTTTCTGCAGGATGCCAATATAATATCCTGATTTCAATATTGATGGCAACTACAGCTAGGTCCTCAATACTAAAATTAAACAACAGACATGAGTGTATATGTATGTATTTTCTTAAATATATGTATTTTCTCACCCTGTCTTCGCATTTAGTCCAGTAGCCTTTCCTCCATATGATAGAAATAGAACGAGGATTAACGCCACTTCGAATGAACCCTGCTTAAGGAGATGAGTTCGCTTGAAGCTACTGTACTGTGTTGGATGTTTTTTTTTTTTGTTTTCGTTGCAATATTTCGCTTTGTGGCCCCATCCAACACCTCCACTGTCTCCATCGCTAATCTTCTATTGGCCCCGCTAATATAAGATTTACGAGGTCCCTTTCTACTTCTCCTTCTTCTAGCGTGTTATGATTATTATCGTTAGGACTTCTTTTCTTGAGGCGCAAATAAATACTGCCAATACCCCAAGACATTTCCCCAAACTGTGGGTATAATATATCCTCCGCCTCTTTGTTGATTTGAAGGATTAGGTACTGGCCCTGCTCCGTGGGCGGGGATTCATATAGTATCTTCCAATCGTGTGTCGGTATGCTCGGGTTCTGAAGCTGCAGCAGGCGAAGCGCGTGATCAGATTTTACCACAGACGGGATGTATACCTTGGCCTTTGGTATCGTGAGAATCAGATCTTGTGGCACCACCTCAAATCGTGCGCTTGCGCCGTACCTTTGGAGGTGACGAAGCACTCCTTTTAGCCACATGACGGTCGCGTTGTCCTTGCACCTAATTAACTTGACCCCGTTACACCATCCCGCTGAGTCGAAGGATGGTAGCGTTTGGTTCCCCGCATCCTGCATCATAGTGAGTATGCCGCTGAGCAGCTCCCTCTCTAAAGATATCCACGTTGCATTGGACATCCGCCCATAGGGATCGCTTCTATCTAGTAGCGCCACCGTTAGGGAATCATTCGCCACGTCGTTCATTCTTTCTGCGTAAGATAACATTTCCACATTATTTCCATTTGCGGGTTCAGCACCTCCCACCAATATCTGCTCTGTTGCTGTTAGCAAGTAAGGTACTTCGGTAAAGCGGCTTCCTCCCTGTCTTAGATCACCAGCTCTTGAGGTGTGCGGCTCTTCTTCCCTTATATATTGCATTTCCGCTCTCAGATTTTGTGTTCTCTCATCCCCGTTCCAGCTTTCGAACGAAGGCATGTCAGCCTCTTCCAATCGCTGTCTCCTCCAACTGCCTGGGGTCTGCTCTCTTTTGTCCTCAAAAGCGTTGCAATATTGAGCGTTGTCCCCAGCAAAGTTGCTTTCGTAGAGCTGCATTCTACCTCCTTGAGCCGTCTCTCGGAGCAATGGCGAGCGCTCACACTGTCGATCGCTCTTCCAACCGCTTGGGGTCATCTCACTTTTCTCCTGGAATGTGTGAGAGTAGTAAGCGGTATTCCCCGCAAAGCTGATTTCGTCGAACTGGTCGAACTGCATTCTACCTGCTTCACCTGGCTCACGGTCACTTGTCAGGCGATCACTCTCTTGATCGGGAGGAAGGATGATATCGTCAAACTGTATGCGATGTGCTTCAACTGTCTTGCGGGCCCAGGCCAGTCGCTCGCTCTCGTGCTCAGTTAGGCCGGTGACGCCCCCAAAGCGCTTAATTAACCTAAGCGCTGCTTGGTACTGACTCACGGATTTATTCCTCTCTTTTCTCTGCAACCTTTTCTTTTCAATATCAACGTTCCTGTTTGACGGGGGCTCCCGCTCTCTCTTCGAACTAAATAACGACGGGCTACTTCCTCTTCGAGCTGTGGGACTTGGTCGTCTCCTTCCATCCTCTTGCCGCCTCTCAAGCGCACGCCCGTCGCTTTTTTCTCTTCGACCTCTGGGACTGGGGCGTCTCTTTCCATCCTCTTGCCGCCTCTCAAGCGCACGCCCGTCGCTTTTTTCTCTTCGACCTCTGGGACTGGGGCGTCTCTTTCCATTCTCTTGCCGCCTCTCAAGCGCACGCCCGACGCGGTTTTCTCTTTGCGCCCTGGGACTGGGTCTTCTCCTTAAATCCTCTTGCCGCCTCTCACGCACACGCCCGTCGCTGTTTTCTCTTTGAGCCCTGGGACTGGGTTTTCTCCTTACATCCTCTTGCCGCCTTTCAACCGCACGGCCGCCGTCCTTAACGGATCGTTCCCTCTTCTTTTCGCCAGTGGCTCCCTTCGGTCGGGGTTTCTTCGCTGCAAAGTTTCTTTCTTCAAACTGCTTGCGACTTGCTTCAACTGTCTCACGGGCCCATGTTAGCCGCTCTCTCTGCCGGTCGGTTAGAGGTCGGGTAACGCCTCCAAAGCGGCGAACTAACCTAAGGGCTGCCTTGTACTGGTTTAGGGCGTTATTATTCTCGCTTTTCTGCAACCTTCTCTTCTGAATGTCAAATGACGGTGACTTCCGCTCCCCTACCGTGCTAACTGACGAGATGCGGTTCACTCTTTCGGCTCTGAGTCTTCTTTTTTCACTACTGTTTCCTCTTTCAGCTCTGGTACTGGGTCTGCTCCTCCCATTCTCTTGTCGGCTCCCGATCGAGCGCCTGTCTTCCTCAACGGATCGCTGCCTCCTTCCGTCTATGTCCTCCTCCTCCTCGTACCTGTTGCAGTATTGAGGGTTTTTCGCTGCAAAAGTTTCGTCTTTGAACTTCCTTCGACCTTCTTCGACTTTCTGACAAGCCCATATCAGTTGCTCGCTCTCCCATGCGGTTAAGTCGACCACAGATTCTAAGCGCTGGACTAACCTAAGGGCAGCCCGGTACTGTTGTACGAATCTCTTCCCGTCTTTATTTCGTTTTCTCCTTGGCCCTCTCCTCATGTTTGCTACACTATCTTTGCTTTTCCTTTGTCGTATTCGCATCCTTCTACTTTCCTCATTCTTCACCTTGTTTTTTGTGTTTTTTGAATTCATCTTGTTCGTACAACCACCTGCCCTACGATGCGGGCTCAGTGGTCTAAATTTGTATGTGGGGGAAATTGTCCGTCCACCGCAGCAGCGCCCCTTGCTGCGGTAAGGCCAGTATTACTTCCCGAGGCGGCCCGGTATCGGAAAGGCTCCGTGCAAATACAGCCGAAAATATCCCCTGGCTGCAAATCATCCAATGGGCACGGTTCGCATAACACCCTGGATTAGGGGGTGACAGTTCTTGGTCACCGACCTCTTCCCCGTCGCCCACCCATGACGCAGAACGACATAGCTATAATCAGCTACGTCGCTCAGTCACATAGGCAGGCAATTGATATGGAGGTCGGCTAAGCCCTCGCACCAACGACAAGGTGCCTGTCCTAGCGAGGGGAAAATTTGTGTATGAGTTGGCAACGTTTTCTCAAACTCCTTTCACTTTTGAAGGCAAGTTGAGTAACAGTTGCAAAGGGCATTTTATTTGATTTTGTTCAAGATAGGTTTGCGAATATGAAAATTTTTGTTTTGAACTGCAGAATAGAGCCGCCTAACAAAATACTTTTTGATTAACGCTTTTTTGCCAATTCTTTTTTCTTTTTGCCCTGGCTGCGAATCATCCAATGGGCAAGGTTCGCATAACACCCTGGATTAGCGGGTTGACAGTTCTTGGTCACCGATCTCGTCGCTGTCGCCCACTTATGACGCAGAACGACATAGCTACAATCAGCTACGTCGCTCAGCCACATAGGCAAGCAAATGGTATGGAGGTCGGCTAAGCCCTCGCACCAACGACAAGGTGCCTGTCCTAGCGAGGGGAAAATTTTGCTATGAGTTAGCAACGTTTTCTCAAACTCCTTTCACTTTTGAAAGTTGCAAGTTGAGTAACAGTTGCAGATGGTTTATAACTTAATCTTGTTCCGCCTAGGTTTGGGGATTTGAAACTTATACTTATCATGTTGGTTTGCAGAAAATGACCGCTCCTAACAAAATACTTTTTAATAAACGACTTTTAACTAAATGTTTACAGTTAATTCTTTTGGTAAGCCCTGTCGACGTGGACCATATTTTACCCGCTAAATGGCGCTGGAGTCGTTATATTCGCAAAATCCGTATTTATGATCGGATTCGGATACTTTTTGACACGTAAGTTTGATATATAGGAGATCGGAAAAATATGTCAAATCAGCCGCTAAAAATTTGTTTGTAAAAAGGGTACACTGTTGGTAAGTGATCAAAAAATGGGTAACAAATGAGACCCGCTAGATGGCGCTGGAGTCGATATATCAAAAACCCGTATTTATGGTCAAATTTTGTAGGTTTCTCAGGCATTGGCTGTTTAAACCATATCTATAACTTGAGTTGTTCGATCTATTTATTTTTTGCATATAAATATTCAGTAATTTTCTACTTTAATACTACATCTTCAAATTATATTGTTGCTTTAACATAATTTTAATTAGTGAATCTTCTTGTAACAATATATGCACAGCCAAAGTGTGTGGATAACACACCAGGATGTGTGTATGTGATATTAAATATTATGTGTGCATGTGGTATATAGCTTATTTGCGCCATATTTTTATTACGTCTAATTAACAAATCAAGATTCAGCTACAAAATTATATTACAAATACGTACATATTATTATAATAGTAATTTGCTTATATTAACTTATATAAATTTTAGTGTTTGTGTATGAATATGTGATGCAAATTGCTGTTTATATGACTTATGCAATCTAAAATTTTTTTTTTTTTTTAATTAACTTAAATTTTTTTTAAATATTATTTGTAACTCGTATTATTTAGTATGAATATAAATACAAACATACAATTTTTTTTATACACATGTGTATATACTTAGATAGGTAAACTAATCTCACATTTTAATTTAATTAAAACGCACATCATCCACATCAAGTTTTTTCTAAATCATATTAGTGTTAAAAATAAATTAGACAAACACAAATTCAAAATTTGTTGACTTAACGCTTGTGACGACCTTTTATAAACTGCAAAGTTTTAGCCATGAGTGGTGCCTTTTTGCCGCGTGCTGGATTAGCTGAAATAAAAGCAAGTCAATAACTACTGTAGGACAAAATCAACTTTTTTTTCTGTATTGAACCAAACGAACTTTTACTTTTTTTACTTATGTCTCAATCTCTTCCAAAAATTTGGTTTAGTCCAATTTCCAGCCCGTTGCTTTACAATGAAATGATACACGATTTTGTCTAACTTACCAAGAGTTTGAGCTGTGTCACGTACAGTAGCTGCTACACGTAAGCGTGTATCCCCGACTTTAGCAGCATTTGGTGTTACGATAGATAGAGATGCAACACGCGCAGCAGGCGTGGAAACCAGCTTATCTTTAGTGCCATATTGTTCTTGTTTGCGTAGCACTTGGCGTGGCGGTTTCACCATTGAATCGACAAATGCTAATTGTGTTTTACGTATTGGTGCCGCTATTATTTTTTGTGATTTTTTAATAGTTTCTGTCAGACTGCTCAACTTGCGCTCCTTTTCGTCCTCACAGCGCTATAAGTAATAAAACAATATTATAAAAAGATATATAATTTATATAAACGAAAGTTGGGCATGCATACCAAAAACATTTCACGCCATGATTCCATTTCTTCACGTTTTTTAGAACGAAAACTGCGCTGCACATGTATTTGCCACAAACAATCGCTATCCTCCATCAAATATGGATTATACTCTTCAAAGGTGAGTAGTTGTATAGGTGTCGCGCGCTCCAAAACTGGACGTAGTACATCAAAAGGTACACCGCCAGTGTACTCTAGAGCTGTACAAAGAACATAACTTCATAACTACTACACAATAATTAAAACAAAAACATACCATCAATATTTTTCTGTAATATTCTGATGCATAAATCAAATAGTGATGGCACTTGCAACATCTGTCCAGTCCTAACACCCGAGTAAATTTTGGTACTGAAATTTTAAAAGAGAATACGATTAGTTAATGCTTTCTCTTATTTATCAATTATTTGAGCAAGCGTAGACTTACCGCATTGTTTTTGAAGATATGCCATGGCTAATTGCTTCGGCATCTGTGAGTGTACGAACAGATACCTTTGGGGTGTTATTTACCATTCCGTTATTTCGATAAACACAGTCCATAACAGTCTTATTGGTAGGAAGAGGTTTGTAATTGGCCGAAATCGTGGGTAACTCCAACGCAATGCTGGGATCAAGTGGGGCCAATTTGGTTGAGGATGATAGTAGCTCGGGTTTCTAAAAATATGCATTTTAATTGTATTACCATAAACATCCCCATTCATATCGGTAAAACTAACCCCTGCCTCTATCCTAATGCCTATCACTACCACTTTCACTATCGCTCTCTACTCCTATAACCATCCTTATCTATAGCTCTATCCCTCTCCAGCTCTATCCCTATCCATATTCCTGTCTCTATCTCTATACTTATCCCTATCCATACCCCAATCTTTATCTCTATCATTATTTCAATCTCAATCTATTTCCCTAAACCGAACCATAGCCCTATTCCTATACCGATCCCTACCCATATCCCTATCCGTATTCATAGCTCTATCCCTGTCCCCATACTTAACCTTTTACCTTGCTCTATCCCTATTCATTACCCTATCCTCCTCCCACCTTATATCTATCCCTACACGTATCCCAATCCATAGCCCTATCCCAATCCCAAGCCTCATCACTTTTCCTATCCCTATCCATTTGGGACTAAAAACGACTCCACTTAAGACAATCATTAAAAAATGTAATTTGATCGCAAACACCTTCGTGAGAACATTACTCAATTAACATACATATAACTATGTTTGCTATCTTACCGTATCTATTGATTTTGATGAACTTGAAGCTGACATGGAACTTGGTTTATATTCCATTTTATTATCTTTACTTGCACCACTATTACTACTACTAGGTTTCTCTGTTGAAATATTCCTGCTAGGTGCGCTGACTGTAGGTGATTTGTTGTTGTTCAGTGATTTCTTTGATTTCTTTGTTGGCATCATAAGCATGCCTAGAACATCAGCAAAATTTGCACCCATTGACGAATCAATACCATCGTGATTATCAACTTCATTTTCATTATCGTTCGGTGGCGTCATTGGTTGTTTTGGACTTTTCGTTGTTTTGGCAGCTTTAGTTTTGGATGGAGATGGTGCATCATTTGAATCGCTGTCGTGATGACGCTTACGCTTGCTGCTGCCATCAGGTTTGTTATTTGTTGTTGATGAAGTAGGTTGTTCGGTAGTGGTTGTTGTTGAAGGCTTACTGTTTGATGCATGCGATGTAGATGACTTGTGATGCTTGTCGCGATGTGATGAATCTTTTGAGGAAGATTTAGTTTTATCGTGCTTACTCTGCAGTTAAAGAAGAAAAAAAATAAAAATAATAGTACAAATGTTTTACAAATTTTTTTTTTTTTTACTATACAGTTAAAATTTGCCCTGAGATTACAAATCTAACACGATACACACCTCTTTCGATCTCTCTTTTCTATCTTTCTCCTTGGATGATGATCCATTTTTCTCGCTCTCGCCATGCCTTCTTGTTGTTATCTCTTCATTTTCACTTGTTTGTTGTTTGGAAGAGCTTGCATGATCATTTCGTTTTTCATCCCTTTGCTGACTATGATCCTTCTTTTCTGTCACATCACCACCACCGTTTCTATGCTGGCTTGATGCGTGTTTCGAAGAGGTAGTTTTGGCATCCCTGCTTGAACTTTGTTGTTTCTCATCAGATTTTCCATGCGATGATTTATGTTTATGATTATCACGTTTCTTATGCTCATTATCATGATCATCAGTTTTAAATCTTTTATCTGATTGTACATCATTTTCATCGGGTATATTATGTCTTTTGTGTTTTGATGATGAATGTTCACGGTTGGATTTTTCTTCCTTATGTGATTTGGATTTGTGGTGTTCTGAACTAGCTTTTTTGGTGTGACTGTTGTTGTTTGATTGGCGTTCATTTGTTATGTTCTCACTAGTTGTTGAGCTCTTGCCATGTTTATTGTGAGAATTTTTATCATTATGATCTCCTTCGTTTGAGCCGTGTTCACTTCCATTCTTCCCATCATCATTATCATTGTCATCATCATTATTTTCAGAATTATTCACTTCAGCAGGTTCTTCTTCAGCCGCTACCATTGCTTTCCATTTGGTAACTAATGCTTTAGCAGCCACACCAATCTCACCATTATACTTTCGCAATGAATTAACTGTTTTACCAACGCCGGTTTCTTGTAAATGTTCTACCTTTACGGGTAATCTATATAACTTGTTAATGCAGTGCAAAAGCTAAAAAGAGAATATTATTAAGTTTAATATAGGTTAGGTCAGAGTGGAATTGATTGAGGAGGTAAATGGAAAAGTAGAGAACATCGCTGTTTCAAAACTTTGATTGGAACAAAACTCTCCGAACTTGCGAATATTTATTGAAGAAATCAAGAGATAGGTAGTGGAAGCGGTCTGTAGTTCAATGTCAATTAACTGACCGGCTAGATAATTTTCTATCTCGGAACTATTTTGTTTGTTTGTTTTTTTTTTTTTGTTCGTATATGTGGTAAGAAAGAAACACGCTAGGTAGCGCTCGAGATATTTAAAAAAAGGTTTTTTTGTTTCGTGAGTTTCGTAGACAATGTCGCCGGCAACTCCTAACTAATGTCTAAAACTCCTATTAACTCATTAAAGGTTTATCCTCCGAGTTCTATGCTATTGTGGCATTCAAACCTTCACTGAGAGAAATGGTCAGGGGTTAGCGGTTCAACAAATAGACGACACGAAACCCGGCAGTGTGAATGTAGCAGGTTAAACTCCTACTTATCCAGACTGAACCCGGACGTGCCGAATGAATGTCTGGCATGCGGCTCGACTCCTCATAATACCAACTATCTATTCACCTGCTCTGGGAAGCCCATTCCTCTGACACCCATTTCCGTCTGGTCTAACGCTGTAGAAACTGCTAGTTGTCTAGGACTCCCGTTAGAAAACATTGATGACAATTTAGGCTAAGGATAAATACACGCTTACACGGGCTACACATCGTTACTACAACAACAACAACAACAACAACAAGTCAAGTGGTGAGGACCCATCAATCAATCACTTCATTACCCCGTAATACCTAGCCTTTCTCCACTTGCCTTCCTTTACTATTCCCTCAGATATACGAAAAGGGGTCTGAAATTTCAATCATCGATTCGTTAGTGCTAGAATACCAGATATTCGTTTTCTGTCAGCAGTGACGACAGATCCAAACTTTCTTTTTTACAGTCAGACAAAAAAATTGCAATAACTTGCGCCTTTGGGGGGACCCCTCCCCTGAATAACCGCCTGACTGTAAGCTAACGTAGAAAAAAGGCCAAATGAACAGCGCTTCTCAGCTGGGGAAGTTGTCACCTAAACTTAAGTTTTAAGGGAGTCCGGTCTAAAAGTGTGGACGGGAAAGGGTCGGGATATAACTATTTATTCGAGAGCACATCTCATCAATCATAGGACCAGTTGCCAATATCGTGAAATCGGCCGCGTAGGAAACGATCAAACTTCCTCTGGTGAAGGGGAGAAGTTTCGACTAATCTTTCAAGTCGGAAAACAGCTGCGCATGATTGACCGTCTCGAATCCTTGAGATGGGTCAAGCGCAAACAGTACCGTCCGGTCATTGGGTATTTTCTTATTCGTGTAGTATATGTCCATGAAGTACATATATGGGTATTTGTGGCATTCATTCATTCTCAATTAGAATAGGACCCCCGCCAGTACCTTCAATACTGCTTCCATTTTTTCGGCTATAACGCAAGTGTTCCGGAACAGATCAAGAACGGCGCACTATGGGGTATTTTGCGAAAGTTTTTCCAACAATCAAATTTCTCAGCAACTGCTTAAGCTAGAGCCATAAAATAAAATGTGTTTGAAACTTCAATACAATCCGCATATGAGAATAATAGGATAATTCAAAAAATTTCAAAATTAAGTGTTGAAAACTGTTTTCGAAATATGTAACTTTTCGTTTTTTGTAGTTTTTTGGTCATAAAGTTAAAAGTAAATGCTTGTTTTTAAAGAAAAATGGTTTTTATTACAGATTTTGAGATTTCTTAAAAGTATATGTTTGGTTGTTTATAGGTTACAACAGAAACAGAAATTTGTGAATGGGATGTCAATTGATGTCTGCCCCAAAGAGCCCCTGCGGGTGAGGGTTTAGAATATGCCCGAGGTAGGCATACCGGTCGTAAGAGTCGACTAATATGCACATAGGCAATGACGTGCTAACTCGATGGTTGATCTACGGATATGATGCCTCTCACCACTCATTACGCATCTTCTTCCTCACGATGGAGGGATGACATGGCCTAGAAGCTTCCACTGGTCATACCAAATCGCTACCACGACAGTCGGCCAGTACCGCAAGGGAGTACCGCAGCGTACCGGGTTCTTATCCGGCCAAGGACTGTCAATTTCGACATCACTCCCCAAAACCTTCGGGGAGTCTTTTTGCTGTTAACAAAACAACAACATGTCTGCTGGGAAGTTTGCTGGCAACAAACTGTCAATCCATAATGAGACACTTTAACTTTGCCAACGTGGTAGCCGAATTCAAATCCTGCCAGAACGCAGTGGGCAGTAGTTCGGCGTCTAGAAGTTGTTGACAGAATTTGCCTTTCTGCTGGGGACGAGGTAGTAGACAACAACAACAGGTAGGTAGTGCGTGGTGCAGTATTTGGTATTGAAGAGCTTATGACTAGCAACTTCCGACCACTTTTCAACTCACTCTTTTTAAACAAACTTTTAAAAAATATAAACATACATATATTTTTTCCATTAAATACTGATGGTAAGCATGAAACAGAGCATTTAATACCTCTTTCGACCTTGACTTTCCTATTTTCATACTGCAACGTCAGTACCTACTTCATTATGAAAATTGGGGAACTTTTCAAGTTCATGCATGCATAAAAATAGGTAGATAGCTATATGTGTATATATGTTTGTGTGTTGCTTAAGGCACATTTTCCATATACGTGTGCATAATTAAATCAAATACAAAATATATTGTGTAAATATATCTACTAACTAAAATAAAGTGAAAATAGATGCTAAAACAACCATTCTACATGATGCACTTACTCTGCCTTCATCATCTTGGGAATGCTCGATACTCTTTTGGTAATGTTGTATCACACTTAATATTGTAGCAGACATTTTTTAACGTCCAGAATTTTCTTTTCCAACAAAAAAGTTTTGAACTTTAACTCCACTTTTTGTATAAATAGTCTCACTGACCAAGTATGGAATATTTGATTTCTGTGAATACGTATTTTTGTGGAATTGCGACGAGACACCTTGATTTTCTTTTTCTTTTGTACCACAAAGAAAAAATAGATGTCTCACTAATTACTGTCGAAATATTTGAACAAAGCCGGACATTGTGTTTTAATTACACATATTTGTAAAATTTTAACTTTTCTCACTATTTTTGTAAGTTTATTTTTAAATTTTCAATGCTAGAAAATCACTGAAATCTCAATTTTCCAGCCACCAAATCACAATTTTTTCGCAATGGCATGAAAGAAATGTCTTTTGACACACAGCTGTCCAAAGTAAAAAAAATGCAGGGTTGCAAAAGCAATGGTTGAAAAAGACATCGGAGTGAAAGTTATCGATAGCGATTCCTGCAATGTGTGACGTCCAAGGCTTGAGTGTATACGTGATGTCACATTTTACATCCCTACTGACACGATCCATGGATGTTACATCCGTACTGACCCTTTAATATGAAAAATTCTTGGATCGCGATCCATATCGCAAAATATTTTGAAATCCAGATGTTACATCCGTATTGAACGTTAAGCACCAATTTGTGATCCATCTGCGATCCATCAGTGCGATTTGTGTTTTCGGCAGAGCGGATTCATTATTTGCTACTCCATTTCCTTCTTATTACTTATTTTATATTAAAAAAATTAAAAAAAAAAAATTAAAAATTTTTTTACGTCCCTTTCTTAGCATAGATTTCGTAGTAAAAAGTAGTACAGCCACTACATAAATTTTATTTCTTTTTGACTAAGGGCCACTTGCATAAAAGCCGATAACGACTAATCGGTGATTAACTTGACAGCTAACCATACAAAATACGTCAATTAAATTCCGATTAGTCGTTATCGGCTTTTAAGCGGGCTACTCACCTGCCAAGAAATGTCAAATTCCATATAAAGCGGGCTACTCACCTGCCAAGAAATGTCAAACGCCATATAAAAAAACGCTCAAGAAATGGTCAAGAATTGTTTTCACATGTCAAATTTTCTTGAGCCAATACTCAGCTCATAAGAAAAAATACACCAATTTTCGATGGTTGGCAACGCCGGTTTACCTCAAGAAATAAATATGCTCATACATATTTCTTGTGGTAAATGTGCAGATTCACGGCAAAGATGAGTATATACTTCGCTGTACATGTTTTATACATTTTTATAATAGTAATCTGCAATCAAATGGAAAATGCCGTAAACGTCAAATTTTCTTGACCAGGCATAAGAAATATATGCTCGTTTTTTTCTTGAGGCATTTCTTGGCAGGTGAGTAGCCCGCTTAAAAAACGCTCAAGAAATGGTCAAGAAACGTTTTCACACGTCAAATTTTCTTGAGCCAATACTCAGTTCATAAGAAAAAAATACAGCACTTTTCGATGTTGTTGTTGTTGAAGCGAGGTGTAGCCCTGCCGAAATGTCAGATAGGGTCACCCCGAGTGTATTGCTCTTGGCCGGGTCGATATAAGAAAACGGCCCGGGTCGTTTCGGCACGATGGGTACAGCACAAGTACTGGTACCGTTCTCGTAGAACCGGCAATACAAGAAACTAGCCGTGCAGGCTATGTAGGTCATTTAGCGTTACCCAGGGTGGACCAACTGGGAGGCGACCTACTTTTACACCCCAACTTTTCGATAGTTGGCAACGCCGGTTTACCTCAAGAAATAAATAATAAATTTATTTCTTGAGGTAAACGCGCAGATCCACGGTAAATTTGAGTACATATTTCGATAAACATGTTTTATACATTTTTATAAGAGTAATTTGCAAAAAAATGGAAAGTTTGGTAAACGTCAAAATTTCTTGACCAAGCACAGCTTTGATTTAACGTTTTTGAACAAAAAATATAGTAATCAGGCAGGTTCTGGCAATTCACTTCCGAATAAAATATGTGAAAAATTTAAAATTCCTATGTAATTTGACAAAATTTTCACAAATTTTATTCGGAAGTGAATTTCAGAACCTGCCTGAATATTCCTGTTTTAAAATTTTTGGTTTCATTTATTTAAAAATTTTAACCCAAAAAGCATAAAAAATAACATAAAAATTACTTACATCCATATTGACGGTGTAGCGTCAATTTGCGTTTCATCAATCCATCGACATAAGCTAAGGGTACCCCTAGCGACGCGACACGACGCATGTGTTCTTATGGAGCAGAGTACAGCTAGCGACAGCAGCACCACGCGACACGACATAGTTGATGAAATGGTCAACTATTTGGTCACGTCGCGTCGTGCCGCTAGGTGTGCCCGTACTTCAATGTCCTGATTTTCTAAATCAAGCGGGCTACTCATCTGCCAAGAAATGCCAAATTTTCTTGAGCCAATACTCAGGCTGTGTGCTAATTGAAAACATTTTTCGTCAGAGTATAATGAGGTGAACAAATTTCCTATGGTTAACGAATATTTGCCATTTTGCTGTGCCAAACGAAACGTTAAATTGTGACAGTAGTAAATTTTGACGTATGGAAAAAGCACGTGCAAAAGCAGATGCTTTGTGAATCAATTCTCATTTTACGTGTTTTTCATGCATTTATATTGCGTATTATTCGCATTATATTATATTTTAGTGTTAAATAACGCATGTGAACATAAATTTATGTGAAATAATATGAATGTTAACAGCACATGCATCCCTGTGCTCTCATTATTGATTGTCAAAATTTGACCTAGCCCCCAGGGCTAGGGCAAATTCTGACGTTCATATTCACCACGATAACTGTCAGAATTTAACATCGTTCTGTCAAAATTTGCTTTTTTAAACCGTTTGGCACACAGCCTCAGTTCATAAGCGGGCTACTCACCTGCCAAGAAGTGCCTCAAGAAAAAAACGAGCATATATTTCTTCAACTTTGAAGTCTCTAATATGCCATGCTTCGTTTAAAAACGTATACTGAACTTTTCTGTCAAAGTCAAAGTTTGAGGTAAAGTTAAAATTTGGCAAACTCTCAAATTTTGCTTGCTTTGACAATCAGATGTTGATGACTTTGCTTTAATTAAAGAATAAAAAGTTGGGGGAAATAATAATTAATTCATTTTTTCTCTATTAAATTAATAAATTAACCAAAAAATTGTGAATGCAAATAAATAAATAACGAAAACAAATGTATAAAAGAGAAGCGTCAAGGCGTTCATTGTAGTATACCTCTGAAGTTGGACGCAAAGTTTTGAGGTAGCAAGTGTCAGGCGAGGTTAACAAAGCATTATGTATTTCACCCTTTATGTATTCGACCCTTTAAATCGCGATGCATGGATGTTCAATATGGATGCGATGTGTGACGGCACTCAAGGGTACTTCCCATCAACTCTCCTAGATGCGATTTGCTTGCTGCCAGATATTGCTTGCTTTTTCTAGTGATACATCTTCGACTATGATTTCGATAACCGAAATTGTCCCCATCACAAGTGCAACTGTCAAATTGCGCTTTCCCCATTATTTGAGCATTTATCCTGTGTCCTTTTTGAAAACTTTTGTTTGTGCCACTATCTGGAATACATTAAACAGGATCAATCATGTCGCAGGATTATGACGTATTTGCGGAATTATATGAAAACGACAAAGGTAATTGAAAATGTAGTTAACAATTTAAAAAAAGTTCAAAACCAATACGAGCGCCTTCCTTAAACAGACGAAAAAGCCAAGTTTTTCGAGAAGCTAAAATCACGCGATGAAGATAAGCTATTAAATGCAAGTTCGGACGAAGATGAATTAGATCCCTCAAGCTTGCTAAGCAAAGGAAGAGCTCGTGGTAAGAAAGCCAAGGCGCCGCCGCCTGCAAAGAAAGGAAAAACGTTGAAAGAACAAGATACGAATGGTAATAAATCGAGGAAATTGGAAACGCCAGCCTCAGAAAACGTTGAACTGCCTGTAACTGAAGCTGTGTCTTCATTTTTGCCTACTGAAGCATCCGTTTCAACTGGTCGTAGGCGCACCACACGAAGTAGCGCTACACCAGCAACAACACCGATAAGTAGTACTGTGACACAACATGCTACGTCTATTACCACAGCAGCCCCAACCAGGGGCAGTGCGTCAGGTAGAGGGCGAAGGGGTCGCCGTGGCAGAAATAGTACCGCTGTGAATGGGTTCTCTTTTGGTGTTCCACCTTCAAATAGTACTGCTGTGAATGGGTTATCCGTGGATGCAGCTAGTATGTTGTCAGCAGTGACACAGACAATGGATATTTTTGCGGCAATGATGAACGGGCGAGTATGTGTGGATAACTATAAAATTTTAACATTTTAGCCAAAATATTTATAAATTTAAAAATTATATTGCTTACAGGTAAATCGCAATGTTATGCGCGCTCGGCGCGAATATTTTGCTGAAGTTGCAGCGCGATCCACTAACGTCGACTACGTTGATTTGGTATCGAGCCCATTGCCTCGTGTTGAGGGTGTTGTAAGTTAACTTGTATGTTTGCACTATATTTGTATTAATATTAGTTGTATTTTCGTATCTAAAGGTAACAGTCGATTCAGATGCTGAAGATAGCAAATCTAGTGGTAGCGTTGAAATAACTGAAGTAGCAGCAGAACAACCCAGTACTTCTTTTTCGAATACATTTCTTGAAAGCTCTTTCGATGAAGATAATCCGGAAATTTCGGTCAAAATCAAATGGGAAGGCGGTAGTCCTGAAATCTTTAAGCTACGCAAATATCAAAAATTCCATAAAATATTTAATGAAATTGCCGAACGTGAAAATAAGCCAATTGATAGTCTAGTATTCAATATTGATAATCGTATAATATCGGCCAGTGATACACCTGCCAGTATTAATTATAAAATTTATGAATTTATTAGTAAGTATATTTGAATTTTTACTTGTCTAAAAACGCGTTGGACTAACCATATAACTTTAATCACATTATCTCTCCTCAAAGGTGGGCGTGTTCTAAACGATTTATTCCAAGTGGGCGTGGAACGCAAAAAACGTGATGCTAATATAATATCGTTAAAAATACAATCAGATTTATGGCCAAAGAAACCACTGAAAGTTGAATTAAACAAAACTGATAAACTAAAAATTCTCTATATTAAATGTGCCGAGGAGCTGAAAATGCCAACTGAAGATCTTATATTAAGGTTTTATATTTACTGCAACTTGTAAACAAAATTAGCTATTTAATAAAACTTTTGTTCGTTTTAGCTTCAATGGCGATCACTTGGGCTTCAATGACACACCAGAAGATTTCGAACTTGAAAATGACGAGGCTGTGGATTTGCGCTTAAAGAAAAAATAATATAAATATGTATCTTAAATCTTTGGCGATTTCTTTGTATGAAATTTTATGTTTCCTTAACTTTTGTATGCTAAAACGTGTTTATTGTAGCCAAGTAATTTTTTATATAAATGTTTTAGTTTTATTATAATTGTCAGGACTATGAATATGAAGATTGGACTGGGTCAAATGAGAAAAAAAATTGAAGAAATAGCTTTATAATACTTTATAGACTCGAAGCAAATGATTTTTTTTTATTTCATTTGGCCCAGTCTAATGAAGACTGTGCAACTTTTATGTAAATTTCACTTTGGAAATTGTTTACCTACAAGAGTTTGCAGCAGGGCAGCAACTCAATACAGTACTTTGTTTGATATTAAACTTTGTTACTTTTTAAGTTATTTTCTATGTATGTATGTATGTACGATTGAATATCATGCAAGTGCATTAAGCCATTACTATAAATAACATAAAATTAAGCATTTAAAAAAAGCTTTTAGCAGTCTACTAACGCAAGTGCATTTATTGGAAATGCTTAGCTTTTTATAGAAGTTATACATACAACTCTTCCGCACTCTATTTGCTGCCATTGGAATTAATAAAGAATACAGTAACTAGAGTACGAAATTCCTGAGCATATTTTCCACTGCATTACAGAAGATAAATATTAAGCTGAGATGAGCATATCCTTTTTGCAGGATGAAAAATTGAGCGCGCTACACTGAAGAGCGAAAGGGAGAGAGAGAGAGTGAGAACGCTAAGTGGCATTGCGCCACCCACCACCGCCACTGCAATTTACCACCCTCCAAAAACTCAGCCTCTTCGGTACACACTAGCTTTTATTTCAAAATGCTTTCACTCCCGCGCATCACCCATGCTACAAGGGGGTGGTAGCAAACACGAAGATGTAAGCAAGCGAAGTCAACTACTTTGCAGATTTTATACTTATCATAGAATTTTTGTGGCGCACAGAAGCTTTACCTTTTCGATTTGATTCAGAAAGAGCAAGTCCTTTGTGGTAAATGGCTGTGTTCTCTATTTTGTTTAACGCAAAAATTTAACAGCAAATTATCAGCAAAATCATCAAACTTTTTTTTTCAAATTTGTTAACTCAGTTTAGAATTACGCTTTAAATGCTTTTTTAGTGCAGTGGCAACAACAAATAAATATGTATGTATTTATTTTGGATTGTGTTTTAAATTTATCAGAAAATATGTTAAGAAAAATTTAAATTAAAAAATAAAAACAAATAAACAAGTTGATTTGTTAGTGTATGAAATAATAAAATGTGTGTTTTATTACCTATTTTTTGTCGCAAACAAATGTTAATTTAGGATGTGCTTCAGCAACGCAGTGCGCAGAACGCCTTTAAATTTGTAAATATTTACAGTGCGAGACTTTAAATACACAAGAAAAGATAACAAAAAAAAAAAAACGCAGCGAACAAGTGCAATAACATATCTACACATTTCAGAAGTGAAAAACAAATTGAGAAAATTCTGATTCATATTTTGAAGGTGATATTTAAAGGCATAGACCAAATTTTAGGTAAATATAGATTTATTAAGGCTTACATATTTTATACTATGAAGCGACATTGCATGCTTGAATTATCGATTTATGAGAGCTAAACAATAGGCAGGATTGTGTGTGTACTTCTTCTACATGAATATGTATGCATGTTTGTGTATTGAAAGTACCTGAACATATTAAAACGCGGTATTTCTATATTGCGCACATCAACTTTCGCTTATAAAGGATAAATACCACTGCGATAGTTGTGTATATGTATTGCATTAGACCGTATAAAAAGAATATAGTTTTCTTTTTACAATTCGATTTATGTTAATTTTCAAAAAGGCAAAAGTACTGTTATAGTTTAGACCAAGCAAAAAAAAAAAATATTTTTTTGTAAAGTGCCAATAATGGTGATTTTTTTTTTTTAATTTTTGTATTGAGAGCCCCCTAGGAGGGGTTTCTGGTGGTATGCCACTGGCATGGGTAGGTCGGCCCTGCAAAGTTAGTGGAGGTCAGTAATAAATTTGGACTCGATTGGTCAACGCGTGCCAAAAAAATGACGTCAAAACCGGAAAACCCGAAAAATTTTGCAAAAAATTCAACTTTTCGCGTGAAAAACATGCCATATTTTTTTTTTTTTTTAAATGAACAAAACACTATTTATATTTCGAAAGTGTCAACATTTCTCTATCCAAAACCGTTGAAAATTTTGAAATCGGTTGAAAATTAGATTTTTAACCCGAAAAATCTGCATTCAGCTTGGGTCTCTATAGGACGGTCGCATTCTTCTCTAGCTAAAAATCGACTGCTGAGCTCACCATATTTCAAAATATTTCCCTTAAACGCCCTATCTCAGAATTTGGTTTGAAGAACGTCTATTTCATTTTTTTTTGGTAGTTGTGCAGTTTCGGGTTCCCTCCGAAATTTTGTCCAAAAGGATTCTCAATCTACTCGTGAATACGCGTCTTTTGAGCCAAATTTCGGAGGTTACCGGAAACTGCACTTTTACGTTTTTTTCAAAACATCCTTTTTAAAAATTCGCTTCAACAACGCCCTATCTCAGGATGGAACAATATTTTGAAATAGGCTTATCTTTCACTTAGCAGTCGAAATGGCGCTTTGACTTGTATGAAGAAAATCATCGGCCCGGCCCAATCGTTTCTTCGCTAGATAAGTTTACCTACTACAATCA
Organism: Campiglossa producta; assembly: GCA_964058755.1. NCBI lineage: Eukaryota > Metazoa > Arthropoda > Insecta > Diptera > Tephritidae > Campiglossa > Campiglossa producta. Next base: position 20,318,931 of record CAXKVI010000001.1, on the reverse strand, counting down.
CAACATATAGGTTTGAAGAATTGCTCATACGCCATGGTGCATCCCAAAAATTAGCTATTGAGTTTATATTTGATGTTACAGCTGATAAGTAATTGACTCGCCGCTCTCACTAACTCTTTGGCCTTAGAACTAAACCACACATCTACAATATACAAGGTGTCGGACCCTGCCAACCAGATCGGGCCATGGTGAAAACAAAATCAGAAAATAGAGCTGTGCAATACCAAAAATTACTGTGGGCAAAAGTATGCATCAAAATACCAAAGCATAATTCGATATAAGTCGATATTTCGAAACCATCCAATACTAATTAGCACCTTCAACATGGGTAGAAATGGAACATCGCCGAACAGAATTACCCACTTTTTTATCCTCTTTTTGGGTAAGCGCGGCCCAGTAATTTCCCAAGATTTTATTCGCTGCTGGTTAGCAGGGTACCTATGTAGGTCGGAATTTTTTTACCTGCGACCATGATGGAATTTCTCCTATATAATAATAAATGTTATTGACGCTATGCACGGATGAAATTTCTGCAAAACAAATTCTAAAAACAAATTTTTGCGTAATTTTCAATATAATTTTTGGGTAGTTTTTACTATATTTTTACTGTATTTTTCGCGCATTTGAACATGAAAACCCCACTCTCACCTGTGGATCCGCCCCTGATGTAAATTGTCAAAAACATATGTAACTTTTCTTCGATGGATTCAATCAAACTTCCTTTTTCAGTATTTTGATACTGAGGTGAAAATGTGTCTTTCGTTACCTTGTTCGACAATCTTCCATGAAAGTTTTTCAGAGTACATACTTGTTTGTCAAAGAAAAAAAGAAGTGAGTCATTAAGAAAATTCAAAACTCTTTGGAACCGGTTCCGGCTTTTGAAACGGTTTCGGTTTCGTTCTTTTTCAGATGAAAATAACAAAAATTAATCGGTTTTACCCGGTTACGGTTTCGATTTCAGTCTTTGGCTTAATGCTTAGATTTCAAAAACTCCGATAGTCAAAAAAATTGTATGTAGGTATCTTATGACATCCCTAATATACATTCTACTGTCGCATCGAACATCCATTAATTACAATGTAACTGTTATTTGGCATGTTGTCTTTTGCGAAAATAGTTTATGCAAATAACACAAATTTTATATTTCCATAGTGGCTTAAAAGTACAAACAACTCATATAACTTATATTTTATTAGCGCCGGATGACATTTAAGAAATGTCATTTCGAAGGTAAACAAAACAAATGCGAAAGCGGAAGTGAATAAATGCGACAACCAAATTGGTGAGCGAGAATAGAAAAAAAAAAAACAAATATGCAAACAACAGTTGACTTCATTGCTTTTTGTGGTAGCCATTTTGTTGTTCTAGCCATTGTCTGATATTTGCAAGGAACAAATACATTTTTGGCGCTTCCAACTTTTATGCAGTAAAAAAAAAAAAAAATAAAAGGGGGTTAAAAATGAAAAAAAAAAACTGTTTTAAAAACGGGCTGTTTGGTTTGTATGTTTGATTATGTCTCACAATACAATAACGCATACCACAACAGTAGCAACAACAAAGAACACTCAGCACACTATAAACAACAAGTAAACAAACAACATGAAACATCAAGCGAATAAAAACAATGGCTGCAAAACAAAAAACAAAACAACTAGCGGTGGGATGGGTAGCAGCTCCATTGAATAGGGTCGTAATGGCATTGCGACTGGCTCAACTCCATTTGCCACTTGCCATTTGGCCATTAATCGCAACCACTTTAGGCAAACTCGTGAGTAGGTACGTGGCTCCTCTTGATGGCAGCTAAAGTAAGCCGGCCCCCAATGACCGTTTACAATGTCTGACTTTAGCAAACTTACAACGCCGTTTCCACCATTTAAACAGCCGTATCAATGTCCGCCTGGCTGTAGTGTTGCAAACTATACGAGTCAGTCATGTTCTTTGGTGGCTGCGCATTGGTCTCAGCGGTTTTTTGCTGACTTGCTGTAGGAAAACAGTGTGGCTTATAATTTTATCGAAAAGCAGAGCATAACATAACATAACATACTATGTGTGTATATTACAATATATTGAAAAAAAAAAGAAATCAAAAATGTATACAACCAAACATAGCACAACACAGCATAAAATATGTAACATAACATAGCATAACATAACATAACTTAAGATGCATATACCAAAATAGTGCTATTTTCTGCAATTTTGATGTGATTTAGGCTATGTTCTGTTATGTAAGGTAATGTTGGACTGTGTTGTGTTATGTTGGATTATGTTTTCTATGAAAAATTTCTTACTCTTTAATTTTATTTCATTACATTTTTTAATGTGTTGTTATGTTACTTAATATACATAACTTAAGCATCAAACATGACATAATATAATTAAACAAAACATAACGTGGTATAACATAATATAACTTAACATAACATAACTTAACATAACATAACTTAACCTAACATAACTTAACATAACATAACTTAAGATAACATAACCTAAGATAACATAAATTTACATCACATAACTTAACATTGCGTAACATATCATAATTCATCATATCAGCATGCCTCAGCCTGGATTTCGACAATCCGAAGCTCTGGTTGGCCATAGTCCATCAACTTGTCCACCAACCAAAGTCTTGGCATTCGTTTTTAAGTCAAATCCATTGACTCGGCTGATTGAATGTCCATCAATTTTTAAATGGGTATGGGTTAATGTACACTCATTGGCATACTTGTTGTTATTTGCTATTGTTAGATTTTTTTGTTGTTTTTTTTCGAATCACAATGGCAAGAGTCCTTTGCATGCGTTGGAAGAGTCGCCGTTGCCTTAGGCTATGGAACTGAATTGGTAGTGAAACAATGTGACACGACTTTTAAAGGGGAGGTAGCAATGCAAGTGCATTCATGAAAATATTTGCCTACAGGAGAATTAATACATCAATCGAATATGCTTTTAATTTTTACATAACAAAGGCCCTTGAAGTGCCCAAAGACCATGCAGGAAAAAATAAAGGAATAAATTAAATACAATAAAAAAAAATAAAACAAAACAAAAATGGAAAAAAAATAAAAATATAAATTAATATAAAAATAAAAAATTTAATTAAAAAAAAGTTAAATAAAATAATATAAAACAAAAAAAAAAAATAAAAAAAAAAATAAATAAAAAAATATAAGATAAAAAATTAAATAAAATTTAAAATCTTAAATTAAGTTAAAAAAATAAAATAATTAAACTAAAATAAATAGAAGAAAAAAATAAAGTTAGACAAAATGAAAATAAAATAAGATAAACTTAAATAAAACAAAATAAAAAACACATATGTACTTAAAATAAAAAGAAAGTATTTAATAAAAAAAAAAAAAATAAAAACAAAAAAAAAAAAAATAAAATAAAAAACAATAAATAATTAAAATGAAATAAAATAAAAAATGTAATTAAATAAAAGGGTAAAATAAATAACCAATATAAAAAAAATTAAATTAAATTAAATAAAATAAAAAAACATTAAATAAAAAAGTAAAATAAATTAACAAAATAAAAAAAGGAATAAGATAAAATAAAAAAACATTAAATAAAATAAAAAAATAGAAGACAAAAATAAAGTTAGACAAAATAAAAATAAAATAAGATAAATTTAAATAAAACAAAATAAAAAACACATTTGTATTTAAGATAAAAGGAAAGTATTTAAAAAAAAAAACAAAAATTACCACAAAAAAAAAAATAAAAAATTAAAGCAAAAAAAAATAATAAAAACCAAAAAAAAAAAAACAAAAAAAAAAATAAAAAAATTAAAGCAAAAAAAAAATAAAAACAAAAAAAAAAATAAAATAAAAAACAATAAAAAAATTAAAATAGGAAAAACAAAAAAATAAAATGAAACTGAATAAAAAAATAAACTGTAAAACAAAAAAAAAAAAATAGAAAAAAAATAAAAATATAAATTAATATAAAAATAAAAAATTGAATTAAAAAAAATGTTAAATAAAACAAAATAAAAAAAAAAATAAAAAAAAAAAAATAAAAATAAATAAAAAATATAAGTTAAAAAAATTAAAATGAAAAAAATAGAAAAAAATAAGAAAAAAAATTATAAAATCAAATCAAATTAAATTAAATCAAATAAAATAAAACAAAATAATTAAACTAAATAAAATAGAAGAAACAATAAAGTTAGACAAAATGATAATAAAATAAGATAAACTTAAAACTTAACTTAAAAAAGGTAAAATAAATAACCAAAATAAAAAAAATTAAATAAAATAAAACATAAAATAAAAAAGTAAAATAAATTAACAAAATAAAAAAAAGAATAAGATAAAATAAAAAACATTAAATAAAATAAAAAATAGAAGACAAAAATAAAGTTAGACAAAATTAAAATAAAATAAGATAAATTTAAATAAAACAAAATAAAAAACACATGTGTACTTAAGATAAAAGGAAAGTATTTAACAAAAAAAAAAAAAATTACCACAAAAAAAAATAAACAACAAAAATTAAAAAATTAAAGCAAAAAAAAAATATTAAAAACAAAAAAAAAAAACAAAAAAAAATAAAAAAATTAAAGCAATAAAGAAATAAAAACAAAAAAAATAAAATAAAATAAAAAACAATAAAAAAATTAATATAGGAAAAAATAAAAAATAAAATGAAACGGAATAAAAAAATAAACTGTAAAACAAAAAAAAAATATAAATTAATATAAAAATAAAAAATTGAATTAAAAAAAATGTTAAATAAAACAAAATAAAACAAAAAATAAAATATAAGATAAAAAATTAAATAATTAAACTAAATAAAATAGAAGAAAAAATAAAGTTAGACAAATTGAAAATAAAATAAGATAAACTTAAATAAAAAAAAATAAAAACACATATGTACTTAAAATAAAAAGAAAGTATTTAATAAAAAAACCAAAAAAAAATAAAAAAAAATAAAAACAAAAAAAAATTAAGTAAAATAAAAAACAATAAATAATTAAAATGAAATAAAATAAAAAATTTAATTAAATAACAAAAAAAAAAATAATAAAAACAAAAAAAAAAACAAAATAACATAAAAAAATAAAAGAAAAAACAATAAAAAAATAAAATGGAATAAAATATAAAATTAAATTAAATATGAAAGTAAAATAAATTAACAAAAAAAAAAATTAAATTAAATAAAATAAAAAAATTAAAATAAAAATAAAAATTAAATAAAATAAAAAAACATTAAATAAAAAAGTAAAATAAATTAACAAAATAAAAATAAATAAGATAAAATAAAAAACATTAAGTAAAATAAAAAAATAGAAGAAAAAAATTAAAAAAAGTAACCAAAATAAGATTAAATAAAAAATAAAAATAAAAAAAAAATAAAAAAATAAAAAAATTATTAAAATAAAATGAAATAAACTAAACTAAGACAAAATAAATGAAAATAAGACAAAAATATAAAATAAAACATAAAAAATATAAAAATATAATTAAATGATATCAATAAAAAAATATAAAATAAGTAAGTTAAAATACAAAAGAAAAAATAACATAAATTAAAGTAAAATTATTAAAAAAAAAGTTGAAAAACGAAATAGGAAAATCAAACTCCAACTTGGGTCACCCTCATGCACTTCCTTATGAACTGCACCTAAACTGCAAACAATAGAAAATAAGCAATTTATGCTGCAACTATGTCCACATTATGGGTTTCAAAGAAGGAGAAGAAGAAGCAATCCAAAACTTCTTCGCATAACCAGAAAAAAAACACAGAAATCTAAAAAGAATTCGCTTACACCTGTAAGCTCATATTTTTCATTTATCAAAACTTTTTTTTTTTTTATTGTGCAAGAATAATGATTGTGCTTCTTTTTCTAAAGTATTTGTAATATGCTGCAAAAGCCTCAAATACTGCATGCCAACCACTTGAAATGGGAGCATTCGAATGCATCGAAGTGTTCCTAATTGAAATGGGTTTGAGACTCAAGAGCTGTTACAGTAAAGTTTCTGTGCAAATAGATTTTCTAGCATATAAATCTACAAGTAAGTTCAAGTAGATAGCCTGTAGGAAAAATAGATGGGAAATATTTTCATTTTAAACACGATACAAAGTAAAAATTGCTTTTGTATGGTAACACAATTGACTGATTTCGAAATGTTAAGATTGATATTTTTTTGCTTTGTATTCCTCGTTCTAACTACCAATTTTGGTCAGTTGTAATTCATTTTCCTGCTGGGTAGTCGCAGAAAAATCTGTGTTTGTGGATGCTTTTATGTGTACAGAAGTATGAAGAAGTAATATGCTCACAAAGTCATTTTCATTTCGAGTGTGATTTCTTCGAAAGGTAGCGACCTCAATGAACACTTTCTACGAATAGTTGGGGTGTGCATTAGGGCATACTCTTAGGACTACGCTTATGACTGGAGAGCAACTAGTTCTGATTCGTCTTAACAAACTGAGATATTAATGACTCGTAAGTATATAGAGAAGGAAAAAAGAAACATAATAAAAATGATGAAAAATAATATAAGACAAGGGAAAAATATAGGTGTATAAAAAAACAGAAAACAATATAATTAGATTAAATAAAAACAAAAATAAAAAAGGTAAAAAAAATTAAAAAAAATAGACAAAAAATAAAAAAAAAAATAAAAAAATATATAAAAATAGAAAAAATAAAAAATAAAGAATTCAAAAATAATAAAACAAAATAAAAAAATAACATAAAATTAAATAAAAAAAAGATAAAAGAAAATATAAAAAGAATTAAAATAAAATGAAATCAAATAAAAAGAAATAAAATAAAAAAATGAAGAAAAATAAATAAACAAAATAAAATAGCATAAAATAAAATAAAATAGAATAAAATAGTATTAAAAAAAAAAATAAAAATAAAGAGAAAAAATAAAATAAAATAAAAAAATAAAACCAAAAAAAAATATTATAAAAAAAAACAAAAATAAAATAAAAGAATATGAAACAAAATAACATTTAAAAAATTAAAAACAATTGCAATAAAAAATAATAAAATAAAATAAAAGAAGATAAAATAAAAAACTAAAATAAAAGGAATTGAAATAAAATTAATAAATTTAAGAAAAAAATTATAAAATAAAATAAAAAAGTTGAAACAAAAAAAAGTAAAAAAAAAAACAAAAAAATATATAAAAAATAAAATAAGTTAAAGAAATACAAAGAAAAATGAAATAAAGAAAAAAAAAACAAAAGAAATACAATAAAAATAAACCAAAACGAAAAAACATAAAATAAAAGAATAAAAAATGAAAAAAGTTAAGAAAATTTAAAAATAAAATTAAATCAAATAAAAAAATATAAATAAAAAAAAAAAAAAAAAAAATAAAAATAAAAAAAAATAAAATATAATTAAAAAAATAAAACAAATAAAAATAAAATAAAAAAAATAAAAAAATAAAAATAAATATAAAATAAAATAAAAATAAAATAAAATGAAATAAATATGATAAAATAAAAAAAGATAAACAAATAATAAAATAAAAAGTAACGAAATAAAATAAAAAGGTTAGCAAACAAAAAATAAAATAAATGCAAAAAAATACAAATATGTAAAAGAAGAGAAAATAAAAACAAAACAAAACAAAAAAAAAATAATTGAAATAAAAAATAATAAAATAAAATAAAAGAAGATAAAAGAAAAAATAAAATAAAAGGAATTGAAATAAAATAAATAAATAAAAAAATTGAAGTATTTTTATGAGCTCAAGGCCGGTCAATAAATAAAACACAATGTTTTTTAAATTTGTATTTTAACAATACTGGTCGATATTTCGACTCGAGTCGATGAAACATAATCATATGTTCCTGATGATGATTTTAGATTAAAATCGAAATATCGACCAGTATTGTTAAAATACAAATTTAAAAAACATTGTGTTTTATTTATTGACCGGCCTTGAGCTTAAAAATACTTCAATATTTACATAAATATAAGGCTATTAAAATTCATCATAAATAAAAAAATTAAATAATAAAATAAAATAAAAAAGTTTAAACAAAATAAAAAATAAAGAAAAAATGAGAAAAAAAATAAATAAAAAAATATATAAAATAAAATAAACTAAAGAAATACAAAGAAAAATGAAATAAAGAAAAATATTCAATAAAATAAAATAAAATAGAATAAAAAAAATAAAAATAAAGAAAAAAACAAAAAATAAATAAATAAAATCAAATAAAAATATGAAAAAATAAAATAAAAGAAGATAAAGCAAAAAATAAGATAAAATAAAAAGAAACGAAAAAAAATAAAAAAGGTTAGCAAAACAAAAAATAAAATAAATGGAAAAAATACAAAAAATACAAATATGTAAAAGAAGAGAATATAAAATACAAAAAAAAAAAAAATAAATATAAGAAAAAGACACAAATTAAAAAGGTAAAAAAAATTAAATAAAAAATGAAATAAATATAATAATATTATATAAAGGAAAAGCTTTGTTTAGTTGGTTTGTGGATGGATATGTTGAGTTTCCACCGATATAATGACTTTCCGCCAACAATTCGAAGAAGGTAGGACGATTATCTTAAACCTAGGGTAAAAATTCTGAAGTAACATTCGTTCAGTTGATTTCGAATAGGATAAGGTAGCCACGTTTCCACAGGGTTTTCTGGGTTAAAGGAAAAAAGAGGCCAAATTGGAGGTATATTATTATTACGACAAATTCCAGCAAAAAGTAGAGTAACCCGCAAATTGTGTCACCTAATCCTACAATATTGTTTCTTTTCCTACATATATCCGTAATTTTTCCAAAAACGGGAGAAGTCGAATTATACAGTATTGCCATTAAGACTTTAAGCTTTCGTACCAGTCTTGAAATAAATTCCATCTCAGTCCTTATCACAACCTGCTCATATGTTCAAACAGCATCCCAACCGCCACGTGTACTCTACCTAAGCGCGCTTTAGGCTACTTACTGAAACACATTAACCTCTTTCTTCGTTTTTATTATCCACACAAAGCATAATCATCTATTAAAGAATGTTGTTCTTTTGCTTGGTTGCTATTGTTTACAGAATTTTAAACCTTTTTCTTATTTTTTCCAGTATGTTTGTTTTATTTTACTCCTATTTTTGCGGTTGCTGGGTGCACGCCCCGATCTTTGTTGCTTTACAGCAACTTGTGGCTTACGTATATCTTGGGTGTAGGACATAAGAAAAGCAACTTCGCAGATTTTTAGCTTTGAAATGTCAGGAATGTTGACTCACGGTATGTTGTGAAAATAAAAAAACAAGCCATTTGTTGCCAGGAAAAGAAGAAAGTAATACAAGTTGAAGTGGCAGAAAGCAAACTCTTGCCGAGAAATACTACATACAATGAAAATAAGAAAAGCAGAAAACTTTTGTTGTAAAAAAAGTGTGGAAAGTACAAATTCCGGCCAATACTCTGGTTACTTACTGCCGGAAATATGCAGGACATTTGTTGACAAACAATCACACAAATACAGACATACTAACATCATATCATAATAATACGAAAAATAGCAAATTCAAACACACTAATACAAATGTTTTTGCAAACCGAGCGTATAGTTCAACGTCCGCTCTACTCATGCTCGACTTTGCTATACCGCCTTGCCGTGCTGCCTGTCAAATCACTCAAAAGTAACTCACTGAACTGTGTGTGTAGAGCTTTGAAGGTGTTGTGACGTTATAGGCGGTATGTTGTTACCCATCATCATCATCGTGCAATTTGTAGGTGCATAACATTTTATTTTTGTTATTATTGTTAGTGCTCATTATTGTGGTGGAGTGGGGAGAGGGGGGAGTGTTAGTTGGACTTAGTTTAATCTAATTGACTTTTATTTAATTTAATTTACTTATTTTAATTATATTTAAGTTAATTTATATATAATCATTTAATTAAACTAAATTTCACTTAATGTAATTTATTTTATTTAATTTTTTTTATTTTATTTTATTTTGTTTTATTTTATTTTATTTTATTTTATTTTATTTTATTTTATTTTATTTTATTTTATTTTATTTTATTTTATTTTATTTTATTTTATTTTATTTTATTTTATTTTATTTTATTTTATTTTATTTTATTTTATTTTATTTTATTTTATTTTATTTTATTTTATTTTATTTTATTTTATTTTATTTTATTTTATTTTATTTTATTTTATTTTATTTTATTTTATTTTATTTTATTTTATTTTATTTTATTTTATTTTATTTTATTTTATTTTATTTTATTTTATTTTATTTTATTTTATTTTATTTTATTTTATTTTATTTTACTTTATTTTACTTTATTTTATTTTATTTTATTTTATTTTATTTTATTTTATTTTATTTTATTTTATTTTATTTTATTTTATTTTATTTTATTTTATTTTATTTTATTTTATTTTATTTTATTTTATTTTATTTTATTTTATTTTATTTTATTTTATTTTACTTTATTTTACTTTATTTTATTTTATTTTATTTTATTTTATTTTATTTTATTTTATTTTATTTTATTTTATTTTATTTTATTTTATTTTATTTTATTTTATTTTATTTTATTTTATTTTATTTTATTTTATTTTATTTTATTTTATTTTATTTTATTTTATTTTATTTTATTTTATTTTATTTTATTTTATTTTATTTTATTTTATTTTATTTTATTTTATTTTATTTTATTTTATTTTATTTTATTTTATTTTATTTTATTTTATTTTATTTTATTTTATTTTATTTTATTTTATTTTATTTTATTTTATTTTATTTTATTTTATTTTATTTTATATTATTTTATTTTATTCCATTTATTTTTTTATGAAATTTAGTTACTACGCCTCTGTTATTTTTTTTTTAGCTCTTGTAGATGTGTGATTGGTAGCTTGTTTGCCGGCACAAAAATCTGCTGCCGCTTCAGGTTGCTACCGGCAAAATAGGAATTCCGAAAAAGCGCATCTACATTGAGCAATCTATTCGTAATTTGAGTTCAGTGTACGTTAGACAAGTGAGGATGAGCAAGTTTGTTAGTATGTCGTCTATCTGAGTGTACCTTCGCTTATCTGTGTGTCCTAGTAAAGTCTGTCAACAAGCATGTCGTCGTTTGATGACACTGTATGCGGAGGATCCAAAAGGGAAGTTATTAAAAAGTTTAAAGTGAGACATATCGATTGAACTTATTGAGGGAGGTAAATTAAAGTTGTGATCTATTAAATGGGACGAGCATTTAGTTGTTTTAAGAGACTAACTAGGACTGAAAAAAATTTCCCTTAAATTTTGATTGGATATTAAGGAAATACGTGAGCTTGCGGGGCTTGTTTTTTTTCAACTCTGCTATACCTGTCCAAAAGGCTCGAAATTATGGACGGTGTACAGAGATAATGCGATGACCCTTCAGCTATTCAAGAAAAAATATTCTTTTAAAAATATGTATGTGCATAGTTCTTTCCGTGAACTGTGTATAGCGCATTGAACCCTCTGCTTTCGTTGTAGAAAGACTTGCACTGCTACATTTTCTACTTTGAATATACTTAAAGTTTGTCGGCTACAGCGTGCTACACCTTCTAACTATAATAAAATGAAAGTTTGAAATATTTTCTATCTATTACCGAAAAAAATGTTTGCTCATATTTGCCCCTCTTGATTTATTGACGAAAAGTCACTTAAAATATTCCTAAAAGTGACATGACGTATACGTAACATTTTTTTGCTAACGAATATGTAGACATAGAAAGGCAAATAATTGATGCTGCATACCACCTATTGAAATGCTTTAAGATGCAACTGAAGAAGCACGAAATACTGATTATATAACGTTTTTATTGTATGACTAGGGACGTCAGATACATACGCATCGTCTAGAATTAAATTTTTGCAACTTTTTTTTTAAATATCAAAATAAATTTAAATTTTATTTCCTTTTTTTCAGATAATCAGCATCAATCTACAAGCAAACTTATATCAAACTCTTTTACAACAACATAGGAAGAACAACAAAACATAATCAAAAAAAAAAAAACGACCCCACCAAATTTTTGTAGTAACCAAAAAAGTAAATAAAATAAAAGTAAAAATTACACCAAGAAAGAAGTAGAAAAATAGTCTATCAAACTTTCACATAATCTACCAAATTCATATCAACCTTAAGACCTTTTTACCCTTCTTATACCAGAACAAACACGGCCTACGGCCACACTAACAATTTTGTATCAACTATAACGGTAACATAGATTCGGTTGTCAAACTTAAGAGCAAATCATTCAAATTAAGCCGCCTTCCCAAAATTGGCGTTTGAGCTACAATTTCCATTCAGCCTCCCATAAGCGTAGCTGCAATAATTTGTGTGTCTGCTAGCCCGCAGCACATCCGTTTTAACAGCACATCCGCTAAGTCTATTGGATATAAAACATATTGCTTAGGTGACTGTCTGCTTGGAGTCGTTGGCAATTTCCGTGAATTCTTTCAAATCCTGTCAATTTTACTCAATTTTCTATCAACCTGAGTGCAAAGGGGAAAAGGGCATATTCACCAATGTTATGTTGTGGCTTTTGTTGCGGCAATATGTCGAAACGCGATTACAAGGTAGCCACAATGGATGGCATCGAACTGGAGCCATTGGGTGGCGAAAAGAACGACAAGGAAAAGGATAAGGATAAGGAAAAGCAAACGAATGGTGTCACTTTTGGTAGGTAAATTGCAAACATATTTATTAATAATAGTAGAGTCAAATTATATGTGGCCAGACAAAATATTGATGTTAGTGTTAAGGTCGAGTTCATCCTACAGGCTGAAACATCAATTTGAATTAGAGAATCGAAGGATATTTTATGACTTTAAACGAGCTAAACTCTTATATTTGTATATCCGGGAGCCGCTAGACTGTTTTGGATGAAATTTGGCATATCGATAGTATGATTGATTCTAGACCTATCCACTTCGGGGTTGCCACTTGGGGGGTTTGCAGGGTTGCCACCTATCTCAATTTTGTTAAATTATGGAGCAAGATATGCCAATATGGGTATCAAATGAAAGGTATTTTCGGCGACGTACCGACTAAAATATTTTCAAGTGGCGTTGGGACCTAGGGTTGCCACCTTACCACAGTATATTTATACATATATCGGGTACTATCTCGAGAACCGCTTGACCGATTGGAATGCAATTTGGCATAGAGATAGTATAATGAATTCTAAGACTATCCACTTGGGAGTTGCCACTTGGGGGGGGGGAGGGGGTTTGCAGGGTTGCCACCTATCTAAATTTTTTTAAATTATGGAGCAAGATATCCCAATATGGGTATCAAATCAAAGGTATTTTCGGCGACGTACCGACTAAAAAATTTTCAAGTAGGGTTGTGGCCCAGGGTTACCATTTTACCGTCATGTATTTGTATATTTTGGGGTCATTTTGGGATCACATTTGGATTATCTTAGGATCATTTTGGGATCATTTAGGAGTTACTTTGGGCTAATTTTGGGGCTATTTTGAGATCATTTTGGATTTAATTTTGGATAGTTTTGAACAATTTTTGGGATCCTTTTCGGATCATTTTGGTATAATTTTTGGGTCTTTTTGGGGGTTTTTTGTGGATTATTTTAAGATTATTTTGGGATTATTTTGGGGTCATTTTGGGACCATTTTGGGACTATTTTGGGATCATTTTTGGATCATTTTGGGGTAATTTTGGGATCATTTTTGGGTCGTTTTGGGTTCAATTTCGGATCATTTTGGGAACATTTAAGGGTCTTTTTGGGGTAATTTTGGGATCATTTTGGGTAAGTAAAGTTAGCACTTTATTGATAGCACCGAGCAAGCTCGGTCACCTGGGTACTTTAAAGGAAAAAAAATATTATCTATACTTTACTCTCATGCAAATGATAAAACAAATGGTGCAACACTCAAACAAATTAGCTTGCCATTTTCAAGGATGCTTATCCGACAGGTGAAGAGGCCAGACATCTCTTGTCTCAACACTTATCATATCTGGATATTTATTTTTTTTTTTTTGGTAAAACTCTAGAGTTTAATAAAAAGGGATATTTTATTCATTTATTTTTTAATGGCAGAAGAGCCGAGACCGTCAGCTTGTTGCTTAACACAAAGAGTATATAACAAAGCATCAAAGGAATCGGCTGCTCTCAAAAAGAAAAACCAAAATAAATAAAAGAGCAAGCATACATATGTGACAGCCGCAAGAAAAAAGCTTATGAGAATGTGTGTGTGTGTTTATTAGGGAAAGGCCGAAGCACAAGTTTTGCGACCCAACCTGACACATCTGTATTATTAATGCACTTCAAGCGAAATCTTTGCAATGATGAAATAAAGGTATACAACCAAAATCTCCATCTTTGAATTTGTATAAGGACAACAGGATCCTTTATAAGGGCATTAATAAAACGTATTCTAAACGTAAATACTCTTATCGTTATTTTGGAGTTTGAAAAATATTTTAGTCGATTGCGTAACAATATTTTTTTTAGCAAAAATAATTGTGTATATCTTGAAACTTTGCAATTATAGTGCACTTTTCATAGGTCATACACGGCGTATGAGTAACATTTAGTTATTCAAGTAAGAAAAGTTTTGGTAAATTGTATTAAAAGTGTTGGTTGATATCTCCGAAACGGATTGAGATAAAGAAATAAAACTGATAAATTTGATACATAATGGTCAAAATTAGGGGGTATGCATGTTAATAAAACAAATACTTTGATTTTCAGGGACAGTATAATGTACATACCTTAAAATTTCAGATTTTTGAGTAAGCTCCTTTTAGATTTTTATCTTGCGTTTTCAAAAAATTTTTTAATTTATTTTTTTTCAATTTATTTATTTTTTTAATTTTTTTATTTTATTTTTTAATTGTTTTTAAAAATTTTTTTTTTTAATTTTATTATATTTAATTTTATTTTATTTATTTAATGTTATTTAATGTTATTTTTTAATATTATTTAATTTATTTTATTTTATTTTATTTTATTTTATTTTATTTTATTTTATTTTATTTTATTTTATTTTATTTTATTTTATTTTATTTTATTTTTTTTATTTTATTTATTTTATTTTTTTTGATTTTTTTTAATTTTATTTTTTTTATTTTATTTTATTTTATTTTATTTTATTTTGTTTTATTTTATTTTATTTTATTTTGCTTTTTTTCTTAATTTAATTTTATTTCATTTAATTCTATTCCGGCCAAAGCCGAACAAAACATAAAATTCGGTCATGCTCTAGCACTGCTGTATGTATACATATATGTATGTGTACAATAATAATAATTCCGACAATTGCTTAATTGCACTCGTGTAATTTGCCGCTTAACTTATTTTCACTCATTTTCCCGCAAGCTGTATGAGTCAAACGAAAGCTCTCGGCTAGCGAGTCCTCAGACGCATACCGACAGGAATTTTCTTCTTTATACGTTTGTATGTATGTGATTGCACGTTGTGCTTATGTCGCATAATTTCTTCAAAAGCAAATTATGCACAAACCAAATGTTGCGCCAACATCCAACCAAATTTTTTTCCTTTGGCAGGATGACTCACTGTGAGCTTTTTAAATGGTCGTAAATGTCTTGAAACGTTCCCTTTCATTGTTTATTACGGTTATTGTTGTTGCATTTACTCATCAACACATTCAAAATTTTCTTTCCGTTTTTAGTTAAGGCTTCAAAAATTAATCCCACAAAATACAACAATAACAAAGAGAAGAAAAAGGACTAACACACATTGCTCCGGGGACATCTGTGCTCCGAACAAAATGAGGGCGCGCTGTAAATTGGGCGGGAATTTTAGTAAAATAAATACAACTGAAATCAAAATAAAACAATATAAAATAAAATAAAATAAAATAAAATAAAATAAAATAAAATAAAATAAAATAAAATAAAATAAAATAAAATAAAATAAAATAAAATAAAATAAAATAAAATAAAATAAAATAAAATAAAATAAAATAAAATAAAATAAAATAAAATAAAATAAAATAAAATAAAATAAAATAAAATAAAATAAAATAAAATAAAATAAAATAAAATAAAATAAAATAAAATAAAATAAAATAAAATAAAATAAAATAAAATAAAATAAAATAAAATAAAATAAAATAAAATAAAATAAAATAAAATAAAATAAAATAAAATAAAATAAAATAAAATAAAATAAAATAAAATAAAATAAAATAAAATAAAATAAAAAAATAAAATAAAATAAATTAAAATAAAATAAAATAAAATAAAATAAAATAAAATAAAATAAAATGAAATAAAATAAAATAAAATAAAATAAAATAAAATAAAATGAAATAAAATAAAATAAAATAAAATAAAATAAAATAAAATAAAATAAAATAAAATAAAATAAAATAAAATAAAATAAAATAAAATAAAATAAAATAAAATAAAATAAAATAAAATAAAATAAAATAAAATAAAATAAAATAAAATAAAATAAAATAAAATAAAATAAAATAAAATAAAATAAAATAAAATAAAATAAAATAAAATAAAATAAAATAAAATAAAATAAAATAAAATAAAATAAAATAAAATAAAATAAAATAAAATAAAATAAAATAAAATAAAATAAAATAAAATAAAATAAAATAAAATAAAATAAAATAAAATTAAAAAATTAAATAAAATAAAATAAAATAAAATAAAATAAAATAAAATAAAATAAAATAAAATAAAATAAAATAAAATAAAATAAAATAAAATAAAATAAAATAAAATAAAATAAAATAAAATAAAATAAAATAAAATAAAATTAAATAAAATAAAATAAAAAAATAAAATAAAATTAAATAAAATAAAATAAAAAAATAAAATAAAATAAAATTAAATAAAATAAAATAAAATAAAATAAAATAAAATAAAATAAAATAAAATAAAGTAAAATAAAATAAAATAAAATAAAATAAAATAAAATAAAATAAAATAAAATAAAATAAAATAAAATAAAATAAAATAAAATAAAATAAAATAAAATAAAATAAAATAAAATAAAATAAAATAAAATAAAATAAAATAAAATAAAATAAAATAAAATAAAATAAAATAAAATAAAATAAAATAAAATAAAATAAAATAAAATAAAAAAAAAATAAAAAAAAAATTAAAAAAAAAATAAAAAAAAAATAAAAAAAAAATAAAAAAAAAATAAAATAAAATAATTGTTCACCCTTTGCACTCCTGATTACAAAATTTTCATCTTTTCAGTACCCAAAAGTAAATGGCATATTCAATTTAGAACATACCTAGCACATAGTTCATTCTCCTTTACATACTAGAATTAATGCACCATATTTAAGCAGTCACACAAAACATAATGCGATGCTGTGCTAAGAATGGTACGGGAGAGCAATAGAACTAAATTTATGACAGCAAAAAGCAATAATACTTTGGCGCAACAATTTAAGTCACCCTTAAAACGGAAGCACCCAGATTTTGCTACAGACATAAAGCCAACAAAGCATGCCACTCGTTGTTTGTTCCGCGTTCGTAAATTTGTTCGCTAGAAGCAATTTCTGGGCAACAGTTAGTGAAAGTAAATAAATTTGAATGCATTAATGGGAAATTGTCGCACACTTTTGAAAACCGCAGACAAACCGCAAACAATACCAATGACCTGGCGGCGGCGATAACACGTAAATGTTTGGCGGACAGTTTAAAGCACCATAGGAAAAATGTAGGATAAAAGAGAGATTTGGAGTTTTTCTGTATTCTAAGTAGATATCTGTTACTTTTAGGAACTAGTGGCTTTTTGGAGCTATTTGGAGCTATTTGGAAACGTTCAATTCTTTGGAAACAGAGATTTTTTTAAATCAGTGAATTTTTTTCAAACCTCTTACTGAATGTTTAGTCAGAAAGTTGACTTTTTTGCAGATAGTGATTTTTATTCAGCTAAAAAACTTAATTTTAATCTGCGGATATTCATTTTGGAATCGGTCACTTTTTTGGAGACAGTGATTTTGTTTTAATTTTTGAAAAGAGTAATTTTTTATACGTGGAGGCCCTATGCCCCACTAGGGGGTGCGTACAAAAGTAGTAGTAGTAATTTTGTAAACCAGTGAATTTTTTTCAGAACTTTTTTTTTAAATATCTATAAACATAGTGACTTTTTTGTGGACAGTGACTTTTTGAGCTAATGAAATATTTCACTATTTTTAAGCTGCTAATTTTTTGTGATCAGAGCTTTTTTGAGCCAGTAAAATTTTTTCAAAACTCTTATTGAGTACTTAGTTTAAAAATTTGACTTTTTGGTAGCAGCGATTTTTTTGGCCTGTGATTTTGTGGAACCAGTGACTTTTTTCTCATCTTATCAAACATTTAGTTTAAAACTATAACTTTTTTGAAGCAGTAACTTTTTAAGCCTGTGGCTTTTTTGACAAGCCAATGACTTTTTTGGAACCAGTGATTTTTCTGAAAGCGTGACCTTTTATTGAATCTAACTAAATTTTCAGTTTAAAATTAAATATTTATTTGAAGCAGTGATTTTTTTTATATATCTATATCTATATATATATAAATGCGCAATGCTTAAAGGTTTTCTCCCTTTTTTGCAATAACCACAATTCTAAGGTATATAAAATTTGATATGTATCGATAGGTCTCGCCGAGCAGGGTGTGCGACAACAAACCAAAAATTAAAAAATTTATTATAATATGATTTGAAAGTCACACCACTACAAGTGCTAAACACGCATTCTCTTTATAGAGCCGCTGTTATGTGTGTATGTATGTAGGTATACTTGCATTGTTGTGCATGTATTCAGTGCAGTTGGGGAGAGTTCGAGTGTGAGTTGTTTTGTTGGCAGCAATAATAAACATGAGTCAACTTTATTGAGCGTAGGTACAAACAGTGTTTACAAAACCAAAATCTGTGCGTGGGTATTCAGAGAATCAAATGCTTGCTCAGACATGATGTTTTGAAAAAAAAGCACAAAGCCCTTCGTGGCTAGACTTGGTGAAATAAAATAAAAAGGAAAATTGATAAAACTAAAAAAAGTAAAATAAGGAAAAGAAAGTAAAAAAAGAAATTTGTTGCAAATGAAAGGAAAGGAGAGAATATAAAATAAATAAAAATAAAACAAAATGAAATAAATAAAAGTATAAAATAAAGGAAAGGAATGGATAAAAGGAAAATAAAGGTAAGATAATGTAAGGAACGAAAAATATGAGAGAAAAATCAAAGGAAAATAAAGGTAGGGAAAGGAAAGGAATGGAAAAGAAAAAAGGAAGGGAAGAAAGGAAATGTAATGTAGGTAAAGGAGTGAAAAAGAGAGGCAAATAGAGAAGGACAAAGAAAGGAAAGAAGAGAAAAAGAATGGAAAGAAAAGGTAGCGAGGAGGAAGGTACGGAAAATAAATGAAAATAAAAGAATGAAAAATAAAGGAAAGAAAGGTAATGAAAAGCTAAAAAATATAAGTAAAGGAAATGAATGGAAAAGAAAGAAAACTAAAGGAGTTACGGAAAGGAAAAAAAGAAAGTAAGGAAACTGTAGGAACGGAAAGGTAGGAAAAGGAAAGGCAAGGGAAGGAAAGGTAAGGAAAAAAAGTGAAAGAAAATAAAGGTAAGAAAAAAAATAAAAGAAAAGAAATGAAAAGAAAAAAATGAATAAAATGAGAGGAAACTAAGGAAAGAAATTAAAGAAAATAAAAGGAAAAAAGGAAAATAAAAGGAAAAAAGGAATGTAATGGAAATGGAAAGAAAGGTCAGGTAAGAGAATTAAAGAAACGAAAAGAAAGGAAAATAAAAGAAAAGAACAGAAAAGAGAGAAAGAAAGAAGGGAAATAAAATGAAATGAAGGAAGAGAAAAGGAAAGAAAAGGAAAAGAAAGGAGAGGGGAGAAAAGGAAAGGAAAGAAAAGGGTAGGGAAGGAAAGAAAAGCAAAAGAAATAAAATGAGATGAAAGGAGAGGAAAGGAAAGAAAATAAAAGCAAAGGAAATGAAAGGAAAGGAAAGGAAAGAAATACGTATGAAGACTACCTAAGAAGAATAAATAATTATCAACATTGAAACTATATTACTGAATGGTGTAAAGAGGGAGGAAAAGGCAAAATGAACAGGAATGTATAAAAACCAAAAATATAAAAAATATGAAAAAATGGCAAATTTAAGAAACAGCAAAAAGGCAGGAAAATAAAATAAGCTTTTGTGGTTGAATTTCAACCACTGGGCGAACTCTAGTTTTATAAAAAGCAGTTCCTTTTTTGACAGCAGTGACAATTTTGGAACCAGTGGGGCTAAGTCATAATCGAAATAAAGTATTGAATATGACTGGACATTGAAAAAATAGGTCAAATAAAGCGCCTGAAAAAAGCTTTGTAAATTTATTTAAAAAAAATTAGGTAAACTGTCGCAATTATGTTAGCATAATTTTAGGCGATTGATTTTGACCTATTATACGAACTCTAACTATGACTATGTCCCATTGTTTTTGTGGACAGTGGCAATTTTTTTGGAACCAGTGATTTTTTAGTAGAAATGTAACTATTTTTGAAGTAGTGACATTTTTTGAAACCAGTGATTTTTTCAAGTTTTACTAGAAATTTAGTTTAATATCGTAGCTTTTTTAAGCAGTGACTTTTCAAAACCAGTGACTTTTTAAACCCAGTGACTTTTTAAAACCAGTGATATTTTGGAACTAGCGAATTTTTTTAATTTTTAGTTTTTTTTTTACCACAGAATTGGAGCTATACTAGGATTGCCATTTGGTTTCTGAGCTCCGAATGTGTCTATAATTAGATCAAACTTATTTATAGATATCTTTTCTTAAGGTCTACAAGCCTATATTTTGCTCCTGCTCCGAAATTCTTAAGCTAATAATAATAAAAAATTAAAAGTATAAAATGCGCCTAAAAGTATGCAACACATATTTATATGCCTCTCATATATAACCGGATATAGGTCGATTCTGAGACACAATTTGACAGGTGATTTAGTACCGAAATTTTTCTTAGTTTTTCATGCTAAGTTTAGCGCATATATGTTACTAATGGCACAAAGAGAGACAGTACATAAATGTTTCATACTTTAATGCGCACTTCATTCAATTTGAGAAATTCTTGGAAATGAACAGCCAAATTTTGGAATTCACATTTTGCCCTGCTGACTGCTAAATCTAGCGATTTAATTTAATTTCAAAGACATTATTAGCGCTCAAAACTACTTGCAAATTTCTTTATTCTAAAGCGCACTTGGTTGTTGTTGTTTTTCATATGCACATTCAGACTTTTAGAAAGCCTACTTTTTTAACTTTTCAAATAAACATTCATTCTTACTAACATTAAATCCAAAACAAAAACAACTGACATTTGTGTTGAGTATGTTGTGCCACTTGCCACATAAGCAATTAACATTCACGAACTTAAATCCTCTTGAAAATTCTGTATGTCAACTTGATGGGCACACACACACACACACATGCTTATTTATAAGTTAAGTCGACTCCAAAACGAAGTCGCATGCAGTTAGCGAGTCTGCACTAGAGATGCGTGGTTGTCATCGTCGAGTTGTGTTGATGATGATGATGACGTGTGTGAAGAGTGAAGGAGAAACACCGTTGACTTGGAGTAGAGTAAAAGTGAAGTGGTGTGTGGAGTGGCGTGTCGTGTGTGCCACAGTTTTAGTTTACTTTTGATTTTGTTAGTGCAACAAAACGTTTAGCAAATCTATTGTAGAGACAATACAAATGCGACAGTGCATGTGCAAAACTGCAAACGAGCTGCTTCACAAGTTTTAAAGCAACACAGCAGCGGTGCCACTTAAGATGCAACTCCACACACACACAAGCAAAAATAAATCGAAAGAAAAGCTTAAATGCTCCCTGTTGAGGAAAATTATGTGGCAAGTCCCGTAGGTGGATTTTACCGGTAATGCTTGCATGGATAAATAGAGAAAGCGAAGATTGCGCTGTGAGTATAGAAACTGTCCATATGTATGTTTATAGTGAGGTTATATGAGTTTTTTCTAGCTCATTTTGACTTATTTTGTCAACTTTTTTAAAAGTTTGATTAAAAAATTTGACTAATTTGTTAGCGGTAATCATTTGGAAACCTGTGATTTTTGAAGTTAACTTCTTAGGCGGCGATATGAAGTTTTGATTGAGAGTAAAATTTGAGAAAATGGCTGATGATGCAACGGAAATTATGCAACGGAAATAGAAATTGTAGCCGACTTTCAGGCGTAGGCTATTTTCTCCACGATGTTTAAATCAATAGGAGGTGAAATTCTAGGATCTATCTAACATTGCAAAAATTGTAATAGTTAGGCCGAGCAGAGTTTATGGGTGTTGCCACTTATGTCAGTTTGCAGGGTTGCCACCTATCCCAATTTTTTTTTTTTTAATATAGAGCTAGATATGCCAATATGGGTATCAACTGAAAGGTATTTTAGACAGTACTCCAAATAAGATAATTTCACTTAACCGCAACTGATATATCTTTTCATATATCTCGGGAAATGCTTGGCCGACCGACTTGGATAAAATTTGGCATATAGAAAATTTGATTAATTCTAAGGTTACATACTTGGGTGTTGCCACTTGGGGCGGTTACAGGGTTGCCATCTATCAATTTTTTTTCCCAATATAGAGCTAGTTATGCCAATATGGGTATCAAATGAAAGGCATTTTCGGTCGTATTCGAAATATGACAATTTCACGCAGGACTGCCACTTAGGGTTGCCACCTAACCGCAATTTATATATCTTTTCGTTTATCTCGGGAACTGCTTGAGCGATTTGTAAATTATATATACATGGGTGTTGCCACTTGGGTCTGTTTACAGGATTGTCACTTTTCTCGATTTTTTTTTAATATTGAGCAAGATATATCAATATGGGTATCAAATGAAAGGTATTTTCGGCCGTATTCCAAATATGATACTTTCAAGCAGGGTTGCCACCTGACCGCATTTTATTTATTCTTTGTTATTTCGATCACTATTTCGGTTGCCTATTGACCCATTTGGTTGAAATTTTATTACATTGTTAGTATGCTTCATTCTAATTTTTTCTACCTAGGTGTTGCCACTTGCGATGTGTTACAGGGTTGCCACCTATTTGGTTTTTTTGAAAATCTCTTTTGGAAAGTTTATACTGTAACGACATTTCACATTCTAAAATAACAACAGCTACAAAACATTACGTCCCTACCTATTTAATTAGAGAAGTTATAAACCAAAATCCGTTTATCGGAACAATCGATTGTATGGGAGCTATAAGTAGAGTTGGTCCAGTCTTACTGATTTTCAATATCGGGATTTCACATTCAAAAATAACAATAGCTACAAAATTTTACCTGTTTAACTACAGAAGTTATAGACCAAAATCCCCTTATCGGAACAATCGATTGTATGGGAGCTTTGAGTATTATTGGTCCGATCTTACTAATTTTCAATATCGGGATTTCCCATTCAAAAATAACAATAGCTACAAAATTTTACGTTCCTACCTGTTTAATTACTGAAGTTATAGACTAAAAACCGTTTATCGAAACAATCGATTGTATGGGAGCTATGAGTAGTATTGGTCCGATCTTACTAATTTTCAATACCGACATTTCACGTCGAAAAATAACAATACTTAAAAAATTTAACGTTCCTACCTGCTTAATTACAGATGTTAGAGACTAAAACCGTTTATCGGAACAATCGATGGTAAGGGGGCTACTTGAAAAATTAGTCAAATCTTCTTGATTTTCAATATCGTAGCTTTTGCCTACCAAAAAGAATCGTTGAAATTGCTTTAGGTAATAACGTATGAATGGAACTTTTTTCCTTGACAGAACCCTGATCTAAATGTCTATTATGTGTTCTCAAATACATTTATGAAGAAATCACTTTTTTCATTTGCTCATTGCAATTTAATATGAAGGAACGAGCACGCGAATCGCTGCGCGAACTAGAGAGGAACCGAGCCAAGTGCTAAGTGGTTTAGATACAATCAGCGTACAGATGTGCTGACAAAACAATGAGATAGAGCACAAACAGATACACACATACATAGGTGCATACATAATTAAACATATAAAGTCCCTGGCTTTCTTCCTTCGAGATATGTTCATATGAATGTTGATACTTTTTTATAAAAAATCCTTATTTTTTTATTTATTCCTTTTCTATGCAAAACGCCCACACATAGACATACATACATACATTTGTATGCCTCTCTCACGAGTAGGAGTATTGCCTGGAACCTACTTTGGCTGGCTGGTTGGTTGGTTGTGTGCTTCCCGTTTTTCAATCAGGTTGAAATGCTTTTGCAAATGTGAGGGTATGTTTGCTTTCCCTATGCATGTGAGTGTGTATTCATATGTTTGTATGTATGTATTTTGATAAGTGAAAGTAAAGTTGAGTGCAGATGTAAGAAATTTGTGTTTTTAGGTCAAAGTGGGTACTTCTATAATGAAACTTGTTGGATAAAAAAATGAGAAACAAATTTAAATGGAAACGGCGCTGGAAACGTTGGTTGTTTAGTGTTTTGTAACTGAGTGTGTGTGTGTGTGTGTGTGGTTAGACGTTAGTGCGAAAATGGATGTGGTAGCGCCGTACTGCGGTTGCATTTACTTTGATTAACACTGCAACTGCTGTGGTGATGGTGGCGGGGCTGGTGGCGTCGACAGCTTTTGCTGCATTTCGTGCCTTCTCGCTTGACAGTGCAAATGAATTGTGCCACAATTTAGACACAAAGAGCGGGCAAAGTGAGTGATGGTTGGTGGGAGACGTAGTATGTAGGCAATAGCTTGTTGCACTAAAATGTGCAAATTGTTTTTTAACAGGGACCGAATATGAAGATTATTTTCGATTTAAAAATTTTACTATACGTTTCTGTAATGTTTTATTTTTTGATATATTTAATCGTATTTAATTTAATTTTATTTGTTTTTTTTTTTTTATTTAATTTAATTTTATTTGTTTTTTTTTATATAATTTAATTTTATTTGTTTTTTTTTATTTAATTTGTTTTGTATAATTTTTTTTTGTTTTGCTTATTTTTAAATTTTATTTTATTTTGCTCCTTTTATTTATTATATTTTATTTTATTTTATTTCATTTTATTTAATTTTTTTTTATTTTATTTTATTTTATTTTATTTTATTTTATTTTATTTTATTTTATTTTATTTTATTTAAATTAATTTTATTTTTATTTTATTTTATTTTATTTTATTTTACTTTATTTTATTTTATTTTATTTTATTTTATTTTATTTTATTTTATTTTATTTTATTTTATTTTATTTTATGTTATTTTATTTTATTTTATTTTATCTTATTTTATTTTATTTTATTTTAGTTTATTTTATTTTATTTTATTTTATTTTATTTTATTTTATTTTATTTTATTTTTATTTTATTTTATTTTATTTTATTTTATTTTATTTTATTTTATTTTATTTTATTTTATTTTATTTTATTTTATTTTATTTTATTTTATTTTATTTTATTTTATTTTATTTTATATTTTTTATTTTATTTTATTTTATTTTATTTTATTTTATTTTATTTTATTTTATTTTATTTTATTTTATTTTATTTTATTTTATTTTATTTTATTTTATTTTATTTTATTTTATTTTATTTTATTTTATTTTATTTTATTTTATTTTATTTTATTTTATTTTATTTTATTTTATTTTATTTTATTTTATTTTATTTTATTTTATTTTATTTTATTTTATTTTATTTTATTTTATTTTATTTTATTTTATTTTATTTTATTTTATTTTATTTTATTTTATTTTATTTTATTTTATTTTATTTTATTTTATTTTATTTTATTTTATTTTATTTTATTTTATTTTATTTTATTTTATTTTATTTTATTTTATTTTATTTTATTTTATTTTATTTTATTTTATTTTATTTTATTTTATTTTATTTTATTTTATTTTATTTTATTTTATTTTATTTTATTTTATTTTATTTTATTTTATTTTATTTTATTTTTTTATTTTTTTATTTTATTTTATTTTTTTTAATTTTATTTTATTTTATTTTATTTTATTTTATTTTATTTTATTTTATTTTATTTTATTTTATTTTATTTTATTTTATTTTATTTTATTTTATTTTATTTTATTTTATTTTATTTTATTTTATTTTATTTTATTTTATTTTATTTTGTTTTATTTTGTTTTACTTCATTTTCTTTTATTATATTTTTTTATTATTTAAGTTAATTTAATTGCATTCAATTAATTTTGTTTTCGGTCCCTGGTTTATATGTAGGGTGTATGCAAATCTATCAACTTGTGTTATGCAAAGTTACTTCCATACAAATGCAACTTCGGGCTTCAAAATCGTAGCAGTTACTCAAATCTACTTGCATATATGTAAGTGTTCATTATGTTGTACATACATAAATATGTATGATATGTTTAGCGAAAAAAAGTTGGCTATAAATAATATGCAATATGTTGCATCATGGTTTTTGCATCATAGCATCATTATGCTGTTTTGTACCGCATGACGTTCTGTTGGCTACTTTACTGGTTTGGTTAGTGCTGGGCCACATAATTAAATTGGAACTGCACTCAACTAGTTGGCTGGGTTTCTATGCTATTAGCTGGAAACTAATTCAGACATGCTTTCAAATATCTATCTTATTATCGATACTCTTAAATCATTAAAGTTTTGAATAGAAAATTTCATTTGCAGGAAGTTCCTTGCATAAAACGAGGAAGCATCAGAGTACTAGACTTGATTTTTTTAGAAGTACGGGGCAAATGTGGGCAAAACTTTTTTGCAGAAATCCATAGAAAATAATGCAAACTTTTGTTTTATTATAGTTACAAAGTGTAGAATGCTGTAAAACACAAATATTTTTATCTATCCGAAGTATCAAAGGTAGCCCGAGAGTAGTGAGATTCCTGAAATACTTGCAAAAGATTCGCTCTGGCCATTACCAGGTGAATGGTGGCAACTTTTCCTAAGAACAATCGCTAAAGTTCTGGGATTAGTTCTTGATTAATTGCGCATCAATCTTCTACCCTTTGTAGTCTTTTTGACCTTGCTCAGAACGAAGTCTCTCTCAGCTGTTGTTGTTGTTGTCGAGGTGTAGCCCTGACTAAATGTCAGCCAGGGTCACCCCGAGGGTATTGCTCTTGGCCGGGTCGATATAAGAAAACGGCCCCGGGTCGTTTCGGCACAGTACTGGTACCGTTCTCGTAGAACCGGCAATACAAGAAACTGGCCGTGTAGACCGTGTAGGTCATTTAGCGTTACCCAGGGTGCACCAACGGGGAGGCGACCTACTCTTACTCAGCTGTTGTAATATTTGTTGGTTTGGAAAACCTTTATTTCTTTCATGTTTTAATGACGTAGGAGTAAACACTCAATTTGAAGCAAAACTTTCAAGAATCTTAAGGAACCACCAGACCGCGTCAAAGAGCTCCATTCAAAAGTTAATCACTCATAAGCAGAAATTTTTACTGACTTTCGATCAATTAGTTAGCCAATCAGAGGTGCAAAGATAACTTTTAATATGAACTGACTGGTAATCAGCAAGTACACATGCACCAAAAAGAAGCTGGTCAAACAATTTCAATTCAATTACAGTTTACAACTACATACTACATTACAAAGGTATCTACATTGTACTACTACTTGTAATTGCATGAATGCGGAAAAACGTTGATCAAATCGCACTCACTCACTCACTCAAACATATGGAACTTGGTAATTGTACCGTTATATGAATGCAATATTTGCACTCGAATCAATGCAAAAAGATTTTGGAGAGGCTGAGAGGCATTTCGTTTGGCATTTAGTAAGGCACGTGCAGGAGTGTATGTTGTTATGTTGTTGTTGTTAGGAGGTGGGGAGCATATCAACAGCCAGCAGCTAAGCAACAACAAATCGTATCATTTCATGACAAGTAAATAGGTGGCAAGGCACAAACACACACACACACACACACACATGCACTGACCTCGAGAGTCACAAATAACCGCATCGACGGCTGCATTGAAGAAGATGTTAATCCTGGTAATTGAAAATGTGCGACGTTTGTAATTTTTTGGATTACCATGTTCAGCTGCCAATGTGATTCATGGTAAATAACGAGAAATCAATAATGTTAAATAGCAATTGCTGTGTTGGTACATGAGCGCCGTAGTGATTGAAAGAGATCCCAAAACAAAAAAAATGTGGAAAAAACTACATTATCTAAGTTGGAGCGTTCAATGAACTTAGCTCTTACCAAACTTACACTGTGCCGAAGTACACTGAAATAATTTTTGGGGAGGTTGAACTTATTGGAAATCTTTTTTTTGAGATTTCTATAAAAAAAATGGAGTAGTTATGATTGAGATTGCTCTTAGACAAAATGTATTTAAATGTATTTGTACCGAAACTAGGGAAACCGGAAAATCTGCCAACGTCATATCGACCAATAAGTCTCAGTTCCTTCCTCCTAAAGGGAATGGAGAAAATTTTAGATCAGCATATTAGGGAAGTAAACTTAAAGAAACACCCTCTGTGTAAACACCAATTTGCCTAGCAACCCGGAAAATCCACAGATACTGCTATCCATTGCCTTACTGAAAAAATGAAAAGGCCATAGAGTCTAAAAACATAGCCCTGTGGTCGTTCAACGATATAGCAGGCGCTTTCGACAGTACGACGTATCAGGCCATTGAGGAAGCCATGAATAGCAAGGACATAAGCCCAATGATCACTCGCTGGGTGCTGGCCATGGTAAAGCAAAGAAAAATCAGTTTTGAGCTAGCAGGGAGTGCTGGCTCAATCGTGGTCACAAGAGGATACCCTCAGGGAGGTGCACTTTCTCCTCTACTATGGACCCTAGGAAATGGCTTTGACGTACAGGGATATGCGGATGACTTAGTAGTCTGCGTAATAGGAATGCATGAAGAAACAATATCCGATCGCATGCAACAAGCCCTGCGCATCATTGAAAGATATGTTAGAGCTGTCCCTAGGGCGCAGACGCATAGGTTTTTCGACGAAAGCAAAATACCTAGGAGTAACATTGGACAAAACCCTCACATGGAATGCTCAGTTAGGGTGGAAGACTAACACGGTTCGTTCTCTGCTTCGAAGACTAACACACTTCAGCTTTTCGATTTTTAGAACGCAGAGACCGAAGTATGTTAGTCTTCGACGCAGAAAACTCAACCATGTTAGTCTTCGTTGGGAGCGACGATATGAAGATAGTCAAGAATTTCATAAATAGTCCTATATTGCAAGAAAGTGATGTAATAACTTCTACGCTCAGGATCATGCGAGACTTTTAAGTCGATCTACGTGCTCTGGGACACAGGGAATCCTTATACTGAGTTTTGATAGGTTGGGTCCCACTGCATGAAGGGTGTTATAATACTTGTTAATATTATACTTTGCAATTCAAACATTTTGTAAATCAATTTTACTTTTTACTAATAATCAAATGTAGAAAACTATTTTTTCATTCCGAATAAAATTCTGTCTAACAAAGGTTATGGGCCCAGATAGCTCATAGGATTAATAATTTTAATCTGCGCAAATATTCGGAACGGGTGAACGATTGTTAATCGTTAGTTGGTCGGTTTTTACATTTTTTCCGGTGTTTTAAAAAAAAGCAGATATAATGTCTGGAGCAATTGCAAATATTGAAAAGCTGAGCAGCGAGAACTATACGGTTTGGAGTATTCAAGTAAAGAGTTTGCTGGTTACGCTTGATCTATGGAGTACAATCGAGGAAGAATGTCCTGACGATGAAAATCAAAAGGCAGTGTGGATGGGTCGTGATCAAAAAGCTCTTGCAACTTTAATTTTGACTGTTAAATCCGGCGAATTGATTCATGTTAAAAACTGCAAAACAGCGAGGAGTGCATGGGATGTATTAAGTGACCTTTATAAAACTAATACAGCATCACGTAAAGTTAACTTATTCAAGAAGTTATTGAGATTCAAGCTAAGTATACAAGATAAATTTGCTACACAAATAAATATTTTTTGTTCGATTGTCGATGAATTGAAAGAAATTGACATTAATTTAAATGATGATTTTCTCTGTATACTATTGTTATGTAGTCTGCCGGACGATATGGACAATTTCGTGGTGGCTATAGAAAGCAGAGACTCTCTTCCCAAATTCGATGGTTTAATTGCAAAAATTTTGGAGGAAGAACAGCGTAAGGGCGGTAAAATGAACAGCTCGAATGAAGGTGCATTTGCGGTAAATTTACGGAATGGCAGGAAGAAAGACGCACGATCAAAAAACAATCATTTTCGTAAAAATAAAGATGACAGCAAGAATGCAAATAATAACGTAAAATGTTTTAAATGCGGGAGAATTGGTCACATACGCTCGCAGTGTAAGCAAACATCTAATACGGGAACCACGGCTGAGGTTGCATGTTCATTATTTGCGGCTAAAGAAATAAGTAATGATATGTGGATATTTGACAGTGGCGCAACATCTCACATGTGCAAAAATGCAGAATTTTTCGATTTTATTGAAGAAAAGAAGCAGGAAATTAT
The DNA here is from genome assembly GCA_964058755.1 of Campiglossa producta. NCBI lineage: Eukaryota > Metazoa > Arthropoda > Insecta > Diptera > Tephritidae > Campiglossa > Campiglossa producta. Next base: position 20,288,480 of record CAXKVI010000001.1, on the reverse strand, counting down.
ACTGGCGTCGGGTAAAGTAATATACGCGCAGGGTACTGGAACGGTGAAATTAAGGTCTGATTTTTCGAATATAACATTAAATGATGTGTTGTATGTTCCGGACTTATATTCAAATTTCTTTTCTATTGGCAAAGCAATGTCGAAGGGGTATTCAGTGACATTTTCGCAAAATAAGGCCGTAATGAAAAATAACAAAAACGAAAGTTTAGTATCTGCGGTTTATGAAATGGGAGTTTTTGTTGCAAATTTAAAGACTTTTACGTCGGAAATGTTGCATAGCGTCAAAGATAAAGACATGACGCATAAGTGGCATAAAAGATTTGGACACATCAATGTCAGTGATATAAATAAACTTTCAAATAAAAATATGTGTCGTAGTTTTGACATAAAATTTTCAAAAGACATTGACTGTTTAACGTGCATGTTATGTAAAATACATAAAAAATCATTCAATAGTTATCAAAATATTTTCACTAAAGATATTTTGGAATTGGTACACATGGACTTATGTGGGCCAATGGGTGTAACTTCAGTAGGCGGTTCGTTCTATTTCATTTTGTTTGTCGATGATTTTTCGAGATACATGACAGTTAATTTTCTGAAAAATAAATCAGACGCGTTTGACGCATTTGTTAATTTTGCGCTCAATGTGGAAAAGCAAACTGGTCGTAAGATAAAAGCAGTACGTAGCGATAATGGTAAAGAGTTCATTAACTCGAAATTTAAAGAATATTTTTCAAGAAAGGGCATTAATCATCAAACTACAGTGAGTTATACGCCGCAACAAAATGGTGTTGCTGAAAGGGCAAACAGAACCCTTGTAGAAATGGCTCGGTGTTTGTTGCAAGCATCAAAGTTACCACAAAGTTTGTGGGGAGAAGCGGTAAATGCATCAGTATATATCCGGAATCGATCACCTAGTAAATTATTGGTAGATGTAACTCCATTTGAAAGATGGTTTGGCAGAAAGCCATCAGTTAATTATTTTAAGGTATGGGGTTGCGACGCTGTTGTGTTGCAAGAAGGTCCAAAGCAGAAAGGTAGTAAATTTTTACCTAAAGGTAAACAAATGAAATTTGTTGGTTATCAAAGTAACACAAAAGGGTATAGACTGTATGATGTCAAATCGAGAAAAATAGAAGTCGCGAGAAATGTTTCATTTCTTGAAGATTCGTTTGACACAAATGAAAGCTATGATGAAAATGATAATGAAATATTTTGTGCTGAAATTTTAAGCAATTATGGTCATGATGTTGTTGAAGATCCTAATGGTAATAATGAAAATATTTTTAATGAGGAAATACCAGCAGCGTTAGTAACAGAAACGCAATGTGAAGATGTGCAGGTTGCTGAAGATGTACGCGTTAATGAAAGTGAACCTATCTTGGAAATTAGAAGGAAAAGAGGTAGACCTAAAATAGTTAAAACAGGTGCAAGGGGAAGGCCAAGAAAAGTGTTTTGTACTGAAACAGGTCCTGAGTTTTTAAATGTTGTAATTGAGAATCCAGTCACCGTGTCACAAGCACTTAATTCTGAAAATTCTGAGTATTGGAGAGAGGCAATGCAGGTGGAGTTTTCTTCACTGGTTAGAAATGAAACCTGGGATTTGGTTGATAAACCACAGGGCAAAAATGTAATAACTTGCAAATGGGTATTTGCAATTAAACGAAGAGCGGATGGTTCAATTGAAAAATACAAGGCAAGACTTGTTGCACGAGGTTGTTCACAGAAGTATAGTGTCGATTATCATGAGACGTATGCTCCAGTGGTTCGACATTCTACTATAAGACTGCTACTGGCATTGTCTGTAAAATATCGCTTGCTTGTCAATCATGTAGACATTGTTGCAGCTTATCTGAATGGTGAACTGACGGACGAAATATACATGCAACAGCCTCCAATGTTTAAAGATGAGAAGCATCCTGAAAAGGTATGCAAGTTGAAAAAGTCGCTGTATGGTTTGAAACAATCTGGCCGCGAATGGAATAAGAAAGTAAACGAAATATTGATCGATATGCAATTTAAAAGATGCAAATTTGATACATGTGTTTATATAAAGAGGTATAAACAAAGCATTTATATTGTGGCACTTTATGTCGATGACATGATGATTGCATGCTCGAGTCAGCGGGAGATGGAAGATATAATTTTGAATCTCAACACACATATAGAGGCGGTTGATCGAGGGCCAATATCATTATATTTAGGCATGGAAGTTGAGAGAAATGGACGAGATGGTGATATAATAATACATCAGAAGAAGTATACCGAAGAAATACTTAAAAATTGGGGTATGAGCGATTGTAAACCAGCTTCGACTCCATGGGCATCCGGAACCGTATTGAACAAGTGTGATAAAAATTGCGAAAATTTGGATACTAAACGTTATCAAAGTTTAATTGGTGCTTTAATGTATTTGGCAGTTATTTCAAGACCAGATATAGCACATGTCGTTTCAAAATTGTCGCAATATAATACTCATCCTCATGAGGAACATATGCAAGCTGCGAAGCATGTTTTAAGATATTTGAGAAAACAACCATTGACTAAAATATCATATTCTGCTAATTTTGACAAATTTGTTTGCTTCACAGATGCTGATTGGGGTTCAGATTCAGGAGATCGGAAATCGTATACAGGGTACGCTATACTTATGGCTGGTGGGCCGGTGTCTTGGGAATCAAGAAAACAATCAGTGGTGGCATTAAGCACAATGGAAGCAGAATACATTGCAGTATGTCAAGGGGCAAAGGAAGTAGTTTTTCTTCGTGGTATTCTTGAAGAAATGGGTTTCATTGAAGAGGTTCAGAGTCCAACAATTATAAATAGTGACAATCAGGGAGCTAAATTTATGGTTAAAAATCCAACAGTTCAAAAGAAGAGCAAACATATAGACATACGTTACCATTACGTTCGAGAGATATACGAAGCTCAGCAAATAGATATTGAATACGTTCCATCTGAAGAAAACGCAGCAGATGTATTTACAAAACCGTTAACTAAAGGCAAACATAACAATTGCTGTAATTTATTAAATATAAATTAGTAAATATTTTTTTTTTTATATGTTTGATTTGAGCGGAAGTTTGTTATAATACTTGTTAATATTATACTTTGCAATTCAAACATTTTGTAAATCAATTTTACTTTTTACTAATAATCAAATGTAGAAAACTATTTTTTCATTCCGAATAAAATTCTGTCTAACAAAGGGCATGACGGCAACGAAAAAGCAGATCACCTGTCAAAACATGGTGCTCTAACAGCATTTTATGGTCCGGAACCCTTTTGTGGACTCACGAAGGCCCACGTTAACGCGACCAAAAGCAACTGGGAAAATAAACAGTTTAGGCAGCATTGGCTTAGCAGCCTGGGATAGAGGCAGGCCAAACTCTTAATATAACCCTCACAAAGAGCATCGGCCAGGCTCATTAAAGTAAGAAGGGCGGATCTAAGAACCCTCACTGGGTGTTATACGGGACATTGCGGGCTGCGTTATGACCTGAGTAAGCTGAAGCTGTCCGATACAACAATTGGTCGGTTTCGCGAACTGGACGATGAAACGCCGGTTCATATACTCTGCGAATGCATTGCGTTAGCAAGAAAGAGACTTTGGTACCTAGGTGTGGCCACTCTCAATCCGTTCGTGATATGGAAAGAAAAACCTGAGGAGGTGCTCAAATTTATAAAGAGTCTCAGCATACATCAATAAGCTGAAAGGTCTCACAATAGATCGTGTAAATGGTCGCGGTGTAATAAGGCCTTATAAAAATAATAATTCCATGGGATACTTTAAGTCTCAGTCTCCTAATTTCACATATCTCACGTGTTATCCGAAAGACTGAATGCCCATAGTCCAAAAGCTGATAGGACCATCGACCAGATCTTTGCGAAAAACCAGTATTTATCCATGCAAGGCATGCCCTATATCTTGAAAATCCTAAGAAGATGCTCATAGAGAAAGCCATGTATATTAGAGCGTATCACCAAAAAAAGATGAAAATGTTCCCCCCCAGTTTGAACACTTACCTTATGAGGTTTTCAAAAAAAAATTTTTAAATTTTTTTGTCACTCTGTAAAAACAGCGAAATTTGTTTTTTTCTATAACGTCTATATTTCTAGTTCGATTTTCAAAAGTGATACATTTTTAGAAAGGTATTCACCAAGGCAATATTTCATCAATAGAAACGTTTAGCCCTTTTTTTCTTAGTTTTCCGGGAAAAATTTTTTTTTTTTTTTCAAATACAGGGTGTTGGTTTTAGTAAAAATAGAATAAAAACTGAACTTTCTATGGATGAAATCTTGCCTTGGTGAATACCTTTCTAAAAATGTATCACTTTTGAAAATCGAACGAGAAATATAGAAATTATAGAAAAAACAAATTTCGCTGTTTTTACAGGGTGACAAAAAAATTAAGAAATTTTTTTTTGAAAACTTCATAAGGTAAGTGTTCAAACTGGGGGGGAACATTTTCAACTTTTTTTTCCTCCATACACCGTGATACGCTCTAATGTATATATTTGTTATACCTTACACCGAGCTATCCCCAAGCACTTATTAAAATTCCTTTTTGCACTATTTAATGCGTTAACTAGCCGTAAAAATTAATTGCTGAGTAAATATAATTTATTAATAACCTCATAAAAGCCTTCAATATATGAGTACAAAACCTATAATACTTAATTACAACAACTTTAATAGCGATTAACATAAAGCTATTTATAT
>CAXKVI010000001.1:20266737-20276055 GCA_964058755.1 Campiglossa producta | reverse complement strand
CTATTACCCTTATCCACATAAAAAAAAGCAATCCCAAAAAATCGGGAGAAGTCCAATCCCAATCCTCTTTTATGAACCCCTTTTGTGCGGCTTTACAGCAAATACTCATCAAAAGGCTTCAGCATTTTATTCACTAATTCAATGCGACATTGAAAATATAAAGTAAAAAGAAGAAAAATCTGAAAAAAATTTGATTTGCCAAAAATAAAGAATAAGTCACTTTGAATAACTAAGAAGGGTCGTTACGAAGTGCGCTCCCCAATGACGTTGTTGTTGGTGGCGGCAAACCGGGCGCTTATATGATTATTCACCTTACTGCATTTGAATCAAAAGCAACAACAGCAAAGTGATAAGAATGATTAAGGTGCTGGGTGGGGGGATATGGTTGTGATGGTAGTGCTATTAGGGTTGGATTTAAATGGAAGCGCATGATGGAGTTAGGCGACGTGATACTATGCAATTGAAGGAAGGTGGCGAGGGTGGATTGACGGCATAAAAGCAATAGCAATGGAACATCAAACTTCGCTGGAGTAATACTAGTTTAAAAACACTATTAAATTAAATCGAAGCAATTTGGAAAAGGTCATACTTAGGCCAAGTAGAAATTGAGGTGCCAACTGCCGCTGGTGTATTGTATGCAAGGTTTGACAAGACCCTTAAGCAAGGCCGAAATTGTACAACCAACGTAGCTGGTAATTGTTGTGTTATTCTAATTAAATTAATTTTTTTTTTTTTTTCTTTTTATTTTATTTTTTTTTTTTTTTTTTTAATTTTTTTTTTTAATTTTTTTTTTTTTTTTAATTTTTTTTTTTTATTTTATTTTATTTTATTTTTTATTTTATTTGATTTGATTTCATTTAACCTAACCTTATTATTATTTGAGTGGAGCTTTCGATTTATACTCGTTGTGAAGTAATTTGGCACCAGTTGGCTCGACTGCAGGGATGCGTAAAATTTCCACAAGTGTTGTCTCGCCTGTGTATGTGTATGTGCTCCGCATTTTCCGGTGTCTACCCGTCTGGCTGTTGTCGTGCTTTAAATTGTGTGTATGTGACTCTTCTTCTTCTTTGTATTCCGTATACCTACTCTTCCATATTGGTATTTATTATAGCCGAAAAGATTGCGTGAATGTCGACAACGCAATGACACAAAAAGAGCGAACCGGCGAAAACTTTGATTGCCGCTAGAGGAAAACTTTGAGCGGCATACAGGCAGGGCCAAAGCAACCCCAAAAAGTGCGAAATGCGAATTTGATGATTTTTTTGTGTGAAGTTTTCTTTTTATTGCTTTTTTGTATTTTTTCGCTTTTTTAGTATATTTTTTGTTATATTCAGGTGCTCTAGTCATCGGTAAGCAAAGACACACAAGGATGTCCGCAAAAATTTAGAATTTGGCAATGTTTGTTTGTTCGTATGTTCCCGTACTTGTTTTCAAGTTGGAATAAAATATGAGCTGAATTGAGTGGGACACAGTTAGTGTAGTGTGCATAATGAATATTTACTGAGATTTCTATGATGTGAAGCGTTTTTGTTGACTACAGCTTGTTTACATTTTGATGGCAGACGACTTACTAGTAGAGGGCCGCCAGACAAACTGGGCATCACTTCAAAGTGAAGTTGGCTATGAAACTTTAAAGTATTAAGTGGTGAAGTGTAAATGATGTACAGTGGGAGATTTTGATTTTAGTACGAAATAAATAAGTTAAATAAAAAAATAAAACCAAATGTTATAAAAAAATATATAAAAAAAAATGAAAATAAAGTGAAATAAAATTAAATAAAATAAAACGAAATAGAATAAAATAAAATAAAATAAAATTAAAAAAGCAACAAAATAAAATAAAATACAATAAAATAAAAAAAAAATAAATAAAAAAATAAAAAAAATAAAAAATAAAATAAAATAAAATAAAATAAAATAAAATAAAATAAAATAAAATAAAATAAAATAAAATAAAATAAAATAAAATAAAATAAAATAAAATAAAATAAAATAAAATAAAATAAAATAAAATAAAATAAAATAAAATAAAATAAAATAAAATAAAATAAAATAAAATAAAATAAAATAAAATAAAATAAAATAAAATAAAATAAAATAAAATAAAATAAAATAAAATAAAATAAAATAAAATAAAATAAAATAAAATAAAATAAAATAAAATAAAATAAAATAAAATAAAATAAAATAAAATAAAATAAAATAAAATAAAATAAAATAAAATAAAATAAAATAAAATAAAATAAAATAAAATAAAATAAAATAAAATAAAATAAAATAAAAGAAAATAAAATAAAATAAAATAAAATAAAATAAAATAAACAAAAATGAAATAAATAAGATAAATTGAAATAAAATAAATTAAAATAAAAAAATAAATTAAAATGAAAAAATTAAGTAAAGTAAATAAAAAAATAAAAAAAGCAAATCGAACTGAGATAATTTAAAGAAAAAATTAGAAAAAAAATAAAAATAAAATAAAGAAATAAAAAATAATAAAAAATTAAAAAAATAAAATAAAATAATTAAACAAAATAAAGTAAAATAAAATAAAATAAGAACTCGAAAGATATCAAGATAAATCTACAGTTTTTGCAACTATGATAAGTGGCCTTTATATCTATTTTAATGCTATTTTTATCAACAAAATAAATCGCATCAGTTATTTTTATCCTTCTGAACGTCAAATTGGCCACACTGTGCTCGTTAAAATTATATCCTGTGAAAACTTATGCTTTTTCCTAATTTATAATTAGTCTACTAGAATGAAGAAATGAAAGCAATTCAACTAACTACCATAAACAAATGAGAGAAACTTTATACGCTCCTAAACTTATTAACTCTCATATAAAATAAATGGCTCCCTATGCTGACAGTGTGCTTAAATGTGATTAAAAAAACTTAAAAAAAAAAACAAAACAAAAAAAATTATCAACACCAAAAATAATGTTAGAAAATAGTATGTGCCCACTACTGTTCAAGCAGTAAATGAACTTCGTCTGTCACTGTGTGATCTTCGCGCGTTACATAAGCCTCGCTCGTTAGTTGGCTCGTCCCGTTCTATGTATTCGTAACAAAGTGTTGAACGGCGCGCAAAAATTTTTACGTACTGGCAGGAAGACAAAGATCGCCGGGCCCCGTTAAGATATCGTTCGTTGGCGGCGGTCAGAGAGGTTCTAAAGTTTGGCGACGCGAACGCATCGAAATGACAAATGATCCGGATTTAGATGATTGTGCCTTTCTATCAGGTATATAAAAATATATAATTACATAGTTCTTAAACAATATTAGGTAATATCGTGGACACAGAAAAGTCGTGCTATACTAAAGCCCTTTTATCATCTTAAATAGTTTTTCGAAACACCAAAAGAAAAAAACGTAATTAAATATCCAACAAAAAAGTCCATCCGAATGTTGTTCTGTTGATGAGTTTTTTGTGATGTTGTTGGTGGGGGAAAATTTACACTGTTCGCCCTGTCTGCGCCTATCAACGAGCCTATTTGACTTTTTTTAACTTCCTACACTTAAGTCATTTAACTCTTTGTATATTCTTGTTATTTATGCAATGAAAGCTAGCTAAAACAAACAAATGAATAAACTTTTAATTAAATTTACAGGTGGCGAATCGGATGGTCGTCAGCCGCGTCAGGGAGTTGCAGTTTGTTCGCAGAGACGTGCGCTGCTCGTTGCCGGCATCGTTTTGGGTTCATTGCTGTTAACCGCGTTAATAATCGCCTATGCAGGACCACAAAATGGTAGGTTGAAAACGTGTGTGTGTGTGTGTGCGTGTGTAGGTATTTTGATGTGCGAGTGTGTGTGTGCTACAATTAAGTTTTTGTGCGAGTCTCTATTTTTTGTTGTAAATGATATTTGTATTATTTGTGGTTTCACATACCTACAAACATATAAACCAGACATATTTGAAAAAAAAAAACATTCATTTTTACACGACTAAATTTATAACACGTTTACACCGAGCAGTCCACACATACATACATGCATTCATACATATGGGGTAAAATTTCTCAAACGGACCATCTAAAAATTAAAAATTCGATTTGTATGAAATTTGTTGAAAATGATCTGCTATGAAAGAAAAAAAATATCAACAAAGGTCGCATATAAATATTGGCTGGTTACCGAGATATACGGTTTTTCTTTAAATTAGAAGTCATGTAATTGACGTGCTAAGAAGGAACATGGATACCATTTTATGAAGTATTTTTTCCGTTCTTTCCGTTTCGAATATAAATTTAAAAAAAAAAAAAAAATTTATCAGTTTTTTTCAAATTTGGACATCTCTAGATATAATAAAATTATAACAGGCAGATATCAACAAAAAATTGATTGTGTGAAGCATTATTAAGCGAGTAGAATCCAAATCAAACAATTTAAAAATTTTTGTGTGTCTTACTGTCTGTCTGTCCGTATGTTTGTGGCCGCATCACTCTGAAGATAATGATTGGAATTGAATGACTTGGAATTGATTGACTTGCTCGACGCTCAACTTAAAATTTAAGATATTGCTTTTATCGATATCTCAACCGGTTTTGGAGTTATCGCCCAATATGTGGACCAGGGGTGACCAAAAATGTCTTAGTACAATATGGGTGTCAAACGAAAGGTGTCCATGAATGCTATAATATGCGACGTGATTCATTGAAATATCTGAAATGGTTTGGGAGATATCTTGAAATTTCGATAGCTCGACCGGTTTCCGAGGTATCGACGAATATTTCCACACAAAAATGTGTTAGTATGCATAGGAAGTCGCGGGCACCAGCTAGTTTTTAATGTTTTTTTTATTTTTAATTTAAAGCTTGGTCTTTTTTCTTAAAATGATACCTCGAAAATTTCAAAAAATCACATAAATTCACCGTTTAGAGGAAAAAGATCAAGCTTTAAATTAAAATAAAAAAAAAATTATTAAAAATGTACAAATTTGAAAAAAAATTGATAAAATTATTTTTTATAAAATTTTTAATAAAATTTTTACTAAAATTTTTTAATAAATTTTTTTTTTATTTGACGCAAACGTCATTATTGCTGTGCAGTCGTGTTTACATTTACTGTGTTTTTAATTGTGAAATTAAAATTAATATATACAACTTCCATACTCTAATTTGTGATAAAATTAATTGCAAAGTCATAGTGTTCAATTTTAAACATTTGAATTGTGGAGATAATTCATATTTTATGAATTTTAGCTTAATTCTAAATTCAATTTTGCTTTCCTTTTATTTGCCGAGTCATTTGCATAGTGTATTTGTTGCTGTTTGATTGGCTTCATTTTCTTCTTATAATTGTTATTGCTATTGTGTGCACTTGTTACTTTGCTATTTTCTTTTATTACAGCTGTTTGCGTTGTTTGTTGAGTGTCAGAATACAGTGACTCTCAAGCTGCTCGCTACTATATAAACACTTGCCTATAAAACTTTCAGGGTTGCTTTTAATTAAAACCAACTTTTATAAATTATTAGTTGAACTTTTCCTTTCTTAATTAATAACAGAACTTTTTTTTTGTCGTTTTAAAAATGTACTGTATTTACGAAAAGTGTCAAATAAAAAGCGAATCCGAACGCTACGTGTCTTGCTGGCTCTGCGATGCGCTTGGTCATATGAAGTGCGCAGGGTTGACAGGTAGGATTGTAGATGCCATAAATGATAACAAGGGTGTTCGTTGGTCATGTGTAAAATGTAGATCAGCTGAAATTGATCTTTTCAAGCTTTTAGGGAAACTAAGCGTTTTCTGAAATCGGTAAGGAGTTTTCTAAAATTTCCGTGAAATTTGACCATTACGAAAAACTTTTTAGGTCTTTCAAGTGTTTAGATGGTTCTCCTGTTGTTGAAAAAAACATTTCGAATGATTTAAATTATCGAGAACCTAGTTTGCCTGAGCCCCTGAATTTAAACCCTCCCCAGCTAGGTCTCCAATCGCAAATGTTGGAATTAATCGACTTGGCCTCACCCAGTCCCCAAGCAGTAGTTCCGTCAACTTCCAAAGAAGTAGTTCCGTCCACTTCCAAAGAAGTGGTTCCGTCCACTTCCAAGGAGGTGATTCCGTCCGCTTCCAAAGAAGTGGTTCCATCCGCTTCCAAAGAAGTGGTTCCATCCGCTTCCAAGGGGGTGGTTCCGTCCACTTTCAAAGAAGTGATTGCGTCGACTTCCAAAGAAGTGGTGCCGCCTACTTCCAAAGGAGTGGGTTCATCCACTTCCTTGGAAGTGGTTCAGTCCACTTCCGAGGCCCCAAATCGAACCCCTGTACAACAAAATACTGCCAATTCAGTTCAACCAACGGCTACTAAGCTGGTTGTGGTTCCACCGCGAAAATCGATATTCGTGTCTAGATTTCAGAAAGACACTTCCGTCAACGACCTTAAGTCTTACATCAAATCGAAAATTAAGGCTGAGGGTTTAGTAATACATAAGTTTAAATTTAATTATGAGCGAAAAATTTCTTCATTTAGGATTGATGTTTTTGATGAAGATTACGATGTGATTTTGAATCAGTCGTTCTGGCCCCCTGGTGCTTTTATTCGCGAGTTTTCACCTAAGTCAATTGCGAACGACCCAGATGCTGTACAAATTCCTCGTCAGAATACTGATCCAAAAAACTAATTCTAAATTCTTTCTTGAATATCTATTATCAGAATGTTAGAGGTTTAAATACCAAATTAACTGATTTTTACTTAAAAACGATCAATTGTAACTATAGAATTATTGCTTTCACTGAAACTTGGTTAAAACCACATGTCTTTGATTCCGAAATTTTTTGTGATGGTTATCAGATTTATAGAAACGATCGCTTAGACAGAACCGGGGGCGGGGTCCTATTGGCTGTACATTCTTCAATACCATCTGAAGATGTTAATTTACCTTATATTGAAAACATAGAATTTAAATGCATACGTATAGGAATTGGCACAGGCCATATTTATTTAGCTGTTAGTTACATTCCACCGTCATCTGATTTATCAGTGTATATGCACCACATTTCACTTATAAAAACTGTAAGTTCTTTGATTAAGCCCGTGGACTCAGTAGTTGTTTTGGGTGACTTCAACCTGCCACACATCTCGTGGAGAATAATTGATGGCAATATTGTCCCAGTGTCATCTAAGTTGTGTAATGAGTTTTTGGACGAAATGACCAACCTATGTCTTAGTCAGATTAATGTTATTCCGAACAAGTTAGGAAAAGTCTTAGACTTGGCCTTTGTTGATGACTTGTCTAAATTCACTGTAAATCGATGTGATCCTTTAGTTCTTCCCGAAGACGCTTACCATCCATCTTTTGAAATAGCCTACGAAATCATAAACTATAATCGCGATTGTATTACGAAACCTTATGACTCTATTAAAACTTTTGATTTCTCTAGAGCCAACTTCAAAAAGATAAATAAAGAACTTTCCAAACTTGTTTGGCCTCATTACAATGAGGACGTCGAGCGAAACTTATCTCACTTCAATAGTACCATATACAGCCTCTTTGAAAAGTTCGTACCAAAGCGCATCTGTTTACGTAATGATGAGCCAATACAAGTCTGGTGCACTAAAGAACTCAAATCTTTAAAAAATCGAAAGTCACGCTTCTTTAAACTATACAAAAAAACTGGTTTACACTCTGATTATGTACAATACTCTGTTTTGCGCCATAAATATTTAGAATTGAATAAAAAGTGTTACAATGCTTACTTATGTAAAATTAAAAAGAACATTATTTGCAATCCGAAGACATTTTATGGTTTCGTAAACGCTAAACGCAGGGTAAAAGGGTTTCCTTCATCTATGAAATTTAAAGATAAAATCTCTAGTGACGACCTAGAGATTGCCAACTTCTTTGCTCAATTCTTCAAGTCCAATTATTCTTCTGGAATAAATTTATCATCTAACGGATACCCTTATTTACCACACTCCATTAACTCAATCCATGTTCCTCATTTAAACCCAGAAGATGTTTTATTACACCTAAAGGCCTTAAAGGAGTCTTTCAAATATGGCCCCGACTTAATCCCGACATGCTTTCTTAAAAAGTGTGCTGAATACATCTACCAGCCCTTAACACAGTTGTTTAATCTGTCTTTACAGTGTGGGATTTTCCCAACTTCATGGAAAGAATCTTTTCTTATACCTCTTTATAAAAGTGGGAGCAGGTCCTGCGTAGAAAATTATCGTGGAATAGCAAAGCTCTCCGCCATTCCCAAGTTATTCGAAGCCATCATTACCAATTATCTAGCATTTTCGATCCCAACACTGATTGCAAGTTCTCAACATGGATTTTGTAAAGGCAAATCAACCATAACTAATTTACTTGAATTCACTACCTACGTCTCGAATGGGTTTAGAAATAATTTAAGCACTGACGTTATATACACCGACTTTAGTAAAGCATTTGACAAAGTTTGCCACGCTTTACTCATACATAAACTTGATCTCATAGGCTTTCAACCTGGTTTTACTCGTTGGATCTCCTCCTATCTTTGTGGTAGAACACAACGTGTAATTTTAAAAAATACGTATTCAAATGCCATTGATGTCTCTTCTGGTGTCCCTCAGGGCAGTCACCTTGGCCCGGTTCTGTTTTTGCTATTCATAAACGACATGTGTACAACAATTAAGTACTCTAAAATCTTGTTATATGCTGACGATGTGAAACTATTTAAGTCATATGCGTTGACGGAGGAGCGTTCTTTGCTTCAAACGGACTTAGACCACTTAGTTACTTGGTGCAACGTAAACTATATGCCGCTTAATCTGGCAAAATGTAAATTCATGTGTTTCTCTCGTGGAACTCTTCAACCAGCTTCTTATTCGATAAACAATTATACTCTTGAACACGTTAATGTTTTTGTTGACTTGGGTGTGATGATGAACTGTAAACTTAGTTTCAATCCTCATATCGAGGCTACTGCCAATAAGGCCAGAGGTGTTTTAGCCTTCGTGAAAAGGTGGTCAAAAGAATTTAGCGACCCTTATATTACTAAGACCCTTTTTACTACATTAGTTAGACCAATATTAGAATACGGCTCGATTATATGGAATCCGCGTTATCAAATTCATATAGATAAGCTAGAATCTATTCAAAAACAATTCTTACTTTTTGCATTGAGAGATCTACGATGGGATCCTTCGTGTAACCTTCCTCCTTATACTAATCGCTTGAAACTTATCAATCTCCCTACCCTTGCTAGCCGTAGAGAAATGCTAGGTGTAATATTCATGTGTAAACTCCTAAATGGGTGGATTTCAAGCCCTCCTCTTTTGAACGAAGTTAACTTTAATGTTCCCTCACGAGCCTTAAGACATTTTAAACCTATTC
>CAXKVI010000001.1:20259237-20261737 GCA_964058755.1 Campiglossa producta | reverse complement strand
GAACACATATATTTGCATGAAGAGCTGCACACGAATCGGCAGCTGCACGAAAGTGGCAGAGCATGAAAGCTACATGCTGGTCGCCTGGCGGCGTACGCTTAGAAAAGTGGAAGAAGAAGCATTTGTTTACATTTTTCACCTTCGATTTTTGTGTGGCGTGGCTTTACTTTCTTTTTTTTTAAATAAAATTAATTGTTTCTTTTAAAGAAAAAATAGAAAATTTGTACAATCGGAAGAAATGTGTGTTAATAATGTGCGGAAAATGTATTAATTAATTAAAATTACAATTTTTACAGTTCTTTGTGTGTTTTTTTTTTCTGCAGCGTCGTGTGCAGATCTTGAGACGCAGGGAAATTCGTGCTCAGTGAAATGACGAGTACGCGCCTATGACGATGCGCCTCGTCTGCGCACTGCCTTACTTGTATCTCTCCATTTTCGAATAAAAAAAATTATAAAAATATAAAATAACCCCCTTATTCATAAAAAATATGAAAGGTTTAATAGCTCTTATAACTCAAAATTTGTGTGAAAATGTCATTTTAAAAAGCTTTATAAACCAATTTTATTTTTTATGAATATGGGGGTAATGATTTGTCAATTTACAAACTTCCATTTAGGAGCTAAAAAAATTGTATGCCAACCACTTTGCAGAGTTTTTTATTATTCTCGATCAGCGCGCCATCTATTGGAGTTTTCAATTTTACAATTTGTATCGTTATCTAGTCCTGAACTTTATGCTTAGTTTCAAGTACGTATGTTCGTATTTGAGTTTTTTAGTAGAACAATTATTTTGTGCTCGTGTTTTTATTTGGAAACCGAAACCGTAACCGAAACCAAAATAAATGTTGAAGAACGAAACCGGGCCTGTAATCGAAACACGTGACAAACCGAATCCTAAACCGGAACGTTATTTTAATCGGTTTCATATCTTGGATTGACCCTATAAATTTTTTTGGATTATCTGAAATGTACAGATCAAAATTGCTTCGAATAATTAAAAAGGGCTTATTTTATTGTAACCTGAAACCAAAAAAAACATTATGCTATGAGTTTGGGATATATTCAGAAAAGAGTGCGCTTTTATATTCCAAATTTTCTTTTTTACGCAGACGCATGTCGCACCGGGGTCAAAGTTCAGAATTATTTTTATTTTTCGAGTCTCCATGGAATACGATACGCCTAAACCATCTCCTATCTGGATACAAATTTATGTACGATATAGTTGACCGTGGTGCAACCTGTCTAGGGCGTTAGGCTGAAAAAATTTGTATATTTGGATTATAAGGACCACCCTCACATTCCACAAATCGTGGTTATATCAACTTGTGTAAATTTAGACATAAACTGCTGGTAACATGTTGTTTGTGATTATCGTTGTAAAATTGCAATAAAATGTTTAAAGTGTGGGCCATCATGCAAAGTCTTTCATTTCTTTGCCAATGTTTTCTTTGCTTTTTATTGCTGTTTGTTTTTATTTTAATTGCTGGATATAGTAAGTCCCCTTTTATACTTGGTAATTCTTGAATTCAAGTCTGCCGCGATATAGGCGAAGGAAGTGAGAAGAGAGGGGAAAAGTATACTTGAAAACGTGTAGACACGAATAGAAACACACAAAAGAGAACGCCAGCAGAGTTGAATTAAAGAATTTCTTGGTGTAAAAGGGCACTAAGGTTCTTAACTAAAAAAAATTGGATGTTTGTTTTCTCTACTGGGTAGTCGGAGCATGCTGATATAAGTATTGCTGAAACTTATATAATCTTATAAATTTTTAATACCTATATAAGCAAAAAAAAAAAGAATTTTTGAAAAAAATACATTTTATTATTTATTTATTTACTTATTGTGTATTCTAATTTTTATAAATATGCAGTTTAGGTCTTTTACGTAGAGATACATAAATATGTATGTATAATGTTAATATGTAAAAAAAATATAATTAGCTGTAATGTCATATAAACGTGTGCAATGTAACCCGAAATCCTTAATACAAATAGATAATTTTATTTATTTTTTATTTATAAAAACCAAAAAAAAATTAGAAAAATTCAACAAAACAGTAAATTACTTTAACTCTAATTCTCCATCATCCATCATTTTGCCACTCTCGTTTGTTTTCTTATCATTTTAGATTGTTCATGCGCTGGTAAATTGTCACCGGGTTACGAATCGGATGAAGAGAACGACACACAACCATTTAATCCGATTGCGACAAATGGCGAGGCATATCCATGGTTAGAGTTGGCGTTGCCAACATTTGCGCGTCCATTGCGTTATATGGTCACAATACATCCCAATCTGACAACGTTGGATGTAAAAGGTAAATAATTTGAGAGGTAGGGGTGACTTTATTGTAAAAATGTGAAGTGCAGTGTAAAGCACTCGAAAAGTTTTAGCTCGCTCTCTTGTTCAGTATAAAATTCACTATAACAAGTTCGTAAGTGGATAAAAGTAAACTAATTTGTATCAATTTTTCTACTTACATCCACAGGTCAAGTGACAA
>CAXKVI010000001.1:20254237-20256737 GCA_964058755.1 Campiglossa producta | reverse complement strand
TTGGATATTTTATACCCACTAACCAAGGTGGACTTTGTTGCGTTGCCCTCACTGGATCGTAATATTATTTCATCTTTGGGCTTGGTCACGCTAAAAACTGCCTTTCTCACCGACCCCACTTCAATAACAACCGAAGAGTATCAAAAGAGCGCATTACAAGTTGCCGAAGCTATGGTGCGTCAGTTTTTTGGTGGTATTACGTCGCGTAGGGTATTAAAGGATATTTGGTTGTGGGAGGGACTTATCAAATATTTGGGCATACATTCTCTCTCACCGCAGCAAACAAATTGGCCTTTGAGAGAAATGTATTTGCTGAAGATGGCAACAGCTGCTTTGGATATTGATGCCATACAGGGTTGGGATAGTATTATGAATGGCACGAAACACGATGGAAATAATGAAGAGTTCTTCATACAAAAGGTGAGTTTGAGTACAGTAAATAACCAAAGAATCGTAGAAATAATCTTCTCTTCTTCTTTATAGACCGCTGCCATATTTTCAATGTTACACACCGCCATCGGTGAGGATCGTTTTCGAAGTTGCTTGGGTGCTTTTCTCAAAATTAATCGTTTTAAAACTGCCGAGCCTACAGATCTTTGGACGATTTGTACCAAAAAAGCTACTGGTTCCAAAAATATCAAAGTGAGTATGAAGTAAAAGTCAATAAACTATCACATCAATACTCTAAGTTCTCTTAAACTGAGAAGATTTTATGTAATAGAAAACTGATCGAGAGAGACTCAATTTTGAGAACGGATTCTAAAGATAATGAATGAAATCAAAATTTCTTGATATAAGTTTTACTGACGGATCTAAAATGGTCTGAAGAGTAGGAGCACTGAACTTCAAAACACTCTCGGCCATGCTCCTATCCATGAATTTCTCAGCTTCAGCGAGTGTATTTCAATCTGCTATCAAGGTACCCACAACTTTTGGCTTTTAAAGGGTCTTGAAGTCAGTGACCGCCCCACTATGAAGCACAATCTTTTACCATTGTGAAACTGAATAAAGTAGTTGTAAGCGACTCGGATGTGTCTGAAACATGATACCTCGTGCCGCAGCTACGTTCTTAAGGGGCCGAAGAGACGATGAAACATTTACAGTGACATCGTGACCCTCCCGGAGTACAAGGTTAATAACACCTTGGAAATTTGTCACTCTTCTTACAAAACCCTTCGTTGATTCATTCACGGAAGTTATAGAGGTCTCGCCATACCAACAAACCAACCCGCATTGCAAGGTTTTCCGTCGAAGTTTATTCGATTTTGGTGGAAAATACTTTGATATCAAGATGTTTTTCAGTAGGAATCTTTTGTAACCGAGTTTTTTCTGTAGAAATCACAATAACAACACGATATCTTCTAGAAGATTCCGACGACTGGAGCTTGTACAAGCTTTAGCCTACCTTTGTCATAGGCCGAGGGGTTTCCCTGTTAACCTATTATATATGATATATGTTTTACTTGATAAAGAGCTATTCCGCAATGGGTGTCAGGGTCCCGATATAGCGATATCTTTTGGATGGGATTTTGAATATACTAAATTTCAAGCTCTTCAAATTAATTGTTGCCGTCGAATGTTTTTGCAGGGTTGCCACCTATTTGATTTCTTTTCTATTCTCTATTTTTGTATCTATTTAATTGTATCAAGATCCAACGAGCCTGCCCCTAGTTAAACTTACTTTTATTATCTAGGACATGATGAACCTGTGGACACATCAACCGGGCTTCCCCTTACTCACAGTGACCAAACTAGGCAATAGCGTATCCATATCACAAAGACCATTCAAACCAGCTGACTTTCTTGCCATACACGATGAGACTTACGATGGCAACAACTACAACAAAACCGTAGTAAATGTAACAGAAGCACCGACCACAGTAGCGCCAAAGACAACAAATAAAACGAAACAGCCCACACACATGAAATGGATATTCCCAATAACTTATGTAACCAATATAAATAATGTCAGTGAGACGCTTTGGCTGCAAAATATTGATGGTAAGTTTAATTAGCAAAACACCTTGAAGTTATTATAATCCGTAAACTCAATCGATTTTAGTCACCTTCAATGTACCGGAAAATGTGAAATGGATCAAGGTGAATGCATTGCAATCGGGCTACTACCGCGTTTTGTACAACGACGACAATTGGGCTAATCTAATTGAGGAACTTTCTAATAAGCCTGATAAGTTTTCGAGTGAGGTGAGTCGATTGAGAATCACTGCTTTTTTTCTTTACTCTCAACAAATATTTTCGTGCCTCTCTTTTTAAGGATCGCATTGGCCTACTCTCGGATTCCTTTACTCTTTGTCATGCTAACTTATTGCCATGCGAGATCACCATGAATATGATTCAATATTTGCCTAGTGAAACGAATTGGGGTCCAATGACTGTAGCGCTGAGACATTTGGAGAAATGGCGTCGGATATTGAAATATTCTGAATGTTTTCTAATGTTATCGGAATTTATTAAAATGAAATTGGCAACGGTTATTGAG
>CAXKVI010000001.1:20236737-20251737 GCA_964058755.1 Campiglossa producta | reverse complement strand
ATGGAAGTGCTAAATATGACGCTGAGTAGTGTGGCGGCCAATGTTGAGTGGGTGGCACGTTCGCAAACATCATTATATAAATGGGTGGAGAGTAATTTGCATTCGCATTGATTTGAGAGCACAGCAACAACTGAAACAACTCTTTAAAGAATTTTTTTTTTTTTTTGTAATTTTAGTTTAAAGGTTAATCATCTACTACTTTTAAAATCATTGTATAAGACATACTACATCTTCAGTCAGTCATAACATAAGCATTTTCATATACAAATATGTGTTCACATATTTAACAAATCATACTATATATAGCTATGTATAGTAAACTCATGTATTTCCTCATTTGTAATTATGTTCCTTATATACTATTAATACATACTACATAAACATATTCATACAAACTTGCATAGTACATACAAAGAATTCATAAATAACGCAGTTTTAAGTATTGAAAGAAAGTTAAACAATGTGCAGAGTAAATAGTGATTCTATCTAGACTAGAATTAGCTATAGGATAGGAAAAAAAAATGAATAGCAGAAAATGAGTTTATCATATCATCTGAAGGGTCAGATACATACCTACATATATGTAGGTAAGTTTTTATAATTTTGTTGTATAGGAAATAAGAACACATTTTGTTATTTTTTAATTCCAAAAAAAAAAAAAAATTTTTTTGTTTATTCAGTTTTTTTAATATTTTTTTTACCACTCTTATATTCCCAGCGAGCATTCAGAAAGAGAAAGTGTCAGTAAGGAGTCCAAAATAAAATAAAACACTATGAAATAAAACAAAGGTAAGCTAAATAAAAATTAAAAAAAAAAATTTTTTTAAAATAATAAAATTAAATAAAATGAAAAAAAAACAAAAAAAAAAGATATAACATGAAATAAAATAAAAAATAGGAGAGAAGGAGAAAAAAAAATAACTTAAACTAAAATAAAATTAAATTAAACTAAATTAAATTAAATTAAATTAAATTAAGTTAAATAAAATAAAATAAAATAAAATTAAAATAAATAAAGTTAAATAATAAAGTTAAATAAAATAAAATTAAATTAAATTAAATTAAATTAAAATAAAATAAAATAAAATTAAATTAAATTAAATTAAATTAAATTAAATTAAATTAAATTAAAATAAAAAAAATTAAATTAAATAAACTAAAATAAAATAAAATAAAATAAATTAAAATAAAATTAAATTAAATTAAAATAAATTAAAATAAAATAAAATTAAATTAAATTAAATTAAATTAAAATTAAATTAAACTAAATCAAATAAATTTAAATGAACAGAAATGAAACAAAGCAAAATACAAAAAATAAACTAAAATAAAATTGAACTAAATTTAAATAAAATAAAATAGATATAAGTGAAAGTATGTAAAATCAAATCAAATAAAATATAAAAAAAAATTAAATTAAATTAAATTAATTGAATTGAAATTAAATAAAACAAAATTTGAATTAAAAAAAATTAAGTTGATTTAAATTAAATTAAATTAATTAGGTAAAAAAAAATTAAATTAAAATAAATTAAAAAAATAAAAAACAAAAAAAAAATTAAATTAAATTAAAAAAATAAAATAACACAAAAAAAGTAAAATTAAATAAAATAAAATATAAAAAAATTAAATAAATAAAAAAAAAATAAAATAAAATTAAATAATTTAAAAAAGACTAAAATTAAATTAATTAAAATAAAATTAAAAAAACAAGAATAGAAAAAAAATTGTATCAATTAAAGTAAAAATACTAAATTAAAATTAATTATTATTAAATAAAAAATATTGGTATTAATAATACCGGCTATGTGTCCTTTTTTGGGCTTATATCTGCCATGAGGCACTTCATTTCTGACTTCTCGATGCACTCCTGAAGAGTGTAAATCAGGCAAAGGCAGATAATGGAACAAATGTCCAAAAATCTAAGAACCAAATTCACACAGATTGACTTGGCCTCTCGAAAAATGAAATTGTTGCTGTGCTTGTGAGAGCGCTATGATCCTACTGACCAATCAATGGTGCTTGGTAGTGAGCGAGGGAGCAAAAACAGATAATTTCATTCGTGCGATGACCGCTCTTTCACTAATATACCCTGCATTTCCTTTGTTGCCGGGCCCTCGTGTAAATACACCGTTTTTCTACTCTTATCTCGCGCTCTAAATGTTTGCTGGAATACATTAATTCAATTGTTAAATTTTCATTTAAATTCAGAATTTGCATTACCATAAAATGTATCTCAATATGTATTTATGTATAATATAAAAAAAAAACAGTATATCAGTAAACCTTCCACTTCCCATATACATACTAACATACATACATACATATTTACTAATAGATATTAAACTCCAAACCATATTTTTTTATATATGTAATTTAGGCATATAAATAATTAATATATTAAAGTTAGAAAGCGCCAAGGCATGGTATACATATATAGGTTACAAAACAGAGCTGCATAAATATCGATTTTAATATCGAAACATTCTTACGCTAAAGCTTATTATTTTTTATCGATTTTCATTTTCTTGCCATTGATTTATGCTCTGCAGTTCTCTTTTTCAGAGAAGCAGCTTATCGATTTTTTTTTACTTAAATATCGATTGTAACAAGTGCGACGAATATCGTTAATTTTGTAGTTCTTTTTTAAGGAATATTATGCAAAATGATGTAGATATTTATTGATATGACAGCACTAAAATAAGTACTGAATAGTTAGTCTTGTGATATTATTTAAAAATTTATTTAAGTTTCAATAAGATAAGTTAAGTTATTTGAA
This sequence comes from Campiglossa producta, assembly GCA_964058755.1. Lineage (NCBI taxonomy): Eukaryota > Metazoa > Arthropoda > Insecta > Diptera > Tephritidae > Campiglossa > Campiglossa producta. The sequence continues at coordinate 20,248,958 of CAXKVI010000001.1, read as the reverse complement.
TACTTTTAAGGAACAGTGCACACGAAGCATATCTTCTACTTGATACAAAGTTATTGATAAAATAAAATAAAATAAAGTAAAATTAAATGAAAATAAAATAAAATAAAATAAAATAAAATAAAATAAAAATTAAATTAAATTAAATTAAATTAAATTAAAATAAATTAAAATAAAATAAAATAAAATAAAATAAATTAAAATAAAATAAAATAAAATTAAATAAAATTAAATAAAATTAAATAAAATAAAATTAAATTAAATTAAAATAAAATAAAATAAAATAAAATAAAAATTAAATTAAATTAAATTAAATTAAATTAAAATAAATTAAAATAAAATAAAATAAAATAAATTAAAATAAAATAAAATTAAATAAAATTAAATAAAATTAACTTCAATTAAATTAAATGAATTTAAATTAAATAAAACAAAATTTAATTAAATAAAATAAATTTTAATAAAGTATAATAAATTTCTACTGCATCCCACTTAAAATATTTACCAAAATGACAACTTGTCAAAAAAAAACAATGCAATTTCTTTAAGTCACAGCACTACTCACTGTCTTCGTACATCAGTAACATTTAATTACTCAAAAAGAGTTGAAATGTTTTTTCAACTGACATTCTTCAGTTTACAGTTTTTCGACGTCCTGTGTGCACTGTGCCTAATTTAGTGTTATGTCTCTAATTTTTAAATCATATTTAATACTTGCATCCACTTCACAAATCCTTCAAGCTGTGCAGTACACATGAAACACTATGCCGGCAGTGGTGCCACTAGGCGCATGAGTGATATTTCAACCCTCATTTTTTGTTTGTAGTATGCATTTGGGCGTCGTGCTTCTTGGAATGATTTCTTTGGACCTAAAAATTTTGAAAAAACCCGAAGTTGAATGAATTCAAAATTGAAGTCTACAAATTTTCAAAGATTCATTTTTTGAACTAATAAAATATTTATTTTTGTTTTTTATTTTATTTTACTATATTTTGTTTATTAATTTTTATACCTTTCATGAAGATGAGATGGTCCGATGTTTGTAAGTATGAGGAGAAGAAAAGATGGACCCATCAATAAGTATACCGAAATTATCAGGATGACGAGATGAGTTGATTTAGGCATGTCCGTCTGTCCGTCTGTCCGTCTGTCTGTTTGAACGCAAACTAGTCCCTCAGTTTTTGAGATATTTGGATAAAATTTTGCTTGCGGCCACCATTTTCTAATATAGGAATCATTTGTCGGAACCAGCAAGATGGGACCAATATTACATATAGCTCCCATACAATCGATTGTTCCGATAAACGAATTTTGGGCTATAGCTCCTGTAATTAAACACGTAGGAACGTGAAATTTTTTAAGTATTGCTATTTTTATATGTGAAGTATCGATGTTGAATATTATCGAGATGGGATAAATATTTCACATAGCCCCCATACAATTGATTGTTCCGATAAACGGATTTTGGGCTATAACTCCTGTAATTATATAGGTAGGAACGTAAAATTTCGTTACTATTGCTCCTTTAGATTGTGGAATGTCGATGTTAAAAATCAATTAGATTGACCAATATAACACATCGCCCCCATATAATCCGATAATTTCGGTATGAGTTAAATTCACACAGTCTGTACTGGAGATCGAACATTGAAAATCGTGACGCTTATTCATGAAAGGTAAATAGCCTTCGGCACAGCCGAAGACAGCTTTCCTTACTTGTTTTTATCTGAATTTGTTTCATTTTATTTTTTTTATTTTTTTTTATATTTTTCTATTTGATTTTTTTTTTTATTTTAGTTTATTTTATGTAATTTTATAAGTGGTCATTTGGAAACTTTTTATGGATTATTTTCGCTGAAAAAAAACTGCAACAAAAATTATTCGATCGGTTAATAGTCCATACAAATTTTCAGTTTTTTCTTACTTCTTTTCTTTTATTTTTTTTTTTATTTCTTAATATTTTATTTTTTATTTTATTCTATTTTATTTTATTTTATTTATTTTTTTTTTATTTTAAATTTTTTTATTTTATTTATATTAATTTTTTTATTTTATTTAATTTTTTTTATTTAATTTAATTTTTTTTTATTTTACTTTATTTTATTTTTTTTTAATTTTGTTTTTTTTTTATTTTTATTTAATTTTTTTTATATTTTTTTATTTTATTTATTTTATTTTTTATTTTTATTTTTTATCTTTTTTTATATTCTTTTTACTTTTTTCTTTTCATTTATATTGTTTTTTATTTTCCGAAAAATTTTTTATGGTAAAATAAATTTAAATTTTTGTCTTAAATTATAAGAAAAATATTTATTTTTTTACGCCAACCAAGCCCAAGTAATGCTTATTATGGTAAATGTTTAAATTTTAAAGCTGCACAGCGTTATCAACTCACTTTAGTAAATAGATTGTATGCTGTCATTCATTATTTGTACTTATGCACTTTTATGTATCAGCAACCCAGCAAACAAAAAGCATTTAGAATAGATTCAATGTATAAGTATGTATGTCACTTTTTTTTTAATATATACCTAAATTCAACCAAAAAATTTCTATTTAAAATAAAATAAATTTATTCAATGTATTAAAATAAATCATTATTATTGTTTTAATAATGACGAAACAACTTATGAAACAATTTACAAATTTGAATAAATTAAAACGACGAGCAGAGAAACACATTGAATGTAAGTAAGTAGGAACAAAAAAAATGTGTAGTAAATATATAAATGTACCAACATATATGACTTTAGTTTTAGTTTAGCTTATTTTTTTAGATAAATACTTAATACAGTATGTGCAAAAATTATGTTTCCAAAATTTACTTTTTTAATTTCGATACAGTAAAGTGTTGTCACTTGAATTTTTAATTTGTAAGGCTATTAAAAGAGGGACAAATATTATCCGTGGAAACATATTTTTTTTTAAATACTGTTTATGTGTTGTTTTTTTTTTACAATTAATATTAGTTATACTTACTTGCGCTACAAACTATAAGTTCAAAGTTCTAGCAGTTTCCTAATTAACTCAATTATAGTTACACTAATTTTAGTACTATTTTTACTACTAATTTTACTACTAATTTTACTACTAATTTTACTACTACTTTTACTACTATTTTTACTACTAATTTTACTACTATTTTTACTACTATTTTTACCATTATCTACTCACACTATAGCTAAATTACCACTATATTTGAGGCTTATTAAATTAGTTTTTAAAACTATTTTTTTTTTTCAAAACTATCAAGCAACTGTTAGTGATTTTTATTAATAAATTTAGTTCAATTTTAAAGCAATTTTTTTATTATCACTTAAAAAAGTTAGCTAATAACTAAAGAAAAAAATAATAAATTAGTAATATTGTTTAACTTTCTACAGAAATATTAACAAGTTTACACTGGTGTTGGATAAAAAGCGCCAGTCTTTGGCAAAACACCATAAAAAATTATGTATTTTACGAGAAAAAACGCATTCAGAGAGCAGTAAAAAGTAGTAAAAAAATGAAGTGAATGCAAATGTAAAAAAAACAATCGAATAAACAATTTAGTGAAAAAAATAGATATTACATTTTGGAGATATTTTACTCTTTATTACTAAAACTTAGCTAAAACTATAAAATAAATAAATAGTATGAAAAGTAAAAAGACGCATGAAAAAGTAAATAAAAAGCTAGCATGAATGATGATAAAGAAAGTAAAGAGAAACACTTTAATAAAATGGCTTTTTGTGAACAAAAAAACTTTATAGACAACTTTACAGTAGTTTTTACAATAAACCAGAACAAGAAAGACAAAATTTATAAAGCAATCACTTAACATAGAAACTTACATGCAAACAAGTAAAAAATATTACAGATAACAATACGATAGCTGATACATTTGTATACCTTTCATGAACATGAAATGGTATTATAACTTTGGTCCGATGTTTGTAAGTATGATAAGATGAAGAGATACACCTATCAATAAGTATACCGAAATGATCAGGATGACGAGATAAGTTGATTTAGCCATGTCCGTCTGTCCGTCTGTCTGTTTGAACGCAAACTAGTCCCTCAGTTTTTGAGATATTTGGCTGAAATTTTGTATGCGGCCACCTTTTTCTAATATAGGCATCATTTGTCGGAACCAGCAAGATCGGAACTATATTACTAATAGCTCCCATACAATCGATTGTTCCGATAAACGGATTTTGGGCTATAACTCCTGTAATTAAACACGTAGGAACGTGAAATTTTGGAAGCCGCGATATTTATATATATGAAATATCGATGTTGAAAATCATTGAGATGGGATAAATATTTCACATAGCCCCCATACAATCGATTGTTCCGATAAACGGATTTTGGTAGATAACTCCTGTAATTATATAGGTAGGAACGTGAAATTTCGTAACTATTGCTGTTTTAGAATGTGGAACGTCGATGTTAAAAATCAATGAGATTGGACCAATATAACACATCGCCCCCATATAATCGATAGTTCCGATAATTTCGGTATGAGTTGGTATGAGCGGAAGTTAAATTCACACAGGCTGTACTGGGATCAAACAGTGAAAATCGTTACGCTTATTCATGAAAGGTATTTAGCCTTCGGCACAGCCGAAGACAGCTTTCCTTACTTGTTTAACTTCAGTTATAAACTTTATGTGGCGGAGAAGAGTTTTTATAAGTATACCAGACTTAGGGCCGTTTGCATAAAAGCTGATAACGACAATCGCCCGATTAGCGGCGTTAATCGACGTATTTTCAAAGAGAATATATCAACAAGAGCCACCACTCGTTATGAAAGCAACGAAAAAGATGGATGCAGTTTTCTTTCAGGGTTTCGGTAATTTCGATATAAATATGTTATTGTCTAATCAAAACAAAATGTGTAAAAGAAATTAGACGAGAAATGAAATAACACAACAGTCGAAACAAAAATTTACCAGCAAGCAGGAACAGCTGATCGGTGACATAGCAAAAGAACAACAAAAAATGTAAATTCAAATTGTTAGCCAATCAGACACGTAACAGCTGTTTTTTCTGCAAGTTTCTGCTGAACCCTGTTCGACGAAAAATTAGCAGAAATGCGATTTTGACAGCTTTTTACAAGACTCTCTTCTGCTGACAGTTCTTTGCTGGAGATTTCAAGAAACAAAGCTATTATCTTTGTCTTTGGTATGGTTAGCTGTCAAGTTAATCAGCGAGTAGCCGGTATAATCAGCGAGTTATCGACTAATCGCCCATCACTAATGTGATGCAAACACTCGCGATTAATGAGGACAGCAAAAGCGCAATAGAGATAGCGATAGCTACACACAAGAAACATTTGTGCAGCAACAAAAGAGATAGAAATATATTTTCTAATATGAGCGAACCCAAGAAACAGTTATATGTATTAGGGTGGGTCGATTTGTATGAACGCAAGTTAACCCATAGCGTGCCAACGATTTTTCGATAGGTTTTGGGCTTAAGCGGGCTACTCACCTGCCAAGAAATGTCAAACTCCATATAAAAAAACGCTCAAGAAATGGTCAAGAAACGTTTTCATACGTCAAATTTTCTTGAGCCAATACTCAGTTCATAAGAAAAAATACAGCACTTTTTGATAGTTGGCAAGCTCGTATATATTTCTTGAGGTAAACGTGCAGATTCACGGCAAGGGTGAGTACATGTCACGCTAAACATATTTTGTACATTTTTATAAGAGTAATTTGCAAAAAAATGGAAAATTTGGTAAACGTCAAAATTTCTTGACCAGGCACAAGAAATATATGCTCTTTTTTTTCTTGAGGCATTTCTTGGCAGGTGAGTAGCCCGCTTTAGGAAAAAAAAGTTCCACTACGCATACCCAAAAAAATAACTTTCGAGCCTGGAAATTTCACTTTTTTGATTTTTTTTTCGGCTTTGATTTTTACTACTAAAAAAATTTCATTTGATTCTAAAATGTTCATTTATAGCCTATCCGACTCAAAAATGTCCGCTAAAAATGTTGGCGATAACAGTTTATTGAAAAAAATAAAATTATTTCTTCGGTTTTGGGGAGTGTTTTGGTCAAAAAATTTACCCTTTCGTCATTTTTAAAATTATGCGCTTAAAACGATGGCAATAACAGTATTTGAAAAAAAAAAAATATTTTCGGGTTTTGGGACTTGTTTTGATCGAAAAATCGAATTTTTCGACTTTTTTTATTTTCAAGGCTCCAAATTATTTTTTATATATTTTTTTCCGTGTCAATCGGCGTTTTCCCAAGTGTGGTAAATGCCGTTTTTTTGCAAAAAGAAAAAACAACACTTTATTTAATGAAGTTATAGACGAATTTTGGTCGAAGAAATATTTTTTTTTTTTTTCAAAACACTGTTATCGCCAACGTTTTTATCGGACATTTTTGAGTCAGATAGGGTATGAATGAAAATTTTAGAATCAAATGAAATTTTTTTTAGTAGGTCATGAAAAAAACCTTAAAAATCAAAGTCGAAAAAAATGAAAAAGTAAAATTTCGCAGGCTCGAATTTTTTTTTTTTTTTGGGTATGCGTAGTGGAACTTTTTTTCCTGAGCCCAAAACCTATCGAAAAATCGATGGCACGCTATGGTTTATTGAATCGACCCGCCCTAATATGTATGTATATCGGTTATAAATTTTGAATAGATCGATTATTATCTCAAATCGATCGATTATAGTCCCAAATCGAACGACTGTATTCTCAAATCGATAAAATCATAATTCTCAAATCGAAGACCATTTGAAATCAATACATTTTCAGCTAAGATTGGAGGTGTTCGAAAAAATATTTTGAAATAGGGCGATCTTCCACTATCAGAAAAAATATAAATTCAGGTTGACGGCAACTGAATATCTTCTCCGCTCTCTCCGCCATACATATATGTGCATATGTATGTGTTAAGTAGTTCAGTATATTTAAAAACACTTTCCAAACATTTTAAAAAAATGTTTATAGTTTTTTGCTTTGCTTCTTACATAACTTCATTCAAATTTCTTCCGTCCAAATTATTTCATATTTTACATACATACATTCAAGCGTATCAAAAAGGAGAAAACAACAAAATTTTGGCTTATACCCCTTCATACTAAGGGTTTTTCTAAGGAAATTTCAAAAAAAAAAAAAACACTGGTAACCCTGAAAAAAGGGTTCATTTTTGAATTTTTCTGGACTAGTTTTTTATTTGGACTAGTAAGATTAGTAGACAAGAGAAGTCGATGTACAAACTAGTATTTTTCTGAGTAGCTCACTGCAGAGATGGGTTGCTTTTGTGGGTATTTGGAAATCATTTTTTTACACCCTGTGGATTTAATGATATGATGAGGTACTCTAAGTCCTCTAACCTATTTTTTTTTTTTCATTTTTGGTGAGTAACTTAATGTTTCACTGTAGAAAAGGGTTGTTTTTGTGGGTGATTCGAAATTATTTCATTTTTACCACCCTGTGGCTGGAACAAACCAGTTGAGTTACTTAGATAGAAATCAGTTTTGTTACTCTTCTGGTTTATTCTTCATTTATTTCTATTTTTGTGAGTAATTTGGTGTTTAACAGTAGGGAAGGATTGTTTTTGTGTATTCGAAAATTCGATGGTTCTTACCACTCTGTGACTTAAATGATAAGATGGGGTACATGGGTAGATAGAAAGCAGTATTTTTAATACTTTAGTTTATTTTGTGTGTTTTATTTTTATTTTTTGTGATTGGTAAGGTGTTTCAGAAGTAAGTGTGTACTTGAAAGTCAGACGATTTTTGTCGTCTGTTTATTTTAGTAGCTGTTGATTCACTGCAGACAAGATTTGATTTTATAATTATTTGAAGATTTTTTGTTTTGCACCACCCTGTGGCTTGAACGATAAGATAAGGTACATAGGTAAGAATCAGTTATTTTAGTCTTTTGGGTAGAAATTAGTCATTTCCATACTTTGGTTTATTTTGTGTGTTTTATTTTTATGTATATTTGGTCAGACGAATGCATGCCTCCGGATTGGAATTTAAGTGTGCTTTGCCCAATCCACAAGAAAGGCGATCCCGCTAACCGCACCAACTACCGCGGAATTAGTCTTCTTAATATCGCATATAAGGTTCTTTCTAGCGTGTTGTGTGAAAGGCTGAAGCCCATCGTAGACAAACTGATTGGACCTTATCAGTGTGGCTTTAGACCTGGTAAGTCTACCATCGACCAGATTTTCACGATACGCCAAATCCTGGAGAAGACCCATGATAAGATAATCGACACTCACCATCTCTTTGTCGATTTTAAAGCCGCTTTTGACAGCGTAAAAAGGAATTGCCTGTATGCCGCCATGTCTGAATTTGACTTCCCTGCAAAGCTTATACGGCTTTGTCAAATGACGTTGAGCAATACCAACAGCTCCGTCAGAATCGGGAAGGACCTCTCTGAGCCATTTGAAACCAAACGAGGCTTCAGACAGGGCGACTCCCTTTCGTGCGATTTCTTCAATCTGATGCTGGAGAAGATAATTCGAGCAGCAGAGCTAAACCGCAATGGTACAATCTTTTACAAGAGCGTGCAATTGCTGGCGTATGCCGATGATATTGATGTCATTGGCCTTAACAACCGCGCCGTAAACGCTGCCTTCTCTGGACTGGATAAGGAAGCGAAAAAAGTGGGTCTTGCCGTGAACGAGGACAAGACGAAGTATTTGCTGTCATCAAAGAAAGAATCGGCGCACCTGCGCCTTGGCAGCCATGTCACTGTTGATAGTTACAAATTTGAAACTGTGAGGGACTTCGTCTATTTGGGAACCAGTATCAACACCGAAAACAATATCAGTCTAGAAATCCAGCGGAGAATCACTCTTGCCAACAAGTGCTACTTTGGACTGAGTAGGCAATTGAGAAGTAAAGTCCTCTCTCGAAGAACAAAGATCACGCTCTATAAGTCTCTCATCATACCTGTCCTGATGTATGGCTCAGATTCATGGACAATGTCAAGAGAAGATGAGATGGCCCTTGGAGTATTTGAGAGAAAAGTTCTCCGGAAGATTTATGGTCCTTCCCGTGATGCCAACGGCGAGTATCGAAGGAAATTTAACGACGAGCTGTACGAGCTCTACGCAGATCTGACCATAGTCCAGCGAATTAAAGCCCAAAGACTCCGCTGGCTGGGCCATGTTATGCGAATGGACAAAGAAGCTCCAGCACAGAATTCGGCAGCAGAGGAAGGGGGAGGCCTCGACTGAGATGGAAACAACAGGTGGAGGATGACTTGAACTCCCTTGGGGTTTCCAATTGGCGTCCGTTATCGCTAAAAAGGAATGACTGGCGTGCTTTGATACGAAACGGCCAAAATCGCTTAGGCGGTTAAGCGCCAATAAATGATGATGATGATGATATTTGAAAGTCAGTCGATATTTGCCACCCTGTGGCTTGTACGATACGATAGGATACATTGGTAAAAGTACGTTATTTTAGTGTTCCGTTTTTTTAGTATCTAGCTTGGTGTTTCACTCCAGAGAAGGATTGTTTTTTTAACTGTATTTGAGGATTTTTTATTTTGCACCACCCTGTGGTTTGAACGATAAGCGGAAGTACATACATAGTTATTTTAGTATTTTGGTTAATTTTTTGTATGTACTTTCTTGATTTTTGTGAGTAGCTTGGTGTTTCACTCAAAATATGTATTGTTTTTGTGGGTATTTGATATTTTTTTTTATTTTTAACACTCTGTGGCTTAAACGTTTTTTATACATGTATGTATAGGTAGAAGTTAGTTATTTATTAACATTCTGGTTTATTTTATGTAAAAAAACACAGCACTTAAGGTGACCAGATTATTTACTTTTGTTTCAAAATTCTCTTAAAAAACTACTTAGCATAGGGTGTGTACGACAAATGCGCTTTTGTATAAAATCATCTTTAAAACTTATTCAACAATCATTCTACCACATGCTACTTAGTTAAAAGAAGTATTATTTGTATGTAAATATGTATATTAACATCTTCGGCAATTCTTTTAACCGATTTTTACAGCAATTTCACTCCAACAATTCAGAGGAAAAACATACGTACCCATACTAAAAACTTTTGATACGCTAAAATCATACAAAAAAAAAAACACAACTTTATCATCTTGTATGTGTATTTGTTTTATAGTATGTACTATTTTCAAATTATATACATTTGTTTCTATATAATTATACAAATTAGTTAATTAATTTTCAATAAAGTAATATTTGTTAATAAATTTTTTTTTTATTGATTACTTTTTTTTTGTAATTCAAAAAAGTATGTAGAATTTGATAGGAATCAAATATTATACAACAAGCTATAAGTACTTATACATAGAGATGTGAGTAAAAACACAACAACAATTTAAGTTAAGGTAAATGGGAATATAGAAACTAAACAAAACAAAAAAAAAACAAAAAACTAACAAAAATATCTAATTAAATAAAATGTAATCCCAAATGTGTATATATACATATGTACTATATTTTTGTGTGTTTTATTTATCTAACACAATGGAAAAGGGAGTATGGTAAGTTGTCACGCAAGTATTTTATAAATTTGAATTTAACCCGTTTTAACACTGCTATTGGCACGTCATAACGATGTGATATAAGCTTTATTATCACTGAACTGGGTGAAGTGGCAAAAAAAAGTGAGACTTGCGGTGAACGCAGATAGGCGAAATACTTGCCAAGAGCAGAATATTTTTTTCTCTTTAACTAATTAATTTACCAAATATCTTTTTAAAGTATTTTTGAAGTGATAACATCTTAAGCGGTGCTCGCGTTCAGAATTTCAAACTAAACCGAGAAGTATTATGGTCAAATTTTTCTTTTTTTCATTAATATTGAGCAAGATATATAATATATTTTCAGGCATGGTTGCCACGTAACCAAATTTTATATAATCCTTCGTATTTTGTTCATTGTTTCGGGAACGGCTAAAGTGATTTGGATAGATAATATTGTGGCGAATGTTATCAAGAATCGCTCATCTCCCAACTCCAGCATAATTCCACCACTAGCGTCACTACCACAACTTCATACAGCTATTTAGGTACATAATGCGAGAGAGAGGCAGCTTGCTTATTTGCGAATGTGGCACAAAGAGGAGATGACGATAGATAAACGTTTCGAGAACACTGTTGCACGAATAACCCATAAATGTGTAGACATTTCTAGGTTATGAAGCTGCTGTCTGCTATCAATCAGTTTATTTTCAAGCGTTGTACAGTGAAATACTGAACAGTGAGTTAACCCGCGATATTGTATTACGGTTTTTAGTAGTGAATAAAGCGCACTATTTATTAGGCAGAATCTGAGTGTTTTATTTAACGTACAGTGATCGAACTCAGGAAAAATAATCGAAGAATCATCAAATTCATCACAATATGCTTCATTCGAAGACTTTCTACTTGGGTGTTGCCACTTCGCGCAGTTTACAGGGTTGCCACCTATCTCGTTCTTTCAAATATTGAACAAGATATGAAAATTGGGTATCAAATTAAAGGTATTTTCGGTCTTATACCAAAGAATATATTTTTAGGCAAGGTTGCCACCTTACCCCATTTTATTTATTTATTCGTATCTTGACCAATGTCTTCGGGACGGTTAAGGCGATTTGCATACAATTTGGCATATAGACCGTATGCTTCATTCTAATACTTATTTCTACTTGGCTGTTGCTACTTCGGGCGGTTTAACGGGTTGCAACCCATCTAAAATTTTTTTTTTAATATTGAGCAAGATACGTCAAAATGAGTATCAAAGGAAAGATATTTTCGGCCGTATACACACGAAGATATTTTTTGGCCAGGTTATGACCCGTGAAATTTTCAAATATGCCTCCCTGAAAAGTGGGCGGTGTCACACCTACTTTAAAAAAATTTATCAAAAAATCATAATATAATGACTTAGGGATTCATCCTACCAAACTATATCATTTTAGATATTTCCGTTACCGAATTATGTCAATTTAGGTGATTTTTGAAGTTTTCGATATCGAAAGTGGACGTGATTGGATGGCGATTTTATCCAATTTCGTCAGGTATACTCCCAACGATACTAGTATGCTTTGTGCCAAATTCCATCGTTATATCGTAATCAGTTTAAGATTTACCTCCAGTCGAATTTTCAACAAATGCCCCCTTTAAAAGTGGGCGATGCCACTCCCACTTTAAAAAATGTTAGAATGTTCTGAACTGGGAACCAGAAACGTTTGCACGGACAGAATCATAATTTATAGAACTCAATGAACACAATT
>CAXKVI010000001.1:20056737-20231737 GCA_964058755.1 Campiglossa producta | reverse complement strand
TTTGTAGTTTGAAAACTTCAAAAAAAAAAAATACACAACTTTCAAACATAAAAAAAAATACAATTTAAATTCATTTTGAAACTGCTGCTCGTTACTTACATCTTCATCGCTTTTTCTGCTGCTGTGAGGCCTTTCAGAAGTCGAGAGTCGACTGGACTGTTTGCTCCTGATGCCGGTGCCTTTTTGGTTTTGGAGTTTTTTTTTATATTATATTTTTTTGGGTGCACTCATCTTGGTCGTAGCCTATGACGAGCTCGTCATTCAAACATTTAAAATAGGACCTTAACTCTTCCCCCGCTGTAGAGCCTCACTGTGTTTTAATGTCCTTGTTACTCCACAAGGAAATTTATAAAATATTATGCAAAATTATATGTCCCTTGTAAAGCATCTTTTCATTCAAGAAAGGCAATGTAAGATATAATGTATCCCTTGTAGTGCATATTTTCATTCTTGAAAGGTAATGCATCTTTTCATTTATAAAAAGTAATATAAAAAGTTATGTAAACATGTATCTTTAGTTTTGTAGGCGAGCGACACATTACTTTTCCTATGACATCGCTGTAGAAAAATTCATGCATGTTTTCATGTATAGTCTATAGGAGCTATACATTACTTTATGCATTGCTGTACATTACCTTTTCCCACTGGGTTAGTACATTTGTGTGTGGGTGATTCCAAGTAAAGTCGACAATTCGAATAATATTAGCAGCTAGTTGGAACCGATTTAATTTAATTTTAAAGTGGAGTTTATTTTTTTATTATAAAAAAAGGATCGTCAAAAAAAAATTATTGTTTTTTTTTTTAAATCATACCAAATTCGTAATTAATGTTTTCAATATTTTGGAAATTACTGTTATTAAAAAATCAAAAATTTAAACTATTGAACTTTTCGAAATTTTTTTTTTTTAAATTTTTGTACATTCTAGTTAATTTGTAAAATAATGGAATATATGTATGTATAATTTAGAATAGAAAGTTAAAAAAAATTCAAAAACTTATATTTTTGAAAAAAATTAAACACAAAAAATTAGCTCCAAGATTTAATGCAGATCTTTAAATTTTACGATTTTGACAAAAAAAAATAAATAAAATTAATTAAATTAATTTCCAAAGTTCGTAATTGAATTTGTTTAAGTTTTTTTTATACCTTTAGTGTTCTTTTAGTACAGGCAAATTCTTACAAAAAAAGGGGCAACTGGCGATTTTTATCAGCGCAGATAATTCGGCTTACATATTTTTAAGAAGGCTAAATCAGCTTAAAAATAATTTTACGGGACACAGTATTTTCAAGATTGTGGGTGTTCCATAACACCCTAAAAAAAGTTTGCAAATTTTGAATTTTGAAAATTTTCTAAGATATTCATTTTTGATTTTTTATAATTTTAAAAAATTTTCAATTTTGAAAATTTTCTAAGATATACATTTTTGATTTTTTCAAACAAACACAATAAAAAAGAAATATTTGAATAAATTTAAAACTTATGTTAATAAAAAGCCCAAAAATGGAAATTTTTTAAAACTACAAATTTTAAAACTTTTTTTCAAAGTTTTTTTTTTTTTTTTGCATACATAATTCCAAGCATTTTCTGCGAAAGTAGTTTCCGAAATTTGAAAAAATAAATTTCGCAAAACAGCTTGAAAGGAAAAGATTTTCTTTGAAACTTTGGTGGACTTTTGACCGTTTGGGAAAAGATTTTATATAAGGAATTTTCATAGCTTTTGAAAAAACAAACAATTTTTTTTTGGCAGAACCTCGTTTTATGATAAAAGAAAACTCCCCGACGAAATTCATTAAAATAAATAAATTAAAATAAGATTCCAATAATCTGACGATTTGACATGAAAAGACTCAATTGTAAGTTAAGTTTTTGAATACTGTGGTGCTGTAGCTGTAGGACTTTCTGAGAGACCTCGTCGCTCTATTTAAGAATTTAATTCAAAAACGCCCTCTCTCAGAATTTTTCAAAATAACGTCTCAAAATTTGATTCACAATGCTATATCTCAACTGAAAATATATTGAATTTTGGTTCAGATTTGTCGCTTTTACATGGAATGCCCCCACATGCATAACTCGCATGAGATAATTTATGCAGAGTGTTATATCTACGTTAAAAACAACTAAAAGAGAAATGACAGAAACAAATTTAAAGTAAATACCTAATTGTTTATTATTATTTTATTGGAAATTAAAGAAAATAAGTGGATGAAGTATTTAACTGACTACAATGTGAATGTGAGTGTGAAAGAGAAGTAAAATAAAAACAAACAAAAAAAAAACTAAGGAATAATAAAAACGAAAGAGAGTGTGAGTGAGAGTGAGAGGATTTGTCATCAATAAAAGTTGTGAAAAAAAGGAAAAATAACAACAAAACAAATGTGTTTTTCGAATGTTTTTATGAGAGAGATCTGATGAGAAATAAAAGCAAAGAAATCTTATCTTAAAATATTAAATAGAGAGTGCTGAAATAGTGTGAACTAATCTAACAAAAAAAGCAAATATTTAGGTAATTGTCTGCGAAAATACATTGTCTTCGGCTGAGCCGAAGGCTTTATACCTTTCATGAATAAGCGTCACGATTTTCACTGTTCGATCCCCAGTACAGCCTGTGTGAATTTAACTTTAGCTCATACCGAAATTATCGGAACTGTCGATTATATGGGGGCGATGTGTTCTGTTGGTCCAATCTCATTGATTTTTAACATCGACATTCCACATTCTAAAATAGCAAAAGTTACGAAATGTCACGTTCCTACCGATATAATTACAGGAGTTATCTACCAAAATCCGTTTATCGGAACAATCGTTTGTATGGGGGCTATGTGAAATATTTATCCCATCTCAATGATTTTCAACATCGATATTTTACATATAAAAATAGCGATGCTTCGAAAATTTCACGTTCCTAGCTCTTAAATTAAAGGAGTGATAGCCCAAAATCCGTTTATCGGAACAATCGATTGTATGGGAGCTATATGTAATATCGGTCCGATCTTGCTGGTTCCGATAAATGATTCCTATATTGGAAAATGGTGGCCGCATACCAAATTTCAGCCAAATATCTCAAAAACTTAGGGACTAGTTTGCGTTGAAACAGACAGACGGACAGACGGACATGGCTAAATCAACTCATCTCGTCATCCTGATCATTTCGGTATACTTATTGATGGGTCTATCTCTTCTTCTTCTCATATTTACAAACATCGGACTAAAATTATAATACCATTTCATGTTCTTGAAAGGTATAAAAACGGTGAAAAACGCAGTGTTAGCTACTACAATTACAAAGATTGAGTTTTTTAGAAAAAAGTGAAAAAATTTGACCTACGCACAAATACATCCCTACCTAATAAAAAAACAAGGTTACTTTTACAGAGCAACAAGTGTTTTTGTGTTTGTGTTTGTGTTTGTTTCTGTGCTACCGGCATTTGTGTGTGCTTCACTTCATTCACAAACATTTTAGCCGATTTTCCGGTAGAAAATAAATACAAAAAGAAAAGAGAAAAACCCTGTGACAACAACAAACAACACGTACACAACTCCCACCATACGCGCTCAACAAGCGAGCAGCTGAAGATATCGGAATTATTGCTAAATTCATACAATCGAAAGGTATTTTATTCGACTCTTTTCTTTTTGCTTGATATTTACGTTTTTGCTATCACTGGGACACGCTTATATACATCCATACATATAGGTATACAGTCAAATCGTTAGATAGGTGCAATCGACTTCTCCCGATTTGAATGAATTTTGTTTGGGAGTTTCCTTTTATCATAAAACAAAGTTCTGTCAAGAAAATTTTTTTTAAGTTAATTTAACAGTACCTGGGTGACCGAGCTTGCTCGGTGCTATCAATTTAGCGCTAACTTTACTTACCCAAAATAATCTCAAAACGACCCTAAAATAAAAGACCATTAAATGTTCCCAAGATGATCTGAAGTTGAACCCAAAAATGATTCCAAAATGACCCCAAAATGACCGAAAAATGATCCCAAATGATCTCAAAATAACCCCAAAATTATCCCAAAGTGACCCCTAAATGATCCCAAAATGATCCCAAAACAATCCAAATATGATCCCTAAAATATACAATACGGGAAAATGGTAACCCTGAGCGGCATGCCCACTTGAAAATATTTTAGTTGGTATTTCGGCGAAAATACCTTTCATTGATGTGCCAATCTCGGTCCATAATTTTAAAAAATTTAGATAGGTGTCAACCCTGTACACCCCCCAAGTGGCAACCCTCAAGTGGATAGCTTCATAATCAATCATACCACCTATATGCCAAATTTCAAGCTGTTCCCGAGATAGTACCGGATACACAAATATACTTCGGTAATGTGGCAACCCTAGGTTACAACCCTACTTGAAAATATTTTAGTTGGTATGCCGCCGAAAGTACCTTTCATTTGATGCCCATATTGGCATATCTTGCTACAAACTTAAAACAAATGGAGATAGGTGGCAACCCTGTAAACCGCCCCAGGTGACAACCCTCAAGGGAATAGTCTTAGAATCAATCTTACTATCTATATTAAAAGTTTCATCCAAATCGGTTAAGCAGTTCCCGAGATAATCCGGATATACAAATATACAAGTTTAGCTCGTTTAAAGTTACTAGTATCGCCAGTGATCGAAAATTCGACCAATAAAATCTAGTGCTGGTGACTAGAGGGGGTCGTGGGGTCGCTATCCCATCCTCAAAATATACCGCCTATACCTCAGTTTTTTCAATTTCCTTTCCATCGGCGCATATTTCATTGAAATCGGTCAAACGGTTCGCTCGCAAGAGGTTCCTACGGTTTTTCAAGTGGCTGCCACAGAAGCACACTTAGGCCAGGTTTGAAAGGCCCGTTGTGATACCACCAACATCAAGAAAGTAAGTCCCGGGACCCTGCCATATGGAGAGTCCCTTAGTTGTAGAGATTCTCCACATAGCAGAATCCCGGGACTGACACTCCTAAAACGACACCGTTACTCCTCCTCGAACCACTAAGATGACTTTATGCAGGCCATCAAGTCCTTTATGTCCGGGATCTGGCTTAGGCTATCGAGGAAGCGAACTCGTTTTTGCAACTCCTACAGCATCGTCGATAGGGCACACCTAGCCTTCCTGCGTGCCTACCAATCAGGCATTGCCCGGTTAAAACACCTAATAATATTGAGATTTCTCTCCTTCTTCGGGCGTGACTGTCTCTAGATCTTTTATGATCCCATTTTGGCCAGGTTTGTTTGGATATCCGGTACCCTGGGGATTGTTGCCATCGTTCGTTGGCTTGACGGAGTGTGTACTCCTTCAGCATGAGCTTGCATGTGGCAAACGGCATAACTAAGTGCTCTTTATCCCGAAGAACCTGTTTGGTCGTATCCTGCCTGGCAAGTTCGTCTGCCTTACAGTTTCCCTCAATGTCCCTGTGTCCCGGGACCCATGTGAGGTTCACGCGGATCTCTTGAAGAGAACGACGACAGCTGAGCGTCGGTTGAACGAATAAGAGCCAAGAGCTTTGATGGCCGCCTGGCTGTCGCTGAAAATAACGATATCCTCGCCGATAGCGCATTTACTTATCCAGACCGCGGCATCCAAGATTGCTGAGACTTCAGCCTGGAAGACGCTGCAATGATGAAGTATTCTGAACACCTAGCGTAATTTTTTTATTATTAAATATTGCTTACCAGGAAGTTACTCAAAAATTGATCGGCAGATTTCCCCCTATTTTTAAACTATATGCCAAGCCCAATATCAAACGAATCTTCAAAAAAACTCTATCCATGCACCATCTAGCGTGATTGTTTATTTCATTTTTCTCTAGCATTTAGAAGATATCTCCGAAACTAGTCGAGATATTGAATTTAATCAAATCGCAAATGTGTTAACATATTTTGGATCACCTCTGATCCACATATTCGTCGATAACTCAGAAACCTTTCGAGTTATCTAAATAAGGTATAGCTTGTATTTTAAGTTGGAGTTCTAGTAATGCAACGCTAAAAATTACATACACTTCCATTCAGCAGTTTTTGAGTGATGCGGGCACAAATACACAGACATACCGACAAAAATTCTAAAAAAAACGGTTAATTTGGATTTTGGGCAAAAATGCGTAAAAAAGCATGTAAAGTGAAATTCAGACAAATCGTTTTTCCCACTTTTAGTGTCGTTTTCTCATCTCGTCTTTAATTTAAGAGTTCACTATGCATTTTTCGTCCACTTCACCTCCCATTAAAGTACATGGCATATAAATTTATAGTGAAATTTAAAATTAAGTGCAACATGAGAAAACGGCCTTTAATGAATCCAAACGACAATGGTTCGAGACGACATTCTATGTACATGTTTTTGCTTATTTCTGGGAACAGTTTTGAGGCAGAAAAATGTTTCTTCACGTTTGATGGACTTAAATCTCCCCCTTTACATTATATATATTCTGTCGACAATAATAGATTCAGAATTACATTTAATGATTCATAAAACAAAAAACCAGTAGGCAATTAAGTGTATATTTGTATTTGTTTATTTGTATAATTTTCCTGCCAATTTACAAGTTCATAACTATTGTAACGAAGCTTTTCTGTTGCCCCGTTGCTTCTTTGATAATTGCAGGGGTATACTCGCCGTCTCCAGAGTCCAGTTACAATAATTTTGTAAATATGTATGGGACACCATGCAAATCGCTTTTCATATCATCTTTATTTAACTCTAATCTTATTCCTATAATTTCACTTAATTCATTTATAAATGTAGCGTTGTAATTTAATGGTCCGGCCGTGTTCCGTTAGACGGATCCCGTTAATTCTGCCGCGCTTGGCGTCACTGCCTTACGTTGGCGTTGCTCTGCTTGCGTTTACGTTTCTCTGTCGCGCCTTATACCGGCACTCTGCTTGCGTCGACGTTGGCGTCGTTCTGCTGGCGTCGCCTTCTCGCGTCGTGTGCTGCTGCTCTGCTGGCGTTCGATGTTAACGTTAGCGTATCTGCGCAGCGCTGGATGTTGACGTAGCTGCTTCGCGGAGTACTTGCGGCGCGGTTCACTTGGACGCAGGTGAGCGGGCGTCGCCTGTTCGCGGTTTGCACGTTACGGTGGCGTGGCCTTTGCTTTTGCGGGTGCGAACGAGGTCTCAAGTAGTGTTTGGTGGTATAACCGACACATTCACTAGCCTAATTCCACGACTCACTCCTATGAAGCAATTCTTTCTTGCGCAGGTAATCACCGATCCACAATCGAGAAGTGCTTCAGTAGTAGCTCTGGTCGCAACCACAGCTCCGTGCTGACTGACTGCTGTGCTGCTGTGTCGCTTCGTTTATAGCTGCGGATTCTGGTGTTGCTAGCTCCAATTGTTGCGTTGCCATGGTTACTATGTTGCTGAAACATGTTGTTTTGATTGTGTTTCTGCGACTTGTTGTGATGGTGTGTTTGCGTTTTGTGTGGGCCAAATTAACGTGTTTATATTTGGTCCTCACACTCCCCCCCCACTTCGGAGAGTCAGCCTTCGGTACCCAGTGTTCGTATGTGGGCCTTACTTTTTACTACGGTGACTGCGTACTTTGGTGTGCGGAACCTTACTCGGGTACGGCTTTCGCCTGCTGCAATGCGTCGGAAAGTTCTTCGTACCTCGCTTGCTATCTCCGGGAATCGGTCCATCATCGGCCCATCTGCGTCTTGTGCCTCGACCGTCACTACTAGTTGTTCTTCTGTTGTCGGTTGTGGCTCCGTTTCTCCTTCTGGTGGTGGGACGTGTCGGGATTGATGGATGTCTGTGGTGTTTGGTTTTGGGGCTGTGTGGCGTTGGTCTATGGGCGTGTTAGTTTGGGTCGTCTTCTGCGTAGTTTGGTTTTCCTGTAGGAACCTGGCCAACATTTCTTTGCGCTTTCGGCTTGCCATTTCTTCCGTGAACGGCTGTCGAATCAGCCCTGGGCCTCCTTCTCCGCGTCCCGTGTACCTCAGTACCCTCTCCATATTTTCTACCACATAGACGCCACAGTCGTTGTTGTTGTTTTGCTGCGGTGAGTTAGCTGACCGACCACGAAAGGGCTGAGAGTAGTATTTTGTTGCTCGTGTAACTCTTCCAGTCCCTTTGCCCAAGCATCGATGACGTGGTCGGTCAGCCAGTGTGACCCTTTGAGCGAGTTGAGGTCGCTTTCATAGAGGGGTATGCCGCCTCGTCTTGCCGGGAATATTGTCCTAGGCCCTTCTTTGCCTGGTGCGGCTGCGTCTTCATCTGAGGAGAGCTCGATTACAGCTAACAATACCTTTTCTGGTGAGGCCGCGTCTTCATCTGAGGAGACCCCTATTACTGGCGGCGATTGTTCTGCCTTGTGTACGTCACTACCCGGTGTGTCGACTTGCATCTCCTCATCCTCTGTATTTATCCGGTTGAGTACGCCTGTTGCCGGTACAGATTTGATTTTGTCGTAGGCCTTGGTAGCGGCTTCCTTCCATTTTGCTCTGCGCGTTGTGCGTACCATCAGCTCTGCTGCTCGTCTGGCTGCTTCCGCTGTGCGCCTGGCTTCGTTTTCGGCATAAGTTGCGGCGATGGCCGATTCATTGACCGCGGTGGCGTCCTTATCTACCCCTTTAGTTGCGCGCTTTGCGTTGTCGCCATCTGCTGCTTGTGCCGATGCGTTGGTCGTGGTACAGTTTGCTTGTGCGGCTGTTGCGCGCAACGCTGCGCGGGTGCCGCCTTCTGCTGTGGTTGTGCGTACTGGGGCGGGCTTGGTGTTGGCGTCGGAGCCTGCCGTGTATGTAGGCGCAGTAACGCGCACGACGTCAGCGTATGTTACAGTGCGCTTGCGGTTGTCGTCAGCGCCTGGATCGCGTGGTGGTTCAGGGGCGCGCGTGACGCCTGTTCCCGTAACTGCGTGCTTGCGGTGGCCGTCAGTGACTGAAGCGCGTGCTGGTGTAGCGACGCCCGTGAAGTCTGCGGCCGTTACTGCGCGTTTAGTGGTGCGCTTGTTGATGACGTCGGCGCCTGCAGCTCCCTCCATCAAAACGATTCTCGGGCGTTTTGCCTCCTCTTCCTCGTAGCGCTTGCGCATGCGCTTGATGCTGTTGGTCAGTTTATTGCTGTAACTTTCCATGTCGGTTGTTGATTAGTTTTAATCGGGGAAAAAAAAAAATTCTTAGCAAAATATACTTGTTGTCACCTCAGTGGTTTGCGATCGAATGACCGGAGCCTGCATTTTTTTTTTTCTCGTCCTTGATTTTAATTATTTAAATTAGTTTTAACTTCTTGTGGGGGTCTCTGCCGTATGGTATGCCTTTAATTCGGCAATGCTGACCGTCCTTTCCTTTCCCCCGTCCCTCTTTCTCAACTTTACTATGACTGGGGAGGTGTACCCTAGAACTTGGTATGGGCCGTCGTATTTGGGAGCTAACTTTGCCGCGAATCCCTCAGTGGCCTTGGACAAGTGATGCTCCTTTACGAGTACTAGCTCGCCGATCTCGGGGGTCCATTTTCTCCGCCGTAGATTGTAGTGCCTGGCTTGATCTGCCGCCGCTCGCTCCATGTTTTGCCTCACTATCTTAAAGGCTTCCTGCATCCTGGTGTGTTTTTCATCGGCCGTGGCTGTAGTCGTGCCGGTTCCGATGTTAACTTCGTCGAACAGTGCCCCTGGTAGTCGCGGTTCCCGTCCTTGTACGAGGAAGGCTGGACTATACCCTGTAGATGCGGTGACACTGGTGTTTATGGCAAGCTCGATCTCTGGGAGAAGGTCGTCCCATCTGTTGTGTTGTGACCTGGTGAGTTGTGCTATGATCCTCTTGACTGTTCTGTTCGCCCGTTCCGTTGGGTTTTCTTGCGGGGTGTAGGGCGCCGTAAATTGTTGTCGTATCCCCATCTCCTTTAGGTAGCGTTGCCACATTGTACTCGTAAATTGTACGCCGTTGTCTGATATGAGGATTTTGGGAACGCCAAATCTGGCGAGGATGCGCTCTCTGAATGCGCGGCGAAGACCCTCTGCTGTAGCGCGCCTCATGGGGATCAGTTCCACCCATTTACTAAAGCGGTCGAAAAATACAAGTAACATCGTGTTTCCATGTGTGGATCTCGGAAGTGGCCCAACGAAATCGACGCATATCGTGGCAAATGGTTCTTGAGCTACCTGTGAGAGCATCTTTCCAGCCGGCTTTTGCTGTGTCTCCTTGTATTTTTGACAGGACTCACATTGACGTACATATCGACTTATATCCCGGAACATTCCGGGCCAGTAATACCGGTTGGCAATCCGCGCTACTGTCCGGCGGATGCCCATGTGCCCAGCGGTTGGAATATCGTGGTTTTCTTCTAACACTCGTCGTCGTAGTGGTGTGGGTACACAAAATTTCCAGGGGACCGCTTCTTCATCATGTGACCGGCAGGGAATATGGCGGTACAGGTGTCCATCTTGCATTATGTAGTCCGCATATTTCTCCGGGTTAGTGTGGACTTCATTCACTCGCTTGCACCACCACTTGCATTGTGGCTCTGTTGTCGTTGCTAGTCGTAAGGTTTCCAATGGCTGTCGTGATAGTGCATCCGCTACCAGGTTCAGCTTTCCTTTCCTGTACTCGATGTCGAAGGTGTGTTGTTGGAGTTCCAAGGCCCATCGTGCTATACGGCCGGAGGGACTTTCTATGGAGTTTAGCCATTTTAGTGACATGTGGTCCGTGATTACCTTGAACCGGTACCCTTCTAAGTATGGCCTCATTTTACGTATTCCCCAGACGATAGCGAGACATTCCTTCTCAGTGGATGAATAGTTGGTCTCTGCCTTGTTAAGTTTCCTGCTGGCATAGGCGATCACGCGTTCTCCGCCTTCCAGTTCCTGTGTCAACACGGCTCCTAGTCCGAAGTTGCTTGCGTCGGTTTGTAGGGTGAAGGTCTTGGTAAAATCCGGGCAGGCGAGTATCGGTGCTTCCGTCAGTTTCTGCCTTAGAACCTCGAAGGCTTCCTGTTGTTCGGCCCCCCACTTCCAGTGTTTGCCCTTTTTCAGCAGGGCGGTGAGTGGCTGGCTGATTGTGGCGAAGTCGGGTACGAATCGTCGGTACCACGATGCTATACCGAGATATTGACGTACCTCTTTCACGTTCCTTGGTGGTTTCAAATCTTTGATGGCAGCAACTTTCTCGGGGTCGGTGTGAATTCCTTTGTCGCTTACTACGTGGCCTAGGTATCGGAGTTCCTTCTTTAAAAACTCGCATTTCTCTGGGTTTATCCTGAGGTTGGCGCGTTGTAATCGTAGTAGTACTTCCTTCAAGTTGCGAAAGTGCTCTTCCAGCGTGGATCCTATGACGATTATGTCGTCAAGGTATGCGAACGCGTAAGGTTCCATCTCCGGTCCAATGACCTGGTCTAGCGCTCTTTGAAACGTTGCAGGCGCGGAATGTAAGCCGAAAGGCATAACACGCCACTGGAATAACCCGCGTCCTGGTACCGTGAAGGCTGTGTAGGGGCGGCTCTGGGGTTCCAATGGTATTTGCCAGTAACCATTTTTCAGATCTAAGCTGCTGATGTATTTCGCTTGTCGAAGCTTGTCCAGTATGTGTTGTATTCTGGGTAAGGGGTATGCGTCGGGTACGGACCGGGCGTTGAGCTGCCGATAATCCACGCATAATCTCCACTTCCCATTTTTCTTTTTAGCTAGTACGATAGGTGCACTGTGTGGGCTGCATGACGGCTCGACGTATCCCTTCTGGAGCAGTTCATTAATCTCGTCGTTGATGATGCTCTGCATAGCTGGGTTGCGCGGGAAGTAACGTTGCTTGATGGGGCGGTCGTCCGTCATGATGATCTTGTGCTCGGCTATGGTCGTCACCCCGCTTATGGTCTCGAATTTTCGGAGCTCTTTTGTCAGGAAGTCACGTACTCGTTCCTCCTCGTCCCCGCCGTAGGCACCGTTGATCCTGTTGATCCTCTCCTCTGTGTTAATGTTGCCCCTGCCTGGTGGCGTTACCTCCTCTGTGATCTGTGTTGGTTCGCCTGGTGACAGCGTATGTTGTGAACGCGGCCTGGATAATGCGAGGTGTCCTCCTCCGCAGGATATGGTGGCTCCCATGCTCCCTAGTGTGTCTAATCCAAGTATGATGTCGTCGATTGCTCCGGGCATAACGTGGAGAACTGTGTGGTGTGACGCGTCTCCAAGGCGCACCTCAGTCCTTATGGCGTCGAAGATTGTGGTGCTAGTCCCGTTTGCCATCGTTATTTTTATGGCCACTCTCACCATTTCTCCGCTTCCCGAGTTTACCACACGCTCTGCTAGGCTGCTTGAGACGAAACTTCTCGATGCTCCTGTATCGATGACCGCTTCGGCTGATTCCGCTCCGAGCCTGGCTACGGCGTACAGGCGGCCATGTTCCTGGTACATTGCTGCTGCTGATTCGGCGCTGGGTTCCGCGGGCTCACCGCGCCTTGCCTTTGGTGTAGCCCTCTGTCGTTTCCCTGACGTTGGCGGCAGCATTCTATGGTGCGTACGTCGTTACGGCCGCACTCCCAGCAGAAAATTTTTCGTGGATTTCGGCATCTATTGGCGTAGTGTCCTTGTTCACCGCATCTTCTGCATACGTTGTTGCGGTCAAATCTCGGATTTTCCGGAGGCGAGTGGTGCTGTGTGCTCGTTGGTCGTGGCGGTGGTGCTGGCTGTGGTGTTGAAACCAAGGTTTTGTCACCTACGACATGTCGTGCTACTTCGCGGCGGGTTGTGTCTGAGGGTCGTCGGTATCCCTCGTGGATGCTCTCGTATTCCTCGGCAAGTGTGAGGAGCTCTGTGAGATTGCTGAAATCCCTACGTTTGATGTAGAGCAGGTAATCCGGCTGGCTATTTCGGAAGATTCTTTCCAAACGTTGTTCGTGGCTGTACCCGGCGTGCCTCATCAAATTTTGTATCGCTAGCACGTAGTCTTTGTATCTCTCGCGTGCGTGTTGCCTTCGTTGCCGTATATCGTCCTCGAGGCGTTCGAAGTATCTAGCTGGTAGAAAAAAACGTAAAAAATCCTGTCTGAAATCCGCCCAGCTACTCCAATGTGCGTTGTTGTTACGATACCACTGAAGGGCGGTGCCTCCTAGTAGCTCGGGCATGGTTTTCGGGAGGAGATCCATGTTAAGCGTGTAAACCTCCGATAGTTCTTCCAGCCGTTCGACGAAAGCCAACGGATCTCGTCCTCCCTCGTATTTCACCGACCACTTTCGTACCTGGTCGATGATGGGCGCAAATACAACGGTTGGCGCTTGGGTTACCTGTTGAGTCATATTGGTGCCGGCTGGTGCTATTCCTGATGTCGGGTTGTGTAGTGTGGATTGAGTGTCCCGATGAGGAAATGCCGGTATGTTCTGTTTAGAGGGCATGTTGCTCAAGTTCATACCGGTGTCCGGGGGATCTAGTTTTTCCGCCTCACTTTCGTCTTCACTGGAGGTTACGGCGTCCTGGTAGGTGACCTCCAACGATGCAAATTTGGCTTGTATTTCCGGGTCCGTTGTTGCCTTTGATGCCAATGCTAATATTCGTTTTCGGACTTCCCGGGCGGTGCCTGTCTGCTCGATACCCAATTCCTGTGCGATGGATACCAGTCGATCCTTTGAAATGTTGTCCAACCACGTGGTGTCTATCGATTCGGCCATTTTGTAACTTGGGCGTATAGTCAGGAATGTTCCGTCTGACGTTCAATGATTTGCAGGGTCCCTGCTCGGGCGCCAATTGTAACGAAGCTTTTCTGTTGCCCCGTTGCTTCTTTGATAATTGCAGGGGTATACTCGCCGTCTCCAGAGTCCAGTTACAATAATTTTGTAAATATGTATGGGACACCATGCAAATCGCTTTTCATATCATCTTTATTTAACTCTAATCTTATTCCTATAATTTCACTTAATTCATTTATAAATGTAGCGTTGTAATTTAATGGTCCGGCCGTGTTCCGTTAGACGGATCCCGTTAATTCTGCCGCGCTTGGCGTCACTGCCTTACGTTGGCGTTGCTCTGCTTGCGTTTACGTTTCTCTGTCGCGCCTTATACCGGCACTCTGCTTGCGTCGACGTTGGCGTCGTTCTGCTGGCGTCGCCTTCTCGCGTCGTGTGCTGCTGCTCTGCTGGCGTTCGATGTTAACGTTAGCGTATCTGCGCAGCGCTGGATGTTGACGTAGCTGCTTCGCGGAGTACTTGCGGCGCGGTTCACTTGGACGCAGGTGAGCGGGCGTCGCCTGTTCGCGGTTTGCACGTTACGGTGGCGTGGCCTTTGCTTTTGCGGGTGCGAACGAGGTCTCAAGTAGTGTTTGGTGGTATAACCGACACATTCACTAGCCTAATTCCACGACTCACTCCTATGAAGCAATTCTTTCTTGCGCAGGTAATCACCGATCCACAATCGAGAAGTGCTTCAGTAGTAGCTCTGGTCGCAACCACAGCTCCGTGCTGACTGACTGCTGTGCTGCTGTGTCGCTTCGTTTATAGCTGCGGATTCTGGTGTTGCTAGCTCCAATTGTTGCGTTGCCATGGTTACTATGTTGCTGAAACATGTTGTTTTGATTGTGTTTCTGCGACTTGTTGTGATGGTGTGTTTGCGTTTTGTGTGGGCCAAATTAACGTGTTTATATTTGGTCCTCACAATATATAATATATATTCATTAGGGTGATTCAAAGAAAATTCCTTCTTGGTTTAACGACCTCAAAAGTTAGTAATTGATGAAAGAATGAAGGCTCATTTCATGTGAATAGCAATTCGATTGATCCACACCCTATATTTAAAGATAGAACAAAAAATTGACTAGAAAATCGACTAGAAAATCGACCCGTGTAAATCGGCCTTAACCCAGCAGTGTAACTTAACCGTTAGAGGTCGCTATTTTTTCAAAATTTTCTCATACATTTTGTATAGAAAAAAATTATTAACTTAGACTTTTGACCAGGCGAATAATTTTTTATCAAAATATTCTTTTGAGTTTTTGGCGAAAACCAGTTGAAAAATGCTACAAACAATAACAACTACGATGATTGCGATTTCGATCTTGTTGAAGGATCTTGTCAAACCGCTTTGTATTGTTGCTTAGAAATTTTTCATCACCTTTTACTGGTCATCGAACAAAGGAGAGGAGATTAGGAATTTCTAAACCGCAGTGTGTAACCATTACACCAAACACTGTTTCGTGTGCCTTCAAGATCCTTCAACAAGATCGAAATTGCAATCATCGTAGTTGGTATTGGTTGTAGCATTTTTCAAGTGGTTTTCGCCAAAAACTCAAACGAATAAGTTGATAAAAAATTATTCGACTGGTCAAAAGTCCACAAAATTTTCAAAGTTCGTAATGTAATGACGAATAATAATGATGACTAAAATTAGAAAAAAATTATTTTCAAAGGGATTTTTTTTCATAGCTTTTGAAGTTTGTTCAAAGCTTTGAACTTTCCCAATTGTTTTATATAGTGCGATATTTATAACTAATAAAATTAAAAATTATAAAAAATAGTGACCTAAAATTTTTTTTTTTATTTGAATTATTGAATTTTTTTTTCAACTTTCACCCTCAATATCCTTTTGATAGTTAAATAAATGAAAAAAATTATTTAAAGCCTTTAAATTTTCAAAAAAAAAAGATAACTAAAATTTATTTACGACCTAATTCTCTATGGCGAACGATAACCCATACGAACGATAGGTCTCTTGACGTTTCGTCTAGCAGTCACATTATATATTAGAATCCGAATTTTAATATAGAATGTGACCGCTAGACGAAACGTCAAGAGACCTATCCTTCGTGTGGTTTATCGTTCAAGTTACATTAACTTCCAAATTATTAAAAAAAATTACTTAACAATGCGGGAGAACAGACAAAAGATAAAATTTTGAATTTGCTAAATTGCAAAAAAAAAATTTTTACAACATTGTTTTATGATAAACACCTAAACGAAATTCATGCAAATCGAAAGGGGTCGATTCAAACAATCGGACGATTTTTTTTTCGCTCAGTCGAATGTTTGCACCTGTATATCTCAATATAATGAACACGCGTGCTAACGAACGTGATAGGGTCGTGAGATAGTAATTTAATACAAAAAACATGCTAGCTTTATGAATTGTAACTATAGTTGATTCACAATAATCGGAAAGTTGATGATTATTACCATTACACGAATTATGAAAAAATTTTAAACTAAAAAAAAAATTAAAAAAAATTCCACAATTACACAGTGCTACCTACAGCCATTTTACACGTTTGAAGCGACCTAGTAGAGATTGTTCATCTGGTCAAGTTATACACGAAATGCCCTTTAAAAGATTTGTAACACCCCCAAAATCTGAGTTTAAGGCCAGTTTCTTCGTAAAAAAAATTCATTAAAAAACCAGTTTTCAACCGATTTCATAATTCTCAACGATTTTGGGTAGAGAATTGTTGACACTTTCGAAATATGTATAGTGTTTTATTCATTTGAAAAAAGTATGATATGTTTTTTAAGCCAGAAGTTGAAATTTTTGGAAATTTCATCCGGTTTTCCGGTTTTGACGTAATTTTTTTGGCACTATTTGACAAAGAATTATATTTTTTTGGTTATATTTCATCGAGAGGCAACTACTACTTATTTATGCCAATTTCATTTTTCGGAAAGGACTTCAAGTTTACAAGATATGCAGAATAAACCAAAATCTAATATTTTAGTCTCAAACGCCCTACAGGAGTACTGTGTGTAATTAGGCAGGTCGATTTAAAAATCGCCTAAGTGACAAAGATAATCGTATTTTAGGGATCAAAATAAGATACTTTGCCGAAGAAAGCATACCTCTAAAACCAATTCTGATGTCGCGACTTTGTACTTTTGACCTTGAGCGCCAAAGTTTGAAAAATCCTAAGTTGACCCATTTAGATTGCCCAAATCGTGCCCAAATCTATGGCCGACCCCTACTAATTATGAAGGAATGCCCACTCATGTCACTTTTATCTTATGATATTAAAGGAGCTCCGAACTATCTCGGGAAATGCTTAGACTGAAATTTGACGTAGAGATAGTATGCTTGATTCTAAGACTTGCCACTTGGGTGTGGCCACTTGAGGTGTTTTCGGCGACATACCAACTAAAATAATTTCAAATAGGATTACCACCTGACCGCAATATATTCGTATATCGGGCACTATCTCGAGAACCGCTTGATCGATTATTATAGGGTCATTTTGGGAGTATTTTGGAATCATTTTCGTATTTTGGGGTAATTTTCAAGAAATTTGCCAATTAGGGTCGATTCTAAAACTTTCCACATGGGTTTTTATGTATGGGTATCAAACGAAAGGTACGTTCAGTTGGATACCAAGCATGTTGTCTTTAAGCTGAATTGGCACCTGGTGTTGCCACCTAACTGCATTTTATTTATTATTTTATAAAACTATTTCAGAACCTTTTTTTAAACACTATCTAAGAACAACAATGCCCCTGTATCTGTTGAAATTGTATTGACTCAATGCTGAGTTAGGGCCTACTTCATTCAAATTCTTAGACTGGGTACTACGAAACAAAAATACCGCTTCATCGATTTAACATTGATAGTTTCTCACAGCACTAGTCTAGATGGTTATGGGCCTTTCAAAAAGTTTTGAATATTTAAAACTTAACTTTGCACTAGTTTCTAAGTTTTTGTTAAAGTTTTACAAGGCATTCACGTTGACTCTTTTACTCGAGTTTATGGCCCAACATGAACACCATATTAAGTTAGTTAGCTATAGTGGTACATCTCTTTTTTTTATTTAATACCTAATACGAAAACACGAAAAAATTTAAAATACAATACAAATTTTGTCAAAACAGAAACAAAAGTGTCAATAAAAATATATCTGACATTTATGCATATGTAGGTATGCATATAGAAAGCTTAGATCACAAGTAACACCGACAAGTCTAACCAGTTTTATATCAACTATAAATTTTGTATACCGTAAAAAAAGCCTGGTATATTATTGTATAAATGTGTACCCCGTTGCATATTTATAGCACAGGCTTTAACAATTTATATCACCCCGTTTTAGGCCCGGGCAAGTTTAAGCTTGGTTCAAACGGTCCAATTGTAAATATGAAATAAATTCTAGTCAACTTTGTCTGTGGTTTGAAGTTGCACTGAAAAACCGGCCCTTGATGGAATACTTTTTTTAGTAGAAATCTAAGTTTAATAGTAATTATAATTTGTATATTCCTATAAAATAAATTCCGTGAGTACCAAGTACCTACTCGTGAAGTTTGATGCGTAAACATGTGTATAATGCACTAAACTTCATTTCATAAACTACTCGCCTATGAGTAATTTTTGACTCACCAATGAGTAATTTTTGACTCACCAACGAGTCATATTTGACTCACCGATGAGTCCTATTTGATTCATCAATGAGTCACTTTTCACTCGCATAAGCGAGTCCTTTACCTTCCTTGTTTTCCTTCAATTTTCTTGCCGCTTCTTTTAATTTCCTTTAATTTCCTTTTCTTTTCTTTTCTATTTTTTTCTTACTTTTGTTTTTTTTCTTTCCTTTCCCTTTCCTCTCCCTACCTTTCTTTTCTATCCTATTACTTTTTTCCCTTACATTACCTTTCCTTTCCTTTCTTTTCCTTATTTTTCATACCTTTAATTTCTGTTTTTCCCATTCCTTACCTTTCCTTTCTTCTTCTTCCCTTACTTTTCCTTTAATTTGGTTTCCTTTCCATTTCTTTCCTTTAATTTCATTACCTTGCCTTTTTCTCTTCTTAAATTTTCTTTTCCTTCCATTCCATTCTTTC
Organism: Campiglossa producta; assembly: GCA_964058755.1. Lineage (NCBI taxonomy): Eukaryota > Metazoa > Arthropoda > Insecta > Diptera > Tephritidae > Campiglossa > Campiglossa producta. The sequence goes on along the minus strand of CAXKVI010000001.1, from coordinate 20,213,024 downwards.
CCTTTATTTCCTTAAATTCTGATCTTTTTTTTTTCATTTCCAATCCTTTTCTCATTTTCTTTTTTGTTCCTTTCCAATCGTTTTCTCATTTTCTTTCCTTTTATACCTTTCCTTTCCATTTATCTCCTTTCCTTTCCTTCCCTAGCTTTTCAACCCTTTACTTTCCTTTCCCTTCCTCTCCTTTCCTTTCCTTTCATTACATTTCCTTATCGTTTCCTTAAATGTTCTTTTCTTTCCATTTCGTTCTCTTCCTTTCCTTTCTTTACCTTAAATTTTCTTTTTTTTCATTTCCAATCTTTTTTTCATGCCTACAGCCTACAGCCCACAGCGTGACTTTCTGGAAAGATCCCCAACGCATACATATATGTTTACACATCAAAAATTTTACATACATATTTCAAATCAAAGACCCCAAATTAGCTCTTCAAAATATTAGTCTAAGAATTATTGTCTAATACTCATGCTTTTAATGATAGGCTTCCTTACTTAAAAAAAAAAAAATATTCAAAAAGTGGTTAAAGTAAGACAAGCAAGTGTGGCTATAAATATGCGATGCGGTATATTATTAAACCCATTTTTGGATTCTAAAATTTAATTATATGGCAATATGTAAATTGCCCCCTGTCATCAAAATTCATCTGTACGTAGTCGATATGTGTTTGTCGTATACGCGTGCATCAGTTAATATCAATACCAAGTCTCGCTTCACTATGATTTTAAGCGCTTTTGAACATAGGTTTTGGGCTCAGCACTCCACCACACACGCACAAGAGCTCGTTCAAATCATTAGCTGATATGATTCAAGTCTTAATCTTACAATTTCTAATCATTGATTAGAGTTCTTTATTTTCATCACTGGGATGAGTTGACTTTTTAATTCCTCCTTGTTCGGTTATTTCTTAGGCTAAGGCCAAAACGCAGTACTCGATATTCAAACACATACTACTACTATGCAATCGGATCTTTCATACTGAGCTGGGTTCGTTGTGCTTTAAGATTACATATTTCTTGCATAGCCGATTCATTGTTCAAATATTCTAACTGGAGCCTCGTTCGTCTTTCGAAATTGATAAAATGCACTGGAAAAATAAAACAAATAAAAAATAGAACAATAAATAAAATAAAAATGAATAAAAAATAAAATTAAAAAAATGAAATAGAATAAAATAGACGAAAATAACATAAAATAAAATAAAATAAAATATAAATAAAAAAATTTATTTAAAATAGAATAAAAAAAATAAAAATAAAATAAATAAAATAAAATAAAAAAATAAAAATAAATATTTTAAAATAAAAAAAAAATAATTAAGGTAAAATAAATAAAATAAATATATGAAATAAAAAAAAAAAACAATAAAATAAAATAAAAATAAATAGAATAAAATAAACAAAAATAACATAAAATAAAAAAAATAAATTAAAATTAAAGAAAACAAAAAAAAATAAAAGAAAATAACCAAAATTTATTTTACTTATTATTATTATTATAACAAAGCCATCATTTCCTGCTAACATATTTTTTTCTTTTTTTAGGCAAGCAAAAGTGGAGTTAAATTGTTGCGCGTAGGATTTCATTACCAACAAAAACAGCTGGAAAATTACAACAACAAATTATTATTCGTAAATCATCACCTCAGGTTGCCTCAGACGTTTATATATGGAATATTAATTACGTAATATATATATTTGTTTTCATCTTTACAGTGATACAAAAACCTTAACAGCTGACAACTTTCGAACTAACCGTCCACTATGATTGATTTGGAATATTTACCACGCCTGCAATCCTTATCACCGGCTACTACTCTGGAAACATTGCAAACGACGGCGCTGAATTATAAAGAGCCGGATAAAAATGAAGGCGAGCGGAAGCCCTTCTATGATGGCAACAAAAAGGCAGGATCAGATGTTGGTGGGGGTAAGGGAAATATGGCATGGAGAAGTAATACTTTCCGTTATATATGTCAGGTGAGTACTTTGACTCGTACGTACATATGTAAATATGTTTGTATTTACATAGACAATTGTTAGTGATAATGTAAAAATATGTATAAGTATATACCCTGCAGCGAAACCTCAGACTAGTCAGAAAAATACTAGTATACAACTATAGTTTTCTGGCTGAAGTCATACTGGTGAGGGAATATCCATTTCATACTAATATACAACTAGATTTTTCTGGATTAAATCATACAAAATTTATTCGTTTCGTTTGCTTCTTTTTACCACGCTTTTTTTCTCTTACAATTCACAGATGTTTTTTCGTGATATGGTAAATACAATTGTCGCTGCTTTCTTAGGAATAAACATGAAAATAAAGGCAAATGTTAAAATAAAGGATATGTCATGAAAATTCTGGTTGAAATCACACCAGTCTAGGTTCAATGCTTTTTGGACTAGTATGAGACTAGTATATTTCATAATAGTCCTTTTAGGACTAGTATGTGGACTAGTTCATTTGATGGAAATAATACTAGTCCAGGTTGAATTAGTATGTGACTGGTATTTTCTGTTCGAAATCTGACAATTGACATTCCGTAGGACATCAACACATAAAAAATACCACTGGCTTATATGGAAAAAAAGACAGAACACTGACTAGTTGGGCCCGGTGCACCAACTAGTTGTAAAGTAGTTTTCAACTAGTTGCTTTCGCTGCAGGGTATATTTATATTGTAGCTATTTAATAACTATTATCAAAGTACATTTTTAATTGCTGAAAATTATATCACAATGTATAATTAATAAGTCGGATATACAGTGGTGCTCACATAAATAGCACAATTTAAATTTTCGGGATTGGAAATCGGTATTTTCATGTCAAATCGGCAGATAGTTAGAACGGACCTCTTTTGATTTGAATGCATTTTGGCGGGGAGTTTCCTTTTTTCATAATTCCAACTTCTTCGACAAAAACATAGTTCAAATTTTTCAAGGCAAATTCATTTATATGCAAGGCGAAGTTGGCATCCTCCCACCCGAGGCGAATTCATATAGTTGGCGGGAGTAAGAAATATGTATTCAACTTTTTTATTTCCATTTGGACCCGTCTGTCAGACTCATGTCATGGCTGCGTTTCTTTACTGCTAGTGACGAATAATTATCAATAACTATTCCTGGGAAGAGGTTTTTTAAACATGTTTGGTAATTGTATACTTTCCAGACTAACTCCAAAAATACTTCGTAAAATGTTGGGAAAGGTACCAAAACACGTCTCGTTGCCAGGAATGTAAATTCGAAAGCGAAAATTTTATTTTTTGTTGTTGTCCAAAGTTATGGTCAAAAAACCGAAATGGTTTCTTCTTCTTCCTTGAAAATCGAATCGGAGCTGTCAAATTGCTTTGCCTGACATTTGCAGTTACAAGGAGTGTTAGCGTGCGTGTAGATCTGAATTCGCTCGAACCTACCTGGATGAATTCGCCTTGTTTATATGGTAATAGCAGGACGAGTTCGGTAATATTCGCTTAAAGTTTTGGCATTTTAGAATAGGCATTTTAGAAAGCTGTCCAACCAACTTCCAGCAAAAGGGTTTTATAAAAATCTCAAATTTGCCAAGCTTTCGTCGAACAGGAGTCAGTAAAATTTGCAGACAAAACAGCTGTTACGTTTTTGCTTGGCTAACAATATGAATATGGTTTCTGCTGGACGAAATATTCCCAACAATAATTAGCAGCGAATTACAGCTCTCTCTCTCAATTAACTGTCAAAAAACTGTTGAATTCGCTGCAATTAGCTATCAAAAAACGCTGTTTAGGCATAATTATGCATAAATTGCAGCAAAAGAACGGACCTAATGTCAAAGTGAAAAGGAATTTGAATCGACAACCATCGATTGTTTCTTTATTTCTTTCATTTTCTGACATTCTTATGTACACGGCAAGTTAAAAACGAGAAGATGAAGAAATCAGCTGTTCACTAGCGGTTACCGATTTGCCTTGAAATTTTCTTTTTCGAAAGTTCTCAAAAAAAATTTTTTTTAAATACTTAAAGGTATAAAAAAAAATATAAAATTTCTGTTTAAAACCCTTTCGATTTTCCAAATCATAAAAATATAAATTTTTCGAAACAAAAAACTCCCTTCTAAAAATTTCAGAATATTTTTACATACATAAAAATTTCTGTCCAAATTTTATAGATTTCAATATATCGACGTGCCATACGAAAACTAACACTTTTAAAATTTTTTACGAAAACTAACACTTTTCAAATTCTGTAAGAAGACTAACACTTTTATTTTGTGTCTGACGAAAAATAACACTTTTAATTTGTGTCTGACGAAAACTAACACTTTTATTTTCTGTCTGACGAAAACTAACACTTTTGGCTAGTACATTTTCTTCAGAGAAAACCTGAAAGTGTTACTTTTCGTCAGACACAAAATAAAAGTGTTAGTTTTCGTCAGACACAAATTGAAAGTGTTAGTTTTCGTCAGACACAAAATAAAAGTGTTAGTTTTCTTCAGACACAAAATTTTTGGTGTTAGTTTTCGTATGGCACGGCGATATTAAAAATTCTCTAAAATTAGAAATTTTAAATATTTTTTATTACATACAATTGTTCCAAAAAAACTTTTGTTTTTGGTTTTTCATCACCACTCTATCTCAACATTTCATTGAAAAATCGCCCTGCCTCAGTTGAAAAAATAATATATTGAGTTTTCCTTGAGATACACGCATTGCCATGTCTTTTGACAAGCTAAATCCATCTCCAGCCTCAGAATTTCCCGTCTAACCGGTTTGAATCTAACCTCAAAATCCCAAAACGAAACTAACTCAGTTTTTTTTGGGGTGAGAACCGAATCTTGGCCCGTTACTGAATTCTGAATTCTGGAATCGTACTCGCTTTCAAGAATTATTTTCCTTCTAGAATATAAATGTATAAGTTTTCTGTATCGATTTTTCCATTTTTGGCAAATTTCAAACAAAAAACCGGAAATCGAAAAACTTGACATTAAACATTGGCATAAGAAAACTTTAGTTTGGACCTTCTTTATATGGAATTAAATTTAATTCGAAAATATCAATAGGTTAGTTTATTTTTAACACAAGGGCTTGGCAGTTTTAAACTAGCAGTGGGGTCTAAGACGATTACAATAAATTACATCCATAAAAAAGTTGGGTCATAATGGGTTAAAACAAACAATGGGGTCTAAAATGATTACAATAAATATTATTTTTGCCTCAGTCTAGTCTACAATAAACTTTTCACACAACCTAAGATGAACTCAACCGTATACGGCATAATTACGCGAATCTTTCACATAAAAACATCAGCTTTTGCTATTTTTATGATAATTATCAAGTTGACGGAAGAAGGTACCTAGTGGGGCGAGGAGAAAATGACTCACAGCGGAAATTTCTATATCTTATCGACAACTACATACATATGTATTTATTTTTGGGTTAAGATAATCGGAAATGTTATAAAAATTAATACACTGAAAAAAAAAACGGTGATTCCCAGAAGGTAGAGGCAGGGCCGGATTAAGACCTTCAGCAAAAATCCTGTCGGGGCCCCTAGACAATGCATTTTTTGAAGAAACCATAGGGATGAAGAAGCCCAGAAGAAGCCCCATGAAATCCGATAACGACTCGTAAAAGTTCCAACGAAGAATCGCGCTTACCAGGAAGTATTACTTTAGATTGAGAAAGGACTGTAGGGCTGCCCTCCCCCTGCCCCGATTTTGTCGGGCGTTAAAAGTGTCGTTAGATCTGGGTCTGTGGCGGTGAGAGCGTAGACACAACCTCAGGAAAACTATGTTTGGTTCGCCACTTTCCATTTCATGAAAGGATGCACCCATAAGGCAGGACGACAACAACAACAACTTTCTGCTGGTTAGGAGTTTAGAATATGCCCAAGGTATGCATACCGGTCGTAAGTGGCGGCTAATATGCACATAGGTAATGACGTGCTAACTCGATGGTTGATCTACGGATATGATGCCTCTCACCACTCATTACCCATCTTCTCCTGCCTTACGAATGGAGGAATGACATGACCTAGAAGGTTCAACTGGTCATTCCTAATCGCTCCCGAGACAGTCGGACACTACCGCAAGGTAGTACCCGAGCTTACCGAGCTCATATCCGGCCAAGGACTGTCAATTTCGACAACAGTCCCCAAAGCCTTCGGGAGTATTTTTGTCGTTAACAACAACAACAACAACAGCTTCATGAAGTTATCATCGACATCATTGCTTTGCATTTTTTTCTACAAATTGTCGGGCTTACACTTTTTTTTTACAGATGGCTAGAAGCTTCCTTGTTCTTGCAAAGGTTTTAATATCGATACTCTTATTTGGTATCAGGGGACGGAGGAGACCCGGACTGAATTGGAAAACCAGGTAGAGGATGACTTGGCACTCCTTGGTGCTTCTAATTGGCTGTAGTTATCACTAAAAAGGTGGTTGATAATAGTACCAGAAGATGGAGGGGTCTATCAGCTCTTCCGGCAGGGCTCCCGAATAATTCGGGAGAGTCGATAGAGATTTCATCGACTTTATCGAAATCCACTACCAATTTCTGATGAAATCAATTGATCGATTACATATTCCTCCGTCGGGAGCTCCGTCGTCGAGTTCACCACGGAGGAATATGTAATCGATCATGAGAGGAGCTCCGTCGTAATAGCTGATCGACCCCAGAATAAATAAGTAAGGAAATTTATTGCCAGGTGAAAAAAGCACCTTTCGAGCCCACTCACTTTTACAAAACACGGCAGCACTTTTTGTGTTACCAAATCAATAATGCTTTTCACCACAGCAAAGCTTTTATCTAACAGTGTGTTGAGCTTCTCCAACGAATGAAATGTAAAGCGAAATGCCAAAAAAACTCGTTTGACAGCCATCAAAAGTTGTAGTTGTTGTATGCGTGTTCAGTTCATTCAAGCATTTGGTAAAATTAACACAAAAAGTCGGGGGAAATTAGTGGATTTTAGTGCGATATAAAGCGAAAATACAATTAAAATTAATTGAACGAATAAATCTATGTGCGAAATAACAAAGTGATTATACTTTCGAATAAAGAGATAAGGTAATTTTCACAAAAAGTCTAGGCAAAGCAGCAATTGCGGTGTTTTTTTTACTTAGTGGTTTGTGTGTTTGTGCTGCCTACATTTGTGTGAACGAACGAAGCGTCGCGCAGAAGAACGACAAGGAAACGTGCAAAGTGCAGTTTTTGTGTTTTTTTATTGCAAAAGAAAAAGAAATTCAAATCAAATGATGAAAAAATATTACTACACTGTAGTTTATCAGTTTTTTAATGTATAATTGTTTTAAAACTTGCATTGATTGCTAGTATAAACAAAATGAAAGTCAATGCGCTGGCAGCGCTGCCGACGCAACGCTAGTTGGTACACTTGTTTTTTTTTTCTTCTTCCCTTCGTTCGATTTGTGTTTCCAATTGGAGCGCGTGAACAGTTCGTTTGTTTGTTGTAATAAATTGTGCCTGGAATAAATAAATATGGATAATTAAATTAAATACATGTATTTATGCATGCCTAAGGTGTATACAAAGTTATAAAAGTGCTGCATAATATAAGAAGAAGCATGCAAACAAAAGTGATAAAACGGCATTCTAATAAGAATTTAAACAGAAAATAGATTTTACCCAAGCCAATTTTAACAGCTGGTACAAAGGGCCAATGCATTTGCTTGTTTGCTGTTGTTTTTGTGGTGTTTTCTAGTTGGTGTGTTCTGTCATTAAATTTTGTTGCTGTGTCATGCTTATGCTGCTGCTGTTCATCTGCCGTCTACGTCTACGTTGACAGCACCTTCCAAATGCAACTCCACCACGAATATAAAGTAAAAAGGGAAACGTCATTATCGCATTGTTTTATCAAACAGTTTGTTTTGAGTATTTCACAACAAATTCAACTGATTAGTGTATTAACAAACAAATCTTTATCTTCATACAATTTGTATTCTACACATATTAGACTGGGCCATAAATCTTTTTGGTATTTATTTCCTTTATGGGTCCACTGCTAAAAACATACAACTTGTATGGGAGCAACCGAATTTGGTATTTGCTTCCTTTAGGGTTTTGGCCTCAGGATCACGAATCCGAAAGCGTTTTTTTTAATTTTTTGTTTTAATGAAAAGTTATGGTCAAAAACCGAAAAATTACCCAGGTCCGATACCAAAATTGGGGCGGGTACCATGGTATTTATGTGCGAAACACCTTTCTGAGTCTGATCCTGAGGCCAAACCCCGTCTTTTGAGTCCTTTCCCATAATTTTACCTAATTTATTAGCAGTTGACCGCTAAACTAGACAATTGAAGACATGCATGGATGAAGGGGGTATGTCGCATTCTCACTCAATTTCTGTTTTTGGCATTGGTGAATAGTGTTTATACAGATCTATATTTCTGTCTTATCAGAAATTGTAGAAGATAATTCATGGATGAAGGGGGTATGCACACAACTTTTCAATATGAATTGTGGAAGAAGGGGGTATGTTCCGATTTTTTCATATAAAACACTAAATATAAACTTATGCTTTTTATTGCATATTATGCAACGTCTTTTATGGCTTTGCATAATTTTTTTGTCAGTTTTCCATAAAGATTCGAAAAAACCTCAAATGTTTAAGCAAAACTTTAAAGCCGATTTTCTCGTTTCACTCAAAATGCGACATACCCCCCTTTATCCATGCATGTCTTCAATTACCATCAATTATCTAAAATTATGGACCTCAGGTCCAAAAATCCGGAAGCGCTTTTTAAATTGTTTGATTCTGTGAAAAGCTATGGTCAAAAAACCAAAAAATGACACGGGTCCGATCACAATTTGGGGGCGGGATCCATGGTATTTGTGTGGGGAACACCTTTCTGAGTGGGCGGCCTTCGGCCGATTCAACACCGGCTACGCCATCCCCAGTGTTTCTGCGCAGAACACTTTTTTGCACATTTTTAGGGACAGCCTAATGTTATAAGAACAACCAGAGTAGGTCGCCTCCCCGTTGCTGCACCCTGGGAAAGGCTAAATGACCTACATGGCCTACACGGCTAGTTTCTTGTATTGCCGGTTCTACGAGTACTTGTGCTGTACCCATCGTGCCGAAACGACCCGAGTCGTTTTCTTATATCGACCCGGCTAAGAGCAATACACTCGGGTTCACCCTGTCTGACAACAAAAACAACAACCCCATGAAAAATTGCAACTTTGAAAAAATCTTTTCACAGAAGCATAATATTAAAAGAGCGCTTCCGAATTCGTGATCCTGGGGTCAAAACGCGTCTTTTGAGCCCCCTCCCATAATTTTAGCTAATTTTTTAGCAGTTTACCCCTAAAGGAAACAAATGCCCTACATCATTTCAGTTCTTGAAATCTTGTAATGGAATGCTATCTATAAAATCGCTTCATCCGTTCACGAGATATTGATCCAAAAAAATAAATAAAGTTGGGTAAGGTGGCAACTTTGCCAGCAAAAATCTTCGCGTGTATACGGCCGAAAATAAATACCCTTCATGTGATAGATATGAGTGTTGACATGTCTAGAACAATGTTAAAAAAGTGAGATAGGTGGCAACCCTGTAAACCGCCCGAGGCAACACCCAAGCAGAAATTCTTAGAACAAAGCATGCTAGGTATCTACATATATGAAAAATTATATCCAAATCGCTTCAGCCGTTTACGAAGGAATAAATAAAATGGGGTTAGGTGGTAACCCTGTCTCAAAATATCTTCGTTGGTACATATAAGGCCAAAAATACAATTGATACCCATATTGGCATACCTATCTGGCTCAATATTAAAAAAAGTAGCTGACAAACCTGTAAATCGCTCAAGGCGTCAACACAAAATTAAAAAGTGATAGAATGGAGCAAACTATCTATGGGCCAAATTTGATCCAAATCGTTTCAGACGTTTCCGAGATAGTGGATACACAAAAGATTTATTTGTAAATGGCTGTGGCGACATCTGCTGAAAGGTAGACAACAAAAGTTTTTCATTTCCGTCCCCAAATGTTACCCTGAAAAATGTTTTAACTAGGTAAAAAAAAATGTTTAAAATTGAACAAGAATAAAAAAAGAAAAAAATATTTAATATTTAAGATTTAAGAAAAAAAAGCCTACAAAAAACCATATCTACAAAAATATTTAATCCTAACCGTCAAACTGGTTTTTATTTTGGTTTGACCAACTATGTATATTTTGTATAACTTGAATGTTTTTAGCTCTAGTTTTTGATTTAAAAATGTTGTAAAGCTGTTATGTTTAACTGTCACCGAAGTAGTTAATTTTAAGTCAAAGCCAGGTTATAAGTGACCAAAAATCCGGGTTTGAGGGTTAGATACATCGAAACTAGACGGCATTTATCCAAAACTTGGACGGAATATATACAGAGAAAAAAAAACAAGGTTAGGTGTTGAACTCAATGTTAGGTACGTTGATGAAAAAGATCTCTAAGGTAACCATAAATATAAAGCATTAAAATATTTGGCCCTGACTACGAATACTGACAGCATCGCAGATAAGTCTAACTACGACCAACTCTAAGTAGACATAATCCAGAGATGGCCTCCCAATCAAAAGTAAGATAGGAAAGACCTTAACACAGAATAACTATAACATAGTGGCAAACAATGAATATACAAAATTCCCGTTGGATAAACTCGGAAAGAAGATTGAAATAAAGAAAGCTCTGAACGGTAATGCCATACACGACTGACAACCTTTTCATAATATTTAAACATTAACACAGAACATGGAATAACGTAGGGGACTAAGAACCAACCCTAACTTTGAGGACCAGTTTAGCAGACACGAAGTAAGCAAGTCTACCGACAAATCAGAATATGGCTACGTAGGACGAGGTTTTGAAAACACAACACAGAATACAACGAACAAAGACGGAACCCACATCACAGCAAATATAACAAGACGGTTGAATAGTTTTAAGTTATGACTATTGTAATCATGCTTAAGACAATTTTGAATACTGTAATTTAAGTTAAGTTAACTTAGTATTACGATTACTGTAATTGAAAATGTTTTGTAGTTAATCGTAAAAAACTCTGTATCCAATTTAAGTAAAGTTGACATTACAATTACTGTAATTGTAATCATCTTGTAATTGTAATCCTTATCGCCCACCTCTGATGCGAGCGTAAATACCAACAACCTCAATAACCAAATATGTAAAGAGTTGGTAAAGCAAATCAGCCATTAAAACAAAAAGCAATTATAAAAAAAAAAAAAAACTGTAAAAAAATCACGCCAACACTCATTGCTAAAAAAAAAACACAAACGAACAAAGAAAAAACAAAACAAACCGATTCGTACATTTTGTACGCAAAATAGACAACCCACACTCGTTTAATTATTAAATAGCGTCTCTTGCAAATAACAAAGAAATCAACATTGCGCATCAAGAGTAACAACATCAATAAGCTCTTTCGTTTTTTTTTCTCGAATGCATTTATGGGAGCAGCAACAACTACAACAAAAATATTCTATTTTTTTTTTTGTTAAGGTGTATACATTTCTACGTAGATGTAGGTACAGTTGAGAGAAAAATAATGGGACCTAAATTCAAAAATCGTTCGACATTGTTCATGATTCCGATAGGTACATCGGAACAGCTATGATGATTTTTGTTTGCCGACTTAACTACTTCTAAGTTACCTAAGGGGTCGTGCAGATATGACGTCACGCGATTTTTGGTAGTTTTTGACCCCCCCTCCCCCCATGTCACACCCAGTCACAAACGCCAGACCCCCCCTCCCCCTCGAATGTCACATCACACCCTTAATAAACATAAATACAATATTTATTTGACATAAAATCTGATACATATTTAGAATGTTATATTAATTATTAAATAATATTTGCCAATCGAAAGAATGAAAACGTTCATGGACGTTGCACGCTAGAAAACATGCAAAAAATAACGTGACATCACGTAAGTGCTACTCCCCCCCTCCCCCCATGTCACATTTCGTCACAAATCGCAGACCCCTCCCCCCCTCAAAGAGCGTGACGTCATATATGCACGACCCCTAAGTCCCAATCATCATTTTTTGACAAGAGGTATTATCCCTTGATGCCGGTTTTTTCCAACAAGTAAACATAATTTCTCAGTCAATTCTTTATTTGATGACATCAAAAACTTGGTGTGTCTCCCTACGATACCAACCGTCTCTTCAATCCCTCAACGGAGCCTCTTTTTACACAAATTTCACTCAGATACAATCTTGTTGGAAAAATCTATTTTGCTAAGACTTACGTAAAACATAATGATGTCCTGGCGATAGGGTAAACGAAGTACAATACTTGTTGTTGTAACGAGGTGTACCCCTGCCCAAATGTCAGACAGGGTCACCCCGCGTGTAATGCTCTTGGCCGGGCCGGGTTCCACACAAGTACTGGTACCTTTCTCGTAGAACCGGCAATACGAGAAAATAGCCGTGTAGGCCATGTAGGTCATTTAGCGTTACCTAGGGTGCACCAACGGGGAGGCGACCTACTCTTACTCCCATTTTAGATTTACATTTAGGCTTGATTTACGTTAGATCTAAAGCTGAGAACTAAGAACTTTTCAAGCCTCAAGCGTTGTGTCTCTACACGAAAACCACTTGAGAATGATAGCGTTCTCAACAAAAAGGGCATTTTTTTATATGAAAAAAAAAAAACGCTGTTTCTCAAGTTAAGAAGGGGATAGTTCTCAACTTGTACCCAAATGGGATTCTCTAATTGGACTCAAAGGTATGAATGCTACTCTGAAAATAAATACCGAAAAAAAATATTTATAATTTAAAACTCCATGAATTAGTTGACAAAAAAATTTTATTTGCATAAATTTTAGTCTAAGCCATTCAAATTAGAAAATTAAAAGCTGGAGATTGGAGAATATGTTGGATATCAACTTGAAAACTATAAAGTTATCAAAATATCTCAAAGGTTAAAGAATACTTGGAGAATGATGTTGGGTACCAACTTAAGAACTATTAAGTTATCTAAGGATATCAAAGCTGGGGAATACTTGGAGAATGATCTAACATCATTCACTTGAGAACTACAAAGTTATCAAAATATTTCTAAGGTTGGAATAAAATTGGAGAATTGTGTTGGATATCAACTTAGGAACGATACAGATTTTAAAAGGTTTAAGAAAAAGTTGAGCCATGTTTGCTGGGTAAACTTATTTTGACCTAAAACTGCTAGGCTTTTGATTTAACGGCGTCAGTTCAAGATCGAATAAAATTGTAACAATGCTATTTTTGCTACCCACAACTGTTTATAAGCGGGTGGTGGGTGAATCATATGCGAGAAACTCATAATATTGTCGGCAAATGTTGTATGAAGTTTTTCGTTCACGACTCGTAATTCGCTCGTTGAATGAATAACCAATTGAGTGCGTATGCGAATTGTTGTAGTCAATCTGTTTTGTGTGCGAAATATGGCAAAGAGCATTCAAAACAATAACACCAATCGGCTCAAACGCATTCGTGACAGCAAAGATGAAACAGTTAAAACAGTTAGGAAATATTAAATTAATATGATAAGAACAACTAAGTGGTGAAGTGATGTTAAAGTGGTATTAGGAAAATACTAAATGTTGTAAAAAATAAATCAAACATTTTACACAAGCTTTATGTGAGTTTAATGAAAGAATCGCCAAAACAGCTTTCTATTTATTACTTAATGAAGTGAGTGCTATGAGTTGTTGTCCTATGAATAACAGTAAAAAATAATTTAATAATAACAAAGTGACATTGGCTTAGCACGAGAGAGTTTGTTTTTTATCTTTTTCATTCGTTCGCCATTTGTGTGGTAAAAATAAATGGCGTGCACTATTTATATTTTTATTATATCGGCACACGCTTGACAATAGAAATCAATTTTATTGATAAGTTTATGTATATGTTGACGTAACGTTCGATCAAAAGACGAGATGATTCCCAATAGAACTCAAAACGACTTTTCGGGCTAGTACCACAAGGTGCTATTCACCGAAACGTACCGGATTCATATCCGGAAAAGGACTGTCAACATCAGTGCAACCCCCCTTCCTTCTTCCTTCACGCAACTTTTTATACATGGATCTTCCGACTAGGCAGAGCGAAGTACTGTTACAACAAAAACAATACCTAACTATACCAGCTTCTAAAGCTTACGATTTCTCAAATTTGTTAGCTTGTGTTCGAGTAGGCTCTACCGGCTTCCGGATCATTATGGGGTCTATCAGTTATTGTGGAGAGCTCCGCCGGAGGAGAATGTAATCAGTCATGAAAGAATTCAATTCATCAACATTTGGAAGTGAATTTCTATAATGAAATCTCTATTGACTCTCTCGAATTTTTTCCGACAGGAGCTCCGTCGCAATAGACCCCATTTGCATAGCCGCAAACGAAAAAGCTTATGTGTTGGCCAATATAAGGGGCGTCCGTTAATCAATATATGTTTGAAGTTCAAATAAGACCTGCGCGGTAATTCTGAAACTTTTTTTTTTTAAATAATTTCTTTGACACAATTTCCTGGACAATGTTTGTCAAAATTGCTGCTTACAAGTTAAAGAATTCCACTACTGGAGAGTTGAAAAGCGGGCAAGAGTAGCAAATGATCGAGGAAAAGCTTGGACACAGTCTCTAGGTCGCGAAGAAGGTTCGGACTGTAGTCGGAGACGGTTGGTTGGATTGGCGACTCACGTATGACTCCAATTAGCGCGAAAGCGGTGTTTTGATAACTCATTTCGTGAATTAACCAATGAAGACTACAAAATGAAGCTGGGAAAGTCTCAAGGACTCTGGTGGGACTCTCCCATATCCATGCCAATGAGTTCAACAATTATAAAAGCTCGGAGAGGCTGCCAAAGAAGGGTTTCCCTAGAAATATCATCCTGTTCCGCACAGCAGGTGCTCCACCGTCTCTTCCACTCCGACAATTGATAAGTCTGAGGGGTGTAAGAACCTTCTTGGCCTCTAAGACATCAAGAGCCGGTCCATGCCGATGCACCGTCAACCATATTTGAGAAACGATGTGTCGATGCTGCTGAATAGAGAGCCCGAAGTGTAGTCTGTCTGTCAGAGAAAATTGCTATCCTATTAACGGGGATGCTCGTATACTAACGCCCTGCATAGCATAGATTTCGGATTGAAATACACTTCTACTCCACAGGTCAGGATCCGGCCATGAAAATTAAAATGTAGAATTTCTGAGTAAATTCTTCTTCTTTCCAGTCCTTTCTAGAAGGGAATATAATCTTAAAGTTTGTGTCGAAAACCGTCTTGGTACAGATTTAGTCCGTTTTAGTTTTTGGGACTCCTGCAGTTAGTTTTCTTTAAAGTAGATCTTGGCTCTACATAGGGTTTTCCAATCTAGGCGAAAGAATTTCTGACAAAAATATGGAAAATTTAGTTGCTTAGTTAACATAACCTAACCTAGCAACGAAAGGTGTTCCCTCCATAGAATAAGTAGGCTCTGACCGTCGATTATGTTTAAACACTTGAAAAAAATAGGTAGGTACTGGATCTGCTGGTCCAAAGTTTCACGCTTAATTCCAGCTTCCAATACATGGTCTATTTTTCTATTACTTCGCCTTTAGCTAAAAGTGATTGACCTTTCCAAAAATGTGATTTCCAAAAATACATTTATCGAAAAACAAGCCAAGAAGGTGTTCAAAATTCTTTCAAATAAATCATTTAAATACGCCAAAATTTAAAATATATTTGCAACAGCAAAAGCGAATGCTTAAAAAAAAAAACAAAAACAAATCTAAAAAATGCACGTTTTCATCCGTTACCCCTCCCCCTTTTCCAAAGTCACTTCGTAGTCAGCCTTTTACTTTACATTTTTTTTTCTCCCATTCATTCTATAAAAAGCAAGCATACGCCTTGTTTGGCCACATTTTCATTAGTCGTTAAGACGTAGTGAAAGTACTTTGGCCAAGTTCAAGGACACGTTTGTAGCAACGAGCTAGAGAACACACACAAAAACCAACACTAGACAAAAACAACAAGAAAAATCGACAAGCAAATAAGCACAAAAACAAAAATTAAGCTAAAAAGACAAATAAGTGCACATTGTGAAATTTCAATATTAGTGAATTAAACAGCAATTGAATCACAAGATAAATAAAAAATACAAATTACCTCATAGATCAATATATTCTAATGCAACAACAGAAACAACACAAAAAGTTGTGCTTAAACTAACAGCAACAAAAATTAAAAAAATATCAATGAGTTAAGCTCACCAAACTCTACCAAGAAATATAAAAAATCCTGAAAAAATATAAAAAAAAACTTCAATACGAATAAATAATCATTACAACACTTTGATATTAAAATCAATTGCCATGTGGGCTCAAGGACAAAACATCATTTTACTGCAGGATCATTCAACCTGTAAAACAACACCACATCAAAAGCAACAATAATTGCAAAAAGTTCAACAAGTCAAAATTTTTGTTTTCATCGAAGACAAATTTTGCAAAACAAACATCAACACCGTAAGCGCCGTAACCCCCCACAACAGCCTACTAAAATTGCCTGCCATTTGTCTTTACTTTGCTGTGCAAAGTCAAATTAAGAAAAGCAGCCAAAAAAATCTTTGCTGGTGGTCAATAGCTGAGGGGGAAGTCAAATTGCGTCTCAACAATACTTTCCCCATCCAGAACGCTTCAGCACTGAAGTGAAGTGAAGAAAACGACGCCCGAAAAAAGGTGAGTGAACGACATGTCTGTACATTTTTTTATACATACATATAATAGAGTTTTCATATTAAAGTACATACATTCATGCATCTTATAAGCCCATATATATATGTGTATGTTTGTATAGAACATTTGTTGGTATCCACATCAACCAAACACCCACGTGACTTTGTTAAGATAACTGTGCATTAGAGTGCACCTTTTAGCACCTTTAGTGGGATGATGATTTTTGGTTGTCGCGAATGTAAGTAACTATGTGCCATTTTGTTTTATACCCATATCTCAATTAATTTTTTCAAGTGGCAACCCCGCCAAAAACTTCCAAGTGGCAACATTTTCATAAAAAAGCTTAAATTTTTGCAGATAATCTGCATTATATAAAATTTTACAGAAATTTGTTGAGTGTTTTCGCGATATAAGAGCATATATAAAAGAATAAAAATATTTGGATTAAGTGGCAACCAAAAATTTAAACATTTTTTTTTTTAATAACCCTTAAACCATCTTTCGTCGAATAGTTATTGTCATGGTTTGCCACTTGCAAAAAAACTACCAGAATCTGAAAAAAACTACAAAATTTTATTTTCAGATTTTCAGGTACTTAATTTAAAGTAACAAAAATTGAATAAAAAATTTTTTATACAAAATGTAAGACTTAAAATTAACAAAAATATTTGGGAGTTCCATCGATTCGGTTTGATACTTTAGTAAACAAAAAACTACCAAATCAGTAAAATACTACTAAATTCAAGAAAAGTTAAAGAAACTACCAAGTTTGGTAGAAAACGACCAACTGTGGCAACCGCGGTTATTGTATCTCATATTAGTTTGTTTGAAGATTTCCGATATGTGGCAGATGAATTCAGAAGATAATCCGCGCACAAAAAGGTCGTTCTTTCTTGAAATAAGACCAAAATTAACATATCTCGCACAATTGGAAATTTCAAATAGGTGGCAACCACTAAAATACTAAAGAGTTAACATTGCAAGAGATAACCTGTTGGCAAAATTTCTAGGAAATAGGTTAGGCAGTTTTCGAGACAACAGCCAAACGAATTAATAAAAATAGAATTAGGTGGTCACATCAGGCGTTAACCCAGTCTCCTATTTAATACCCATATTGGAATATCTCATTCGATAAAAATTCAAAAAGGTGACAACACTCAAGTAAGATCGATTAGATCGTAGCAGTTTATCTATATATTTATAAAATTTCGTAAAAACTTGTCAAGTCGCTCTCGAGATAAGAGCCAGTGAACAATACTTCAATGAAAGCAGTTAACCCATAACAAAATTTCAAAAAAACCCCTGAAGTCGGTTTCAAAATAAGATCGAATTAACCAGAAAATTCTTATAATAATATAAGGTGGCAACCCTAGGGTTAACTCTGTCTAGAAATAACTTTTAATATAGTAAGATAGTTTCCGTTCAATACTCATATTGGCATATCTCAATTTAAGGAAAAAATGATAGAGTTGGCAACCTTGTAAACCCATCATCAGTGGCAGCACCCAAGTGAAAGTCTTAGAATTCAGTACACTATCCACATACTAAATTTCAGTCAAATTGGTCGAGACGTTGCCGAGATAGGATGGGCATACAAGAATAGCTGGATAGGTTTTTCAGGCATATAAGTACAACAAATATAGTTAATATCACTGATCGATTCAGTTGCATGGAGCTGCTTCGAGGATTGAAAATGTGGAGTGTGACTTAGAAGGTGGAACGGTAGTACTCGAATCTTTGCGAAAATGAGAACTGTGTGAAATTGGCCTGTTTGTGGCCTAAAAGTTGAGAACAACTTTTTCACATAGTTGATAAAAAAAGAGCACTCTAATGTGCATACCGAAGCCATGTGCCGTTTTCAAGTATCAGCTAGATAATTTACCATTTAATCAGTAACTTTCCGTGAATGTGTGAGCTAGTTAATCGTAATCAGGGTGTGTACGATGCAATTGAATTATTAATCAATACCCCCACAATAATAGCATTTTTTAATCTACTACGCAATTTTTCTGCACTGCCATTTCTTATATAGCAAAACCACTCTTTCTCCTTTTTTTGTTTCTACATTCCTGCCATTCAGCAAAGCAAAAATGAAAAAATGAAAAAAATAGCTATATAGCGCATATTTATTTAATTACAATTGTGTCACCTTTTCCAACTTGACGAAATCTTCCTTGAAATTTGATTGAATGCGATTTATAATGTGTACATATATGGAAAAAAGAAGGTGAAGACAAATAACTACAAATATTTACATAAACTGCATAGCGGAAAAATATGGTTTGTAGTAGATATACAAAAATTTTCTCTTACGAATAATCAAGTATACATCGGTAGTCATAAAAAGAAATTGCGTTTTAAGAAATCCTTCAGACAAAACGACCTTGACTTTTTTGCAGGCAAGATTTTGTTTATTACTAAGTATGCGTCTGGGGACTAGTAGACTTCAACGTGGAACAATTTTTCTTAATGCTGATAGATGGGAGAAATTTAATTCGAAAATTTTTAAAATCATTTTCTGTGCTGGAATCTACTGGGCTGTGAGGTTGCTGTGAGTTTTGAAAGTAAGACGAGCAATTGAATTAGCAGCAGCGATGATTTCGTCAGCTAAACCAGAGACAAATTTAGATAACAGAAGTAAACGAGTTAGACTTGCAGTCCAGGGGGAATTTCCGAAAATAGCAACAAAAAAAATTCGACCTAGTTTGACAAGCCTCTCTATAATTTTAATATTATAATGTCCACCACCGTCCTATAAAGTCAGAATAGCCTAGGTAGTTATATTTGTTTCTCATGATAAGGGTTTCACTGGAACACTTTTCTGGATTCCATGATGTTCAATTGAGCCACACTTTGACAGTTCAGCAGATGGTTAGTCCTTTGCTTTGCTTCCACTTCTAAGGTCCGTCAAGCTGGATTTCAAATTTGAATATGGGCGAAGGGGGACGGGGGGTTTTATCGCCAGTCGACGGACTGGAAATTTTATAACCCAGGAAGTATGTGCTATTTATGTGAACCAGGATTTCAAAAAGATTTTTTCTGTTCATAAAGTTTTAAGTACTTTTTTTTTAAACTTCAAAAGTGGGGGGGGGGGGGGGAGGGAGGGGTCCAGCTGGACGTCCTGCTTGTTTGCGCAGAGTTTTTGTAAGGTGTCTTGAAATCTAAGTTGTTATAGATACTCAATAGATAAAGGGACCTTTCGTTTTATATCCTTAGTTTGAAAAAAAAAAAGTTTGGTGGCAACCTTTTAGAAATATCCAAAATAGCAACACTTCAGTGAAGAAGCTGTAAGTTCTAACATATTGAACAACACCTTCCTAAAAAGTCTTATAGTACATTTACACCGCACCAAATTTGACAAATTTGGCGAAAAATTGCAAATTCGGCCCTTTTTTTTCATACAAATCTCTTTTTCCAAATTTGGAACTTCATCACATTTGACCGCATTGTACAATCCACAGTTTATCCAAAAAGCAACCCTGCGGGTGTTCCACATTTAGAATTGCCCAGCAAGAACCTTAAGACCCTCATACAGTTCCGTGTGAACGTGAGCGTGAATGAGTGGAGACTTTCTATTGCGTACGCAAAGGAAAAGAATTCCAAATCAATTCTTTTGTGCGTTCACGCACATCTGTCAAATGACTTCAACTCTCCAAAAAATGAAAAAAAATCACAGTTTGGCGTGGTAAATGCCAAATTTCAACACTCACTTGCGAAGGGTTTGTGTCACTTTGCGTTCGCACACAATTCACTGTGACTTAGTAAAATAAGCATTTCAAAGCATATTTAACACTTTCACTTAAGTTTAAATGCAGTAATATCAAAGATATTTTAGTTGTTTATCCACTTACGGATGATTTTTTTTTGGAAAAGTGGAGTAATATCAACATATTACACAAAAGAAAATTGTTCACGCTCACCCACGTTCACGCTCAAAAATAAGTGTATATAGGGCTTTAATGGGTAAATGACGTGTGATAACTTATGCACTATGCATAGCTAAATATACCAATTTCAACTAACTAGAGTTTTTAAGAAAATGGGCCCATTTTACCAGGAAAATATATGTATAAAACTTCTTGACTCTTCCATTATCTCTACATATAATAAAATTGTAACAGGTCGATGTCTGTAGGTACATGTCAGATATCAACAAAAAATTGATTGGGGAAAGCATTATTAACAGAGTAGAATCCAAATCAACCATTTTAAAAATTTTTGTGTGTCTGTCTGTCTGCCTGTCCGTATGTTTGTGGCCGTATCACTCTGAAAGTAATGAATGGAATTGAATGAAACTTTTTTCGTTGGATTGCTCGACGTTCAACTTAAAATTGAAGATATTACTTTTTTCGATATCTCAACCGGTTTTGGAGTTATCGCCAAATATGTGGACCAGGGGTGACCAAAAATGTCTTAGTACAATATGGGTGTCAAACGAAAGGTGTCAATGAGTGCTATAATGTGAGATGTGATTCATTGAAATATCTGAAATGGTTTCGGAGATATCTTGAAATTTCGATAGCTCGACCGGTTTCGGAGGTATCGACGAATATTTTCACAAAAATGTGTTAGTACATTATGGCACCCTTAAATGCTGAACTCCAGTCTTTTTGTTGATATTTTTTTTTTTCTTTGCTAACCCAGCTGCAAAAAAAACGGAAAATTATACGCAGTACAGGTGTTTAAATCATCACGGTGGTGCATTTTCTTTCGGTGGCTTTGTGTCCTGGTAGAAGATTCTTGCAGGGAAGGTGAAGCCAAATGCAAATTTGCCAATGTAAACGGTGTCGAAGTGGATAATTTGAATTTGCCAAATTTGGTGCAGTGTAAATGTACTATTAAAATATACTAACTATCTACAGAAGCAGTTACAGTTTTTCAAGGAATATCTTTATATTATGAAAGGTCTGAGCTTTTCAACTGGCCAAATGCAAATTTGCCAATGTAAACGGTGTCGAAGTGGATAATTTGAATTTGCCAAATTTGGTGCAGTGTAAATGTACTATTAAAATATACTAACTATCTACAGAAGCAGTTACAGTTTTTCAAGGAATATCTTTATATTATGAAAGGTCTGAGCTTTTCAACTGGAACTTACCGCCCGATTCTGTGCTCTTGATAAATTTGTCAATCTTGATAAATAATCAGGACAAAAAATATTTTTATCAAATGTTTTGAATTCTGTGTGAAAAAAAATTAATTTAAATAAAATAAAAATTTATTTTTGACGCAAAATTCAAAAACACCTGATAAAAATATTTTTTTCTTTCTTATTTATCAAGATTGACAAATTTATCAAGAACACAGAATAAAACGGTTACTGTATGTAGTCCGGGTTAATAATTTACATATGGAGCACTTCTTCGTTCACGAAAACGTCATCTTCGGGTCATAGCACTTCCTCATGCAGTCACATATATTTTTAATCGTTCTAATATAATTTTATTATCATTACTGGCATATGTATTTTTAAATCATGCTATATAAATGTTTCAACGTCCTTCACACGCCATCTCAGTAATAAATTGCTCATTCACACTAACAACTTAGTCGTATGCAACTCTTATTATAGTATTTTAATATAAACGAATGCATTTGTTAAAGAAATTCTCTATTCGTTTACAGATATTTGCTGCACTTTGAATTGAATTAATTGTTGGCGAATAACAACAACAAACAACTATACGAGACTGAGCGATCCAGAACACCGTTGAGTGTGAGAGAACAGAGAAACTAACGGTTTATGTAAACGTCAAAATTATTTGTAACGGAAAAATTAGCGGTAAAGACGCGCCAAAAGGTGAAAAGTATTTAATATAAGTTTTTTTTCGTGGAAACAACAAACAAACAAAAAATTGCAACAAACAAAAATTTTAACACCAACGCATAACCTCAAAACTCAAGGCAAGCAGTTACGTCGGCAACTGTACCCCAGACAACATCGTATCTCGGCGACATTTCAGTGCCGAACTACGCTATTTACATAAGCGATCGTACGCTTTATTAGAGGGGGGTGTGGGTCGGGGCCTTATGCTGCAGGAAACTGCGTAATTTTCGCTTTTCAACGCACTCAGCAAAATAGCTACCAAAACGGCTAAAAATGATCTCGAACAAAAAATCGTGTGCCATGAAAATGCTGCAAATAGCATTGGCGCTCAGCCTGCTACATGTGGATCCCGATAATTATTTACAACAACGCCTACGCAATTGGGATTCGCAGCTGGAACTGCCCCATGGGGATGGCTGGGAATTGGAAATGTTGCGCGCCGTACCAATGGTCGAATATCCCTATGCGAATCGGAAAACTATGATGCCACTAATTGAGGATCTCATACGCTACGATCGACAGCATGATGCCGCATTGCCGCAATACAATGTGACCGCCTACATATTGAATATACAAAATGATGTTGGTGCAAATCAAACGGCCACTCTACCAGAATTGCAAGCCCCTTCGAGTAACAGTGCCACGAGTGGTGGACCCGTAAATGTCGCAGGCGCTACCGCTTTGGAACAGGCAGCACAAGCGGCCGCTGCTGCTGCGGCGGCCAGCACAAATGCTAGCAATGCGGGTTTACCAGCATCGGAGCTCGATCTCTTTCTCAATTCGGAAAATTTTCAAGATCAACGTTCGGTATGGGAACAAAATTTAGCAGACTTGCGTGATTTTGGCGATCTCGCTATACAAAATCCATATGCAGGTCTACCACTCAAAGATGAACCAAACGATCAGAATTTTATCGATTTGAATTTGGAAATGTTTTTGCCCAGTTTTGCGAGCGCAGCATCGGAAGCGGCAGCATCAGCCGCTGAGGCTGCTGGCATCCCTGAGGATGCTGTCGTTAAAGAAGAAGTAGAACTAGTTGGCGCAGGCGCTTTAAATGATACCTCTCCAGATCCAACAGATGTTGCTGGCATAAAAACTGAACAGTTTGATAAGGAGGAAGAGGATTTTGTGTTGGATACTGAAATAGCCACCACTTCGAGTGCAAACGCTCGCGCGATCAAAAAGGAGCAAGAATATGATGGCGACGATGACAGCAGTGATCAAGAGGATACGGATCAAGTAGATTTGAGTCCATTTTTTAGTGAAACCGATCTATTTAAAGAGGTAACGTAGTTTTAATGTTTTATATTTAAGATATTATTTTACTGTCGACCTCAAAGGCTCGTGATTTAATGGTTGAGTCCGTTAACACGATAACTAAAGTTGATATAAGCTCGTATAAATTGTCTTTGATAATCGCATCACAGGAAGAAGCATACGTATTCGGAGAACACTGTCCATGTTCCGAGCCATATATCACGACATGTATGATGAAAGACTTACAGAGGTTCTTGGTTCGTAACTTCTCCGTTAGTCCAAAGTAGGACTTATTGGAAAGAGTTGAATTTTTCGACTGATGCACACTCAACGAAAAATAGACGAAATCCGTTAGCGACCACGCCCACTTCGATACGAGCCCATTGTATTATGGAAAGGCAAGGCCTGAAACTCTTTCCGAGAATTCTTTTCTTTCGAGGTCGTCAATGGCTCAGTTCCATTCATGAGAACAAGTATAGTGGCTGACTTGGCTGGTTGCTGTGCTACCCGGGTCATCAAAAAGGACACACCCGGACCCAAGTATGCAACTGAGCCGTCAGACAAGCAAGCTCTCTCTATCGGTACAACTAACCTTTCGAGGAAACTGCCACAGTGTGGAAAACGACTAAGAGCCCGAGAGCGAGATTGATTCCTTTCTGCATACTTTATCGTATCACTTTCGTATTATATTGGGATCATTTCGGGTATTTATTGGAATTGTTTGCGGACCATTTCAGGATTATTCTTCGTTGACATTTAAGAACTTTTTCATTTTGAGGCTTTATCGGAACCTTTTGGGTTCGTTTCGTGAATTTCAGGAATTGGTTTACAGACTATTTCCGGATTTTTTAAGTTGACATTTTACAATTTTTTCGGGATCATTTCGGTACTTTTTATGGATTATTTTTGGATCATTTCGGGATTGTTTTCAGGGTTCATATTAGGAGTTTTTTCAAGCTAACAATGTTATTTCGAATGTTGTTGCTATTTTTTTCTTATCCACCACTGTACATACATGAATACTTGAAACGCGAGTTGATGAAAGTGGTTTCTAAACTATTTTGAATAAAACAAATGCATTAAAACTCAACAGTATTATAATTGCATTTAGGTCAACGCAAATTGATTTGCTTAGGTAAAGTTAAGCGAAATTCTCTATGCTTTTTCGTTGACTTAGGAGCTTTAGGTACTAACTACATAACGAATTCGATTGCGTTTTTTTATAAAATGAATTTTATTAAAACGTTTCAGCTATATTGACATATTTGCATCTATTTCCATTGAATTGGAAAAAAAACTAAATCAAAATAAAAAAACACAAAAAATACGAAAAATAAAACAAAACGAACACGATGTTCACTTATAAAACGACAAATGACAACAACAAATTCGCACAAACAAAAATATAAACAAATAAAAATTCATCTTTTGATACGTTCGCCTTAACGCCACACATATCAAGAACATCCAGTCGTTTAGTCAGAAAATCAGTCAGCTCTAGTGCTCTGCGTTTTTGATTATTGGCAATGTTTGCTTTTCGTTGCTGCGTTTGGATGTTGCTGACGCGGTTGCAGCAAGTACATGTGACAAACATACATACCTATGACAGCTTAAATATTGCTTTTGGAAAGTAAATGCGCACACTTTTTTATTTAATTTTTGTTCATATAAATATTTTTTTACTTACAAAGAGATATATTCTTATTATTTCAGTTCGAGAGAAAATTTGACTATATCCCGTATAATGCGTGGACTAAACCGTATCGTTGTGGCATTAGTTCCAGATTCCATAATTTATGGGAGATTACGATTTGGGTAATGAACCAATGACTTTGGTACCAGTGACTTTTTTAAACCGGATACTTTTAGGAACAAGAAAGTTTTGTAATGTTGTGGACTTTTATTGGAACAATGTTATTTTGGAACAAGTATTTTTTTTTTTTTGATCGCCAATTTTTTTTTTTTGAACCGGTGACTTTTTTTTAGAACCAGTAGGTAAATTTTTTATTGGTATCGGTTGTTTTTTTCGTAACCAATAACTATTTTTGGAACCGGTGGCTTTTTTTGGACCATTTGCCATTATGGAAACAGTAATTATTTTGTTTTGTAACCAGGAGCGTTTTTGGAATAGGTGATTTGTTAGAAATATTTTTTTCTGAAGCAGTGGTTTTTTGGACCCGGTCACTGTTTTTGAAGCCATGACTTCTTGAAAGAAGTGACTTTTAGAACTGTTAATTATTTCGAAACCCGTGACTTTAGTTAAACCATTTCTTTGGAACTATCATTTTTCTACGTTTTATTTAGAACTGGGGGCCTTTTTTAGTAACAGTGCTTTTTTGGAAGCAGTGTTTTTTTGTTTGTTCCAGTTTTTGGCTCTATTTGAAACAAGCTACCTCTGCAATCGGTTCCATTTTGGGAATTTTGTACTTTTTTGGAACCAGTGAGCTTTTTAAAATCAGCGAATTTTTTGGTTTAGTGGCTATCAGGACGCGGTGACTTCTGAACCCGGTAACTTTTTTTGGAACCGATTACTACTGTATGACTCTTCTGAAACCAGTGATTTTTTTGGAACCGGTTTCCTTTGGGAAAAGAAACACTTTTTGAAACCGGAATTTGGGCTAGTTAACTTTTTGAGCCGGCATCGTTTTCGAAATCAGCAGTTTGACCCCGTGACTTTTCTGGAACCATCGGCTTTTTTTTTGTGCTACGGTTTTCTTTTTGGAAACAGTGGCTTTTTAGAACCGGAATTGAATAATGATATTTTTTGGAACCCCAATCTTTTTAGAATCAGTAACTTTTTGGAACGAATACATTTTTTTTAGAACTATGTACATATGTAGTAAGTTTAGAAGAGGCCTCTAAAAAGTTTAAAACAAAGTCCGGGAATGGGCCCCAAAATTCAAAACGGTCCGCAACAGTCATCGGTCTTAAAATATACGTCCTGATCTTAAAAAAGAGCTATTATTCAGAGTGACTTAACCCTGTGTGCTATGCGAATCGAAAAAGCTTTTGACTAAAAAGCGTTCCTGTCGTCACTTTTTGAGTAGTTCCCTTCTCAGGCTTAAAATTTTTCACTACATTGCATATATATACATATTTGTTGCGTTGTTTATTGCTGAAGGCAATCTCCTCCTCGCTGTGAGTTCCATATTTTTTTGCCATCAAACTCAAACGAGTAAATGTATTTTTTGCCTTGCATTTTTTGTGCAAATTTTGGGTAATATTTATTTTTAACTTATGTCAGCCGATCAACGGCGAGAAAATGGAATTTTCGTTTTACTTTTTCATTTCGCTTTCTTTTTAAATCAAGTGTGAATTTAAGAAAGCGATTTTTACTTGTTAATACAGTTGTAAATTTTTCAACAATTTTTGGGAGGTCGTTTTTAATTGCATTGACGTTGTTAGACTGTCTGGTTATTTATATAAAAATAACTTATTTTTAGAAAATAAAACATTACTTGAAGTCACTTTTCCTTTAATGAAATTTAACTTTATAATTTAGGACTCTACCTAAAAATGGAGGAATTTGTAAAATCAATAAATAACAAATTTTGGGTGTTGGGAAGTATAGAAACCTTTAATCAGTTTACATTATTTAAAAACGCTTAGTGTCAACAAAAGCGGCATATTTAATGACCTAAAAACATACTCATAGAAATTTCTTTAAACTAACCTAAGCTCTGTCACTTTAACACGCAATT
Source organism: Campiglossa producta (assembly GCA_964058755.1). Taxonomy (NCBI): domain Eukaryota; kingdom Metazoa; phylum Arthropoda; class Insecta; order Diptera; family Tephritidae; genus Campiglossa; species Campiglossa producta. The sequence goes on along the minus strand of CAXKVI010000001.1, from coordinate 20,185,572 downwards.
GACACCTGACCGACCACGTATGTAGCAATCCATAAGTTTATAACTTTTAATCGATATTCACACCATAACTATTATTTCTGTCCCAGTTGTTGTTCTTTTGCGTAGTTATCAGATGTTTGTATGTGGGTGATAAAAACACGTTTTTAAAACAAATTTACCATTCCAGCGAGCTCGCAAGTCATTTGAAGTACCTATCGATTATATGCCGGCTGTGTTATGTTTTGATGATTAATATGATGGCTATTAGTAATGCTTACAAAGCGTAGTTTCAACTTTTGCTGGATAGAATCTATATTTGCTTATAGTATACATAGATAGTGCATACAATTTTTATACCCAACGTACTAGTACTAGTACAAGGGTATTATATTTTTCTCCACATAACGGTACTACGTAACGACACAAAATAATCGAGATAGATATAGAGTTCCGCATATGAAAGTTCGCAGGTTGAAAAAAGGAGTTGATTAAGGCATATCCGTCCGTTCGTTCATCTGTCCGTGTACACGATAACTTGAGTAAAAATTGAGATATTTGCATGAAATTTGGTATACAGTTTACCTTCTGGCCAAGGTAGGTTGCTATTGAAAATGGACGAAATCGGTTGATAACCACGCCCCCTTTTTCGATATCGAAAATTTCGAAAAACCACATAAATTGACATATCTCGGTAGTTGAAATATGCTAAAATGATATAATTTTACAGGTGAATCCCCCTAGTCATTCTATTATGATTTTTTGATAAATTTTTTAAAGGAGGCATTTTTGAAAATTCGATTGGTCGTAACTTTTAAATTGATTACGATAGAACGATGCAACTGGGCACAAAGTAGGCTGGTATAATTGTGAGTATACCCAATGAAATTGTATAAAATCGATATCGAAAATCACCTAAATTGACATAATTCGGTACCGGAAATGGCTAAAATTATATAATTAGAATGAACCCCCTAGTCATTCTATTATGATTTTGATAAATTTCAAAAAATAGACGTGACACCGCCCACTTTTAATGGAGACATTTTTGAAAATTCGACTGGTCATAAGTTTTCAACTCATTGCGGTAGAATCATGAAATTTGGCACAAGGTATACTAGCATTATAGGCAGTACGAAAGTGGACGAAATGTTCGGTTTCCCCGAACTTAGACTTCTTAGACTTACTTGTTTTGTTTAAAGTTAAGTTTAAGTTATTGCTAGATCAACATAGCTTCGGGGCCATTACTTTCGTTGAATTTTACTTATCTTATGGATAGGTTCAATAAATAATTTTCTCTGCGGTACTCATTCTGATGGGTCCTCGGATTCAGGATTAGTAGATCGAAACCGAAAATTCGGCTCGGCATCGGTTCAAAAATATAAATTCGCTCCCTTCACGACTCACACCTTTCATCTTGGTCTTGGTTATAGTAAACAAAAGTCATGAAATTAAATCACGATCACTTACCGGTTTTAATAATAGCAAGAATATATTTTAATCTTACGTGTTTTATCTACATACATACTTTATTTAAATATACACATACTTATGTATGTGAAGTTTGATTGCTTCTCGTGTCAGTGAGCTGCAACTCAAAATCTTTTATAAAAAGCTCTCATGACTCGAAAATCTGTGTTGTGAGTCAGCCTACCGATGTCAACGATTCTCATACTAATTTCACAAAGGTTAACCACTATGCACAAGATTTGCTCATAGGCATATACAGTGTGGGGCAATAAAATGACAGTACTACTTTTAAGATCGCCTACTTAAACACAACCCGCCTTTTCAGTGCGAGTTTAAACGATCAATTTGTATGAGATAAACTCTAGTCAACTTTGTCTGTGATTTAAACTTGCACTGAAAACCCGTGCCTTATTGGTCTAACTTTGTTTTTGGGGTTTTAGGAATCTAAATCTGGAAAATTTAAAACATTATTATATTCCATAACCAACCTCAATCTTGATATAAAAGTCGGTACCAAAATGAGAACTCTCTAAATGTATGCAATAATTACGATGCGTCCTTTAACTGGAAGAACGTGAACTATGTAGTTGATTTTAGTAAGTTTCAATGATCCCAAGTAACCAGTGGTTCTTATCACTATCACTTTTCTTAACTCCTGTTGGAGCATAAGGCCTTGATTCTGGCCGTCCAACATATTTCGTCTGTTGAAGCAACTGGCGCCAATTGGCGACACCTCGTGATCGTATATCTGCCTCCACCTGGTCCTTCCATCGGAGTGGCAGTCTCCCTCTTTCTCTACTTTCACCGGCGGGTGCCGATAAGAATAAAGTAAAGCTCATACAGCTCATTATTAAATCTTCTTCGGTACACCAACTTTTAGTGGTCCATAAATCCCTTTGAAGAATTTTTCTCTCGAAAACTTCCAAAGCCGTCTCATCGGATGCTGTCAGTGTTCATGCTTCTGCACCATATAGAAGGACGAGTATGATAATTGACTTATAGTATTGTTTTTATTCGTCGAGAGAGGACTTTACTTCTCAATTGCCTGCTCAGCCCAAAGTAGCATTTGTTTGCAAGAGTCATTCACAACACTGTATATGTATGTCTACATAAAACTGATTTCACTAACATGTTCCTCCGATGACATTCAAAGCTGACTTCAAGCTCAAGCCATGAAAACTATGCAAGCAACAAGCAGATGTCCGTAACCATTTTTGGTAAATTCCTACTATATGTTAAAAAAAAAAAGATAAGAAATGGTTGGTTGCCCCTCTCACAAAGTTTGTACCACTCCTTTCAACACCCTGTATACTAATAAAAGATAATTTAATAATGAGAGAGAACAAGGAATAACACCAACTCAAAAAGTTTAGCGTTTAGAACCACTGTGAATAGCTCTCAATAGGTCCCATTTCGGATAGTTTGGGAAAAGAAATCCATAAAAAAAAATTACGGATCGCAGTCGCTGAAGTTCTGCTGAGATTGGATATAACTTAATTAATTAAAAATAAAATCAAGTAAAACCTTCGCCTTTGCGAAAGCCAATATTCGCAACATCCCTACTTTATTTATAAGCTTCTTTGCATGTGTATTATTGATTGATAACTCTATAAGAAGCACATGGAAAAATATACCTTACTACACGTGCTTACGGGAAAGATAAGTAGGTAATTCTAAAAATAGTTCAGATAAGGAAACTCTTAAAAAAAAAGAGTTCATTTAGAATTCCGAACTAGTTCACGCGTTAACAACTATGAACCAGGTTCAAGTACATACTAAACAGTGCGTGAACTCCACAAACCTACCTTAACATCTACAGATTAACTACAGTATCCATATTTGTATAAGTAACTAATTTGAAGTAGTTAAGTACATATGCACTGTTTTTACATTACCGTACTATACCTATAAACGGTGTGATTTTGTTAAAGTTGTTATTAGCTGTTGCTTCATCTTCTTTTTTTTTTTATTGTTTACTACTTTTTTATAGACTTACATACATAGGTATGTTCATTTTAACATTCATACATATATTTTTATACGATGCGTAGAAGACTTTTGTTGTAATTACGAAATGTTTTCGTCTTCTCATTAGGCTCAGTCGCCGATTTTTACCAAAATTTCAGTGATACCAGTTGTACTTGTGTTCGTATGTGTTAACTGATTCATTGAACTTTCTAAGCCTCTCCCCTGTGTTTAGTATCTTCATTCTCCCGTCTTATTGTGCGGTGTTTCTTTGCGTTCCATTTTTCTGTTTTCAGGTTTTATACTTTTTTATTGTTTTGGTAGTTTTTGTTTTTCTTTTTGTATTTTTGTTTTTATCTTCTTTTTTAATTTGTTTGTTTTTTTTTTTTTTGTAATTCTAGGTTTGCTTTTGCAAATTTATTCTACTTGCAAGCTAATTTTTTATTCTTATTTCCTTTTTTTTTTGAGGTTAGAGATTATGTACTAAATTTTATTGTCAGCAAAGTGTTTTATTCATATTTTGTGCAACATTTTTTTACCTTGAAATTTTTGATATGTATATGGTTCACGATCGCTCAAATCTACTGCCGAAGAACATACATAATACGAATGACGGTCTCATGAAGAAAATTTCGACTGTTACCCTGTAAAAACTTTGGAGTATCCTATACTACTGGATTACTCCAGGTGGAGAAAAATTCATGGCGAGAGAGTAACACCTACTCCAACTCTCGCTTTACAGTAAAGGAAACAGAAAAATGTTCATGTTTAATTAACACTTTTTCGGGTTATTATTTTTCAACATTATCGATCATGTTATTTTAACATGAAGCTCATGTTGAATAACTTCACTTCGTGTTAAATTTACATGACTTCCTGCTAAATTAACATGAATTCCTGTTAAATTACCATGACTTCCTGCTAAATTAACATGACTTCCTGTTAAATTAACATTAATTCCTGTTAAATTAACATTAATTCCGGTTAAAAAAACACTAACTATCTGCCTCATTATCTCATGCAAATTTAACAAGATCTTTCTTGTTAGTTTAACATGGTTCATGTTGACAAAATTATTCTGTGTGAGTACTCTATGGCGTACTAATTGTTATGTATATGTAGGTGGTCCAATCCTAGGACATCGCCATGTTAATTGGACCACCTTTTTTGTATAAAATTGTACTATTATTGGGTACTCCGTATTCGAATACTTTACAGAGTATTGATTAGAGTATTTGCCTTTGTTGTAGGAAAGTAACTTCAGAACAGTTGAACATAAGAATGACGGAACTAGCTAAAAGGAATATCACTCTCAAGGGGTTTAAATGTTATTTATCAGAACATTCTTTTATGATAAAAGGAAAGTCCCACCAAGCCTCATTTGAAGCGGCAGATGTCGATTCTAACTATCTGACGATTTGATATAGAAAGACCCAACCAAGTAGCTGTGATTTATTTATAAAAAAAATTTCTTCTTCCGATATTTAATTGCATAGCGAAATCACGGGAAGATGAAGGTTGTGTATTTGAAAATCAAGCATACCGCAGACTGAAACAAGCAAACTAAACTTAAGTTAGTCTAACTGTAGTTCAAGCTCACATTTAAAATGCTTTTTTTGTTTTTTAGTTTCTTTGCTTCCTCTTTGCAAGAATCACATTCTTTAAGCTCACACATGACAAAATATGAAAACCACAAAGTTGATAGCATAATCGACATTAAAAACCTTGTGCTGAAAAATAAATAAGTGCTAGATGACCGTGACTGTGCTAGTCTTCGCCAGTTATAAAAAAAATATTAGTTAGTTATTAGATATCTAATTAAATTTATGTAAAAAAATAATATATTTCAAAAAGGCCCGATCTAAGGCATTTTTGCTTAACGCCCTAGCTAAAAATTTTTTCAAAAGCGTCCTATTTCAAAATTTGAAATCTCACAATAAGTTTCAAAAACGCCCTATCTGAATGAAAATGTAATATAGTTATTTTTAGCCTTGCAAGCGTTTGAGCCTGGCTAATTTCCGTAATTCTTGCTATTACTAAAGAATGTAGCTAGACTGTTCGGCCAGATAGCCATGTCCCCTGCAAAAATCGTTGGATTATGTGTTCCAATTTTCTGATATTGGAGTACTCCAATAGTAATCCTTTGTATACATAATCGGTCCACCTTCAGCTTTTTGAAAGCCAATCATTGCTCCTGCCTTATCGACGAAAATCACGACACTATCGCTCTGACAATATATACTCCAAGGAGTAACAACATTGGAGTACATTGCAAAGTACTCTGATAGTAGGTACTCCATGGAGTAGCAGAAACAAAGCGAGGGTTGGAGTAGGTAGTCCAGTCCTAGGACATCGCAATGTAAATTGGAGCACAATTTGTATATGAAAAAGGATTATATTTGGAGTACTCTTATGCTCCAATTGGAGTACTCTTTGGATAGGAAATAGAGTAGATACTCTCGATTTTTGCAGGGCCATTGTAAATGACAGAATGACCCACAATTCTTCATGAATAAGTGTGACAAAAATTTCATAAACTTTATATTCATATTAACAGTAACTTATGCGCACCCTAATAATGTTTATTATCATATTTCCCTTTTGCCATTATTTCCCCTTTCTACTAATTTTCTCCCGCTTTAATTTGATAGACTTTTAGCAATAACAACACTGTTTCACAACTCACCAAAAACATATGTTTTACCGGCTTTTTTTTGTTCACCATGCTGATGCAAAATGTGTTCGGCTGCATTATTATCTTTCACCACAAATGTGAGTGGTGATAAGCTGCAGTGTAAAAGTTGGGCGCCATTCAACCATAGGTGGCGCGATTGTTATGCTTTCATTGACGTAGCTAACGGTTGCTAGCTGGCGCTGCTGATCCGTTTGTGGTATATTTTTAAATAACGAAAGCAAACATCAGATGGAAATGGCTTTTGAGCAGAGCGATTTTTTGTCCATGGCGAGGACACAATCGGCAAATCGTTGCTGCCCAGTAGAGTTGGGAATTTTAGTTCAGTAATGTGATCAGACATTTTGAACAAGCTTACCAAAATGAACTAGTTCATGTAGTTCGTTTCTAGTTAATTTGGTTCAATTATTGGTTTTCCTTGTTTTCGTGTCAGGAGAGGTACCAAAAGATGGTTTTCGACTTCGATTTCAATGATCTGAAAGCGGAAAATAATAATTTTTTTTTTTTTCAGTGAAAAATTATTGGCAGAAAATCAATCATTTCACCGAGTCCGATTCCAAAATTTTGGCTTGACCAGTATCATTTATATGCCGAACACCTTTCTGTGTTCGAATATCTCTTGACAGAAATAAAAGTCTTCCCTTTCAGATTATGCATACCGAGATCAAAAAGCGTCGTTTGATACATTTTCCGACCGGAGATAATACTCCGGGTTTGTCATTTTAAAATCCCGGGATTGTCAGAAACCTTCGGGAATCTATGCCTTATTAGACGTAGGTATACATAATATAAAAAGGGTACCGATAACAAAGAGACTTCGTTAGCGTTAGAACAGAGGAAGCTCAGATATAATTTAAGAAAACCCCTTTGCAATCGCTTAGTCCTGTCAGCTTAAAACTTTGGTAAGGTCTCCAACAAGTCTTCCTGGGGACACTGATCGTTCTCAGAGTTTTTGTTACGATGGAAAACATTCGGCGGCGTAAACCTCTAGTCAACATAGAGCAGGAACTCAAGAAGAGGCAAAACAACTGCCGATATCGTTAATTAGAAAGATAACTCGAACGGGACCCAGCATGCTATCATGAGGGATACCAGCTTTTGGTTCTAGGGGAAAAAAGGAGATTTCTCTTAGTAGAGAACAGATTGACTTGGCCTTCCTTGGTGTTCCCATTTTTTAACCTCGGTTAAGCGCCAATTATTGATGATGATGAAAAGTAATTAAAAACGCTTTATGTCAAAATATTGACATTAAATGGTTAAACTCCGATGATGGTGCAACAAGTGACCAACAGACTCTAATTTTTTAAATAATAAAAATCTACAAAATTTTTGTACTATTAACATAAGCCAACATTACAATAGGATCAACGCTTAGGCCAACACTTAGACCACCATAAACGAAATAGACCGTCTAACATATAAAAGTAAACCCCGCTTAGATGTCAATCAGAAGATAAAGAAGACAAATGTATTTTTGATCTTTGAAAAGTATACCGAAATCAGCATGTTATATCTAACGATATCCTTTTCCATATTCAAAGGCTGCGACGTTGACCAAGCGCGCTAACATTTTGTCTACAAATAGCTTACATTACATATATTTATACTGTTTTTTTGTGGTTAATGATAGACAATTGTGTTGAACATTTGACAAATAGTCCTTTTTGTATAGACCGACAAGCACTTGCAACGTCCAACATGGTTGATACCAAGTCGAAGAAGAAGAAAAGCAGTGAAAGTGTAGGTTTATTTTACAAAAATTCATTGTGAAGGTAAATTTACATTTACTATGAAAACTTCAAAAATTGCTAGATACATCATCAATAACATCAAAACAGAAAATGGAAAATTGTTGATGACACCAAAGTGACTCTGACAGTTTGAAAGGCATATAAAACCGCAAAAGCGGATACAAAAAAAAAATGGTAGAACTGGTTGTTGTTCCATCAATTGCTGTAGCTGTAACTAGTAAAAGACAAGTGATCTCTTGCCGCACATAAACAGTTAAAATCAAATTCGACTTGAGACTGAAATACGATGATGCTGAGATCAAAGGTTAAACATAACGGTGAATTAAATGACAACAGCGACGACACAGCAATGACATTTTAAACAATTTTGCTAGTAAATTAATCATTTGTGGTAATAAAACAGGCTGGCTTACCTACGTAGTTGTGTTTTTAATAGAAGGTTTTTGGGGGAGTTTTGCTAAAGTTACAGCTTTTTGAAGCAGTGGTTAGGTTAGGTTAAAGTGGCTGCCGCAGAGGCACACTTAGGCCAGTTTTAAAAGGCTCGTTGTGATACCACCAACCTTAGGAAAGTCAGTCCCGGGACCCGGCCATATGGAGAATCCCTTAGATTTTGGGATTCTCCACATAGCAGAATCCCGGGACTGACACTCCCAAACCTGCACCGTTACTCCTCCTCGAACCACTTAAATTACAGTATAAGGGACATCAAGTCCTTTTTGTCCACCTCCGCGATCTGGCTTAGGCTATCCAGGAAGGGAACTCCCAAAAAGCGCGTTCCCGCGGCGCTTACAAGCCGGGCAGTTACATATGAGGTGCTCTCCCTCATCGTCTTTGCAACTCCTACAGCATCGTCGGTAGGGCACACCTAACCTAGCCAACTCGAACTTTCTAAGTTTTTCTTTCCTGCGGGTTGGGGGGTCTAGAATATGCCCACGGTAGGTACCTATGGCTGTCGTAAAAGGCGATACCGTTAGAATGAACTAGCCAGTTTTGACAGAATCAGCTATTGCTACGTCATGAGTTGACACAGAATTACCACCAAACTATATTTTTACCGCTGGCGTGATTTAAAAAAACGGTGTTGTGGGGGAAACCATGGACGAATTCAAGATGGCCGATGACCGAAATGCAGTGTTGCAGCTGTAGCGTGACGTCATAATCCGAAAGGGAAAAAAGGGGCGAAACGGGAAGGCATGGGCCTGGATCCGTACAGTGATTATGGGATGAATGGCACTAGGTTAGTGTGTCTAATAACGGTGGCCCCCAGATATCTGGCGCCATCTGGCTGTAACCAGTCTTACAGGGATATCGGGGGCTACGTCCCAGCTGACCTACCTTCCCCTACACTCGTGGGAATTATATGGACCTATTAAACTAGAAAAATAACAATACAGGTCATTCTAGAGCTTTCGGTCGATGCCGAATCAAAAACTGAAGCAGCAGGCATGGCGTGGCTGAACAAACCCTCCCCTCTTCCCTATGTTACTGAAAAGGCATAAAAATGTGAGCGGTTGAATGGTGCCGCTCGAAAGCGTTTTAAAAGACTGCTGGCTAGGGGTTTCAATTACGACAACGCTTAATCTGTTGCCAAACAGCCTCAAGGGCTGGCACAAAGGGAGGCGACCAATAAAAGAGGGCGATCCAACAGTACGACCCCACAAATTTCCCAATGAGGGCAAGGCAGATGCCTCCTCTTGACGGTGAGGCAGCCAGTGCCTTAGTAATTCCCGCTCATACTGATGGTGCGATAGAAAAGCAGTCGGCTTCTTTTAAAGACGCCCTGACCACTGTTAAGCTGGGCATAAACCCACATGATTATCCTACTACCAACTGGTCTTCTGAACAACTAAAGATCCTTTTTTTACTCTTTTTAGGCAAATTTTGTCCTCAATTTGGAGGATTTTTGCATTTTTTTTTTGTACTTTCTGTTGACCTTTTTCGAAATCTTTTTTAGGCACATTTTACCCTCCATTTTGTTGGTTATTAGATTATTTTTTTTTTTGTAGTCATGATGAAGGTTTGGCTTGGCTCTTGTAAAAACTCCTCCGCTCTACAAATTTTTTTTCTTTTCCCAAAGCTCCGCGAATTTTCATATAAACGTCTTTTTTTACTAAATAACACTCAAATTAAGGTCTCTTTCTGGATTATTATTTCGGACCTCTCAGACTGTTTTACTTGAAACAAAGAAACAATCAAGGCTGTCTTTTCTCTCCACATGGAAAAATGGTCAAAAAGGGCCCGTTGGCAAACAACAGTTTTTTTTTTAGATGCACGAGGTGTCGTTCACATTGATTCTCTTGAAGGGTAAACCGACTTACCGGCGAATATCAACATATCGTTGTCCTAGCTTTTCGCATATTTTTTTATCAGTTTTCATAATTATAATGTTTGTTTCTCATCGAGTAGTTTGATGACAGTCACAGTAATCAATTAGACACATTGTGAATATTTTGTTGACGCCCATAATCGATTTGATATGTGAACTTTTGCAATAATTTGCGCAAAAACACTCACACACACAGACAGCCGATGGGCCAAGAGAATGAATGACAGTAATTGCGGTTGACAAGCAAATGATGAGTTGAAGTGTTGCCACTCTAACAAAAGAAACGAGTTGTGCAATGCACCTCAGAATTTTTTTTATCTCTTTCCGGATAACTCTCCTCAGATGATCATAGGTCTGCTTTTCTTTTCTTTCCAGTTAAAGGACCACTTTTCCGTCCTTGTTTAGAAATAGTTATTTAAAGCAGGGTTGGGCCACTTCGAATAACAAATTATTCAATTAAAAAATTATTCATCATTTATAAAATTTTGAGTGATAAAAATGATCCCGAAAATGGTCCAGAAGCGATCCCAAAAAAGTTCTGAAATTTTCCGGAAACAGTTTCGAAATCATCCCCAAACAGTTTCGAAATGATCCCGAAACAGTTTCGAAATAATCCAGAAAATGGTTTTTTTTTTGTTTTTTTGAATAATGAATAAAAATTGATTTTTTTGTTTTTTCGACGCTTAAAAATAAAATAATGCCTATCCCTGTTTTAAAGTAACTCCTCGGACGTTTAAAACTGTAGATCCCTTTCGAGGTTATGGGAACTAGTATTTTTCGAGTCCATATAGGCCTCTCCATTTCTCTTCTAAAAAAGTTGATGACCGATAGGAGTACCTTCTGGACCGGATAAATTAAAAAAAAGGCTCCGCCTTATAACAGAAATAATCACAAGTACGCAATCAATTTCAACCCACAAAACATCAAAAAGGTGGCAACACTTGCTCCAAAAGCCGTCAGTAGTTACCGATTATAGCGCCCATATGTGCCTTCTTCATGTCTCTGAAAACAACAAAAACAAATAAAACAATGACAGCGCAATAAAAGGGGCGTTACTTCGCAAAAAAGGAATTACAGTGGTAACTAACAGCAAATGGCATTCGAAATAAAATGCGCAGTGAAAAAAACTGGACTTAAAAAAAGAAACTCACAAGTCGGGGTAAAAAATGTAATCAATAAAACTAAAAAAAAAGAAACAAATAAAGAAAAACATTAGCTGAACGAACATCAAATAGCATTTAAAATGGAAAATATGCTTTGCTACTACCGCATTTCACTTACCAATTATTTTTATTATTTTCAAATACTTTTTTACGCCGCCGATGGTTGTTGCCACTTTTTTCCATACTACAATATTGGTAATTAACGGAACTTGCATGACAGGGAATGTGTGGGGAGAGAGCTTTAATCGCTGACACTTGACTATGTGAGCTACCTGTGCTGCGATTTTTGCATTAATAAATTTGAGTGCACTGTCTATTCTATGAGTACATTTATACCCGTTGGGAAAGCAGAGAATGGACGGTGTTTTTCTTATAAGATACCATCGAAAGGGTTACAAGAAGGTAGTTTTTAGGTGTTTTTATGAAAGAGTTCATAAAAGCCTCCAATATGACTCCAAAAAAGATCCGTAACCCTTCCAAACGGAGAAAAAAATTAAAAAAAAAGCTTCAGAAAAGCTCCAAAAAGACTTCGAAACTCATTTAAAAAGCGTCATGAAATTTTTTCTTCTGATACTATAGAAATGTGTACAAAACAGTCAATAAAGCCTCCAATAGTCCCAAAAATTTTAAAGTTCTTTTTAAAGTTCATTCAAAAGGGGTCTAAAACTCATAAAAATTAAGGGAAAAATATGTCTAAAAAGGGTAAAAAAATTATCCAAAAAGCTTTAAAACGCATAAAAATGTGCCTACAACGAGTTAAACCGACTCCAACAAAGCTTCACAAAAAGCTTAAATATAAGGCTTCAAAAAATTTTAAAGTTCATTTAAAAAACAGTCAATAAAAGCTTCCAATATGACCTCAAAAGGGCCTAAAACTCATAAAAGGGAAAAATTTGTGTAAAAAGCGTCAAAAAAGTCTCCAAAAAAGCTTAAAATGCATAAAAAAATGTACCGAAAACGAGTTCAACAGACTCCAACAAAGCTTCACAAAAAGTATCAATAAAAGGCTACAAAAATAGTTCAAAAAAACTGAAAAAAGTTCATTTAAAAAACAGTAAATAAAAGCCTCAAAAACGGTCTAAAACTCATGAAAATGAAGGGAAAAATTTGCCTAAAAAGGGTAAAAAAATCTCAAAAAAAGCTCAAGCTTCAACAAAGCTTCACAAAAAGCTTCAATAAAAAGCTGGAAAAATAGTAAAATAAAAACTCCAAAGTTCATTAAAAAAACAGTCAATAAAAGCCTCAAATATGACCTCAAAAAGGGTGTAAAACTCTTAAAAATGGAGGTAAAAATTTGCATAAAAAGAGTCCAAAAAAGCTTCAAAACGCATAGAAAAATGTGCCTAAAAGGAGTTCAACAGACTCCAACAAAGCTGCACAGAAAGCATCAATAACGGGCTCCAAAAATAGTCGAAGAAAACTCCAAAGCTCATTTAAAAAGAGTCATAAAACGCTCCAAAATCACTGGATTCGAAGTCATTTTTTTTTACGACTCCTTTTGGGTTGCGATAGTATATTGTTTTCTCCGCGAGCATTTTACATCTCCGAATGGAGTCTTTTTTTTGCTCCGTTTGGTTAGTTGGGATTATTTGTTTTCTCCGCAAATGTGGCCGTTTCTACTTCAGTTCAATATTGATCCAAAAGCTCAAAAAATATGTGCAGGGAATTGTTTTACCTCTTCTAGGTAACCAATGTATGTAAGCAACACTTAGAGCATCACAAAAAAGTGGTCCCACATACTCACTTGACCTTTTTTGGTAAACGTTTACTCGCAGAAGTCCACTACCCTGATTGTTCCTTGGTTTTGCTACAGTAGAAAAGAGTAGAATATTTATATGTGATATATTCTATCACTTTCATTATCCGATCATCCAAAATCATTTCCTTCACTGTATCGAAGATTTCTGACGTGACTTATTTTGGATGACCTGAACGTTCGACGTCACTTCGACTGTTGATTGGAGGATCACCCGTTTAAAGAATATTTTCCAAAAATACTCTATCTCAGCTGAAAATGTATTTAATTTTTATTGAGATATGGCTATTTTGAAAATCATTCTGAATAAAGCATTTGTGATCCGAATTTTTTATATACCAAGTTCTGAGATAGGGGGTTTGAAATATTCTTTTTAAATAGTGTGGATTCTTCCACTCAGCAGTCGTAGTTAGAGTTCGATTCCAAGCGCCCTATCTCTGCTTGATATGTATTGATTTTTCAATTAGATATTTACCTAAGTATATAGGTAGTTAGTTTTTTCAAATTCATTTTAAGGCGTTCTTAAATCAAATTCTGATATAGGTAGAGTGTTTTTAAAAAATATTTTGAAATAGGTTGATCTCCACATAAGCTGCCGATTTTATGTTGAGTACCTATAGCATCAACAATCTCTGAATACCAACCCTTGAGATTTGAGTATTTATGTAATCTGTTTTCAAGAACTCTGGCACAGTTTTGATAACACTTCACACCCCCTACCAAGTTATAACTAATTATAATTTCGATTAAAACTTCAGAATACAATTATAATTATAAAAGTAATCATCTTGATAGACAACGCCAAAGTAATATGTAATAAACTTGAAGAAGAAAAAATTTTGTTTAATGGCATAAAATATCCAACGGAAGGGATAGGTTCCGTCGCTACATATGTGTATATTTGATCCACCTTTCATTGTATGTATCAGTAAATCAACCCCAATTTCAGTGACTTTTGATTACATATTTTTATGAAACATGCGCAGAATTCTCCAGGGGAAAACACACACGCACACCCAAAAAAAATCCCCTACATATCCTTACAGCACCCATGAAAACAGCATCAGCCAATTGCGCGCCGCTTCCAGTTGTGTTTGTATCTGTTTAACGCCAACTTTGTTGGTCCTTTGCTGCCAACGTCGGCACTCCTGCCACTGCTGCGCTCTAGCAATTACTTTTGTTGTCTTTTTTTGTTTGTTAATTTTTTTATTTTTTCTTTCTTTGCCGCTTCTCATCTAAAGGCCGTCCATTTTTGTGCTGAGTAATACAGGAGATAGGCGTGGTTAAATAGAATGATTGATTATATCTTTTTTTTTCTTTTGGTTTGATAAATTCTCTGCTTAAGCAGCACCAGTTGTAATATTAGTTGTTGTTGTTGTTAGAGTTGTGGCATCATTAGAGCGGCGGCAATATAGATATTCTGTGAAGAAAGAAGGAAAGGAATAAAAAGCGAAGCATTTGTTTTATATCATATAATGCGTTTACTTTGACGAGGGTTGATCGAGAAGACTTTAAGGTCGTCTAGTGAAATTTTGACTAGTGAAATTCAATGAAGAAGAGCAAAAGTTAAGCTTTATAGCTGCCGCTCAAGGGTTCTCTTAATATTTTCTAGAGATTAGAGAGCTTGTGATTTTTACTGATAACTTGGCTGAAAAGTATTTTAAAGCTCTGATAAGTTCGACCATTCTGACGTCTTGAAATTGTCAACTTCTTGCACTGTTTCAAATTAAGACAATGCAAAGTGCTCAAAGCTTTAAAAGGTCCTAAGGAAATATCGGTAAACAAATTTTAATCCGGATTTAGGTACGTGCAGTCTGTCTGGGATATAAGGATTTACATCGCAATCGTCATGAAAAGAATTCACTTATAAATTCATCCAAATAATTAGATACCTTAAAATTCCAAGCAATTAATATTGTATCACATCACATTTTATATAACATCACATGATATGATATCACTTCGTAATGCTTTGGATACATTCACGGAGATTATCTCCAATAAATCTTTTTAATCAGATCCAAATTTTATCCTGATACACACAAATTTGAAGATTAACAGCATTGAGAATACGATTGATGTCCCTGAGACAAACCAAGCTATTTACCAGAACTTGGTTGCCTCAGCGACATCAAGCAGCCGCTAGCGTAATACTTTTAAATTTGCCTGTATTTATTGCTGTTGTTTTATGAGTGATGCCAATTTATAATGAAGATTATGCCCAAGTTAACTCCCAAAAACGGAGTTAATTCCGAATTTGCGCTAATGTATCAGGCCTTTTACGACTAAGATTCAAAGCACATTATGACGTATCAGGAGATTAGTAAATTTGTCGTAATAATTACGTTAAAGACATCGTAAAATTCAAATCACTTCATATGGTATTACATAATATGATATGATATCACTTCATCCGACTTCGTATTATCTAAAGCACATGATATTGTATCACATGATATGACATCATGTAGGATTTAGCTAGCATTCGGACTTACGGCTAAGCTGGTCGAGCTATAAGATAAATCAATTCACAATTAAAGATAGTTAAAAAAGAAATTTAGTGGAGTTATTCCGCCATTTTCTCCCCAGTTAATTCCAAGTACACATCGCAACTGTCTGGGTTTTAAAAGAAATCAAAAGTTCTAGGAGTTAAATCCGAAAATTAGAATTCAGTCTCTTCTGCTTAAGTCATAAGACAAATCTGCAAAGAAAATCCATTGGTTCGGTTTTACGTCCAGTCTGTCTGAGCTATAAGGCCAATTAAAAACACTAAGTAGATTTTTGGAATTGAGTTCGGGGAAGATTAATCAACAAATCCTTCCTAACTTTTTGACTTAAATTCGGAACTTGCTGGGCTTTGAGAAAATTCAACAAATAATCCCAAGTTTTTAGAGTTAAATCTTGGACCTAATAGGTTTAATCGACTTTTGGTTAATTTCAAATTAGCCAGACGATTCGCATTTAAGTCTAGTGTTCGAGCTTTAAGTTTAAGTTACTTCCTAATACAAAATAACATATTTTAGTGACTTATTGAGACACCCTTGCATAAAATTATAAAATTATATACATACATAGATACCTACTTACATGGAATTTATATTAAAACAAAAACTACTCCGACACCAGGGTTGATCGGCATTGCTATTCACATTCAATTGAAATTTTTCACCATTTCATTTTTAAATAAAAATACGCACGAATTTTAAAAAGACAAAAATTAAAAATGTCATTTGACATGCAATGGACGTCTACAAAAGACGACAAATATGATAAGAAAAAAAATTAAGTTGTAGAAAGGTCGAGCCCAAACAGCAGAAGGGGAGAACCCGGTACCGCTGGCTGGTCAGCACTCAATTGGTTAGAGCAGTTTTCCTACCAAACAGCCTACTGAGGTAGTTTTTTTTTTTATTGTTTTTTTCCTCTTTTTTTTTTTGTTTTCTCTCTAAAAGAAAGACATTTTTTTATATTACTTTATAATTTTATTTAATTAAGCCATCAACTGTGCTCAAGGCACAATAAAATATGTTCGAACCAGCTGTGGTGTGTAGACCGAAGGAAGTGTTGTGTCATCACGCCAGTGACAGTTGAATTTGTTAATGTTTGCATGCATGTGATGTCAAAAAAAGTCACTTTGAAACACTTGCTTGACACTGCATCGAAATTTTTAGGAGCAACAACAAAAATTTGTTGCGCTCACACACACCATGCACTTGTTTCAACTGTTTACTTTACTGCTTATAAACATATCACATACCCATACTCTCTTCTATCTACACATCTACTTGCCATCTTCGCAATTTATGAAATTTTTGAATTCCGCGAATTTTCATCACTGTCGCCCTAAGAGATTTTGTAGCATACAAAGCTGGTCTCATCCCACTAATGGATGCGATTATGCCGCGATTATCTTTGGTTTAAACGTCACTATTTTGATCCTTTTTACTTTGTTGGCTTTGTGTTCGAAAAACCTTTTTGCATTATTCATCCTAGCCGTGTTGAGCAGCTACCTGTAAAATGACGAAAAACCCAACTTCTTTGCGATATTTTTTGGAGTTTTTGCTTTGCGGTTGTTGCGGCTTAAAACGCCCCGCTTTTGTTCAAACTGCCACACCGACATTTCGTTGTCAGCTATTAAGGTGTTCTATTGTTTCTGTTGTTCGTCGTTGCCGGTAAGTTGTTGACTTGCGAAAGGATTAAGTGCGTCGGTGCAGCGTTAATAATGCATCATTAACGCTATAATTTGACGTGGAGCGTGAATATGCAAAAATATTTTTTTAAATTTTGAAATTTTTGAGTTTGAAATTTTTAGCGTAATTTCTTTTATTTTGTTTTGTGTTTTTATGCAGTCTTAAGGAGATATAAAAGTACCGAAATTACAGAATTTATTAAAATTATGCAATTATTACGGTCACGACTTCATATTCAAATCAGCGCATATTGCATCAAATCACATGATGTGATATCACTTCGTAGGACTTAAAATAATCTCAAAAATTTCTTCTTTTTATTTTTTTTTCTATTAAGTCAGCCTCAGGAACATATAAAAGTACCCAAATTACAAGTTATTATTAACCCTGGAATTCTGTAATTTTGTCTCATCTCAAGTCACAAAATTGAGATCTGTCATTTGAGGTTTGTAATTGGACAACATGGAATTGGAACACGAATTGTCTCTATTAGTGACTATTGTCTCTATTAGTGACTAGAGACAGCTTACAGAATTCGGGGGTAAGTTTATCTAAATAACCAAGTTAAAGACTTCGTAAATTTCAAAGAAACTAATATCATATGATGAGATGTCACTTCTTAACATTGTATCCCATCACATGATGTGATATCACATCTTAAGACACTAAAATTCAAAGCGTGTCATATTGGATCACATCACATGATATGGTATCACTTATTAAGGCTCTAAGATTCAGACAATTCATATATTACCATAACATGTGATATTATATCACTACGTGCAATCTATTGCATATCATATTGTATAACATCACATTATATGATTCCACTGCTTAACACTCTCAATTTCCAAGCATGATATGATCTTACTTTTTATGACGTATCACATGATTACCAAAATTACAAGAAATTTTTAAGTGTATCCAAACAGTTCCGTTAAGGATATCATATCGTTTCGTAATACTTAAATTCACAGCACATCATATAGTCTCGTACGATATGTCATCATATAGGACTTAATATGTATATCACACTGTCAACCTTAACTTTTCTAAATTCTGTTACAAATATGAGTGATGCGTACTCAATTTAGTATCCGAGCCTCTTTATCCCCCATATCTTATGATATGCTGCTATGTAATATGATATCAAATCATATCATACAGAAGAAACCATTTGATGAGGTACAAATTAAAAAAAAAAACTCATATCAGAGCATTCCAATTAAAATTATCTCATATAATTAAATATCGCGTGATATCATATATCATATTGTCTAACATACTACTTGTAGAATTGCATCCCATTAGAGGGAAATACAAAAGAGTTAATTTCATGAGGCACAAGGTTTTGAAAACAAATCTGATTTCAATCACATGCATCATATCACATAAGATCATGACATATAATTAAATATCACGTGATAGGTATCATATCGTATTAAGACATATATACCATAAAATACCATATTATCTAGCATACTTGGATCCTATTTAACAAAATATAATACGCACCCATTTTACCAGATGTTTACACTTGTATAGCAGTAATAAGTTCATACCTACTTGTGCTACTACCAATTAAGTACAAGTACTCAAGTAGGTAATTAAAAGATAAGACCATAATGATGAATACGATGGTGCCATAAGTTGTTGAACGTATTGAAGGGTGACATTTCTTAAAATGATATCGAAGAAATTAAAAGAAATCAGTAAAAATTTGGAATATTACAATTACTAGCATTGTACTTTCCTAAGGCTAAGTACTCGAGAAAGTGTTTTTTTTTTTTTTTTTTTTCTTTTTTTTTTTTTTTTTGTTGGAGACCATACCAATTTATTTTTAAAAAATATTACGAACTTCCCTGACTAAGTTTCGTGGTAAAAATGTTTAATAAATCCACCAAAAAATTGTCTTGACGTAGATCCCTCCAATATGATTAGGATAAAATTTGTTACTGATCATTTTTTATTTGCGCCTCGGGATCACGGTACTGTCATAACCAAAATGTGCTTCAATAGAGGTAGATAAGTATTCCAAATTATACATAACTTACATATTCATAGAGTTATCAGTGGCGCCAAATGTTAGATAAGTTTTCCTGTTGCGAAATTCAGTTAACAGTGATGTTAAAAATTATAGTAGTGTTCTTAGCAAATGTAAAGCTTTCTTCCTTTAAACAAAGGAAAGTATAAACTTTACTTTTCTTTTTCGTTCCTTCTTGATATTTCTTTGTTGAGATAGGACTTTTTTTAATCGTGATATACAGTAGTGTTCATACCAATAGCAGTGTTCAGTAGATATCTTAACCGTTTGTCTGATATTTTTTTAGAATTTTTGTTTGACTTCTTCCATAAAAATGTATGACCGTCTCCTTCAGAATATACAAAAACACTTTTTTAATTCAACACGTCGAGCTTCCCCACTACTATTAAAATAAACGCTACTGTATGTATCTATAAAAAATATATACAAATGTATGCAAATAAATACTAAACATTCAATGATAACAATTAATCAAAATTAAAGAGATTTCAAACAAAAAATTTGCCAGTAAATACGATTTAAAAAATACATGAAAAAAAAGTGCTGATAAGAAAACCCCTTTCACAATTTCTCGTCACACATTTGAATCAATGCATTCATTATTTAAGTGAGCTGAGAGTATTGTGGCGCTCAACGCTCTTAAATAATATCGTGCTTATCTTAACATAAAATAATTATCAGCTAACAATATTGTGATTAAAAATATACATATGTTTTTATAGATATAACAATAATAATATTTTACCACCAAATGCGTGAGTCAGTTGTCAGTCGCTGAGGCTTATATCAGTTTGCAAGAGTAATATAATCATCTTAAGAGTTTGCGCCGCGCAGTCTAAATCTAATTGAAATTAGTCTCTTAAAACCATTTAACAAAAAAAGACGTTTTTGTTAGCTTGCTAAGTGAATACCTATACAATCGTGTTTTGAAAAATTCAAGTGACATTTTAGGAAAGAGTGAAAAGCGTGCTATAGATAAAGGAAATAATATATATACGGTTGAAAAAAGTGCAAAATTGTTTGGAAGTACGAGAAAAAAATCACACAGTATCGTCTAAAATGAAAACATACATCAATCTCGTATGTTATTTTGTTTATAGAAAATTAATCAGCGAAATGTATGAAATAAATAGCAATAAAGAAATGTTTATTTGTAGATTTGAAAATATAAAACGATTATAAAAATAAGCATAGAAGAATTAAGTAATACATTATGATATGAAATAGTTAAAAAGTTAAACAACATGAAGAGGGGAAAAAATTATTAATCTAAATAAACTAGTTTTGGTTCTTGCCTAAAAAGTATCGGACTACTCTTCAAAATTCCGTTTTCATAAAAAAAGAGATGGTTCCATTAAGATGGATGTCCGAGAAATATTCAATCACTTTGCTTCTGCATACTCCAAGGAACACCTATACCTATAAGAGTACTTTCCAAAATATTTCAAAAAAATTCTCTATTGAGTACTCCTCAGCTAATCTTAACTACAAAGAGAATAGCTAATCATCAAAGCAACACCTACTACTGCGCTCTCTTTGCTTCTCTGAATACTCTATGGCGTAATCTTTCCTTCATATAAAATTTAACATATTGATATCAAATATACGCCGTAGTGAATAAGTGTACAATTAAAAAGAGGAAAATATAACTTCCGATGGAATTGTCAAATTATCTTTAATTTCTAATATCTTCACCTACAAATATAAGTCTCGTCACGATAAGCTGCTGTAGATTTTGTACAATATCATGTCTAGAGCAATATTCTTTCACGTGTTCGTGATAGCACGCCGATGAGTGTCGACAATATCACAACACGCCCTGTAGGGAAAATCTCTAGTTCAGAGCTAGTTCGCTTCTAGTGCGTTCCGAACCAGTACTAGCTCGCGAACTATCTTTTTTACATGAAATCAACTGGCGAATTTAACATGGCGATGTCCTAGGCTGGAACTAGTACAAAATTCTACAGTTTGGCTCTAGTTCGTTTATTGGTACTATTTCTATAGTTCTGAACCATTTCTAAGCATAGAAACGAATATAAATTAAATTCAAAAACTTAAATTCAAATACGAATCCAAATGCCTTTTAACGACTCCTCAAACACTGGTTTCGAACTAGTGAAAATGTAATCACTAACGTAGTAGTTTTTATTGGCCACTTTATATCTAGTTCTGAACCTGAAATTTGTTCACTAGTGCCCGAGTTCCCTGCAGGGAACTAGTGAAAATGTAATCACTAACGTAGTAGTTTTTATTGGCCACTTTATATCTAGTTCTGAACCTGAAATTTGTTCACTAGTGTCTGAGTTCCCTGCAGGGCGAAAACATGTGTCGGAAAAAATTCGACACCTGCTACATCAGAAACTTATTCGAATAAAATAAAAGGGAATAAAATATATGTATGACATCATATGAAATTACATCATATCACATGATACCAAATTAAATCAAGTCAACCAACTCAATTTAAATAAAAATATAAATACAAATGATGCAGTAAAGCACATTAAATAAAAAATAAGTCCAAACAAAAAAAGAAATTAAATGATATTACATCATATGTTATCACACCATCTGATATCACATCATCTGATATCACATCATATGATATCACATCATCTGATATCACATCAAAGTGACATGAGCCGAAGTCAAATCAATTTGAATCATAGCAATGATACAAAATAAAATAAAAGTCAAGTAGCTCAATTCAAATTCAATGAAATAAATCTCTACATATAATAAAATTGTAACAAGTCGATGTCTGTACATGGCATATATCAACAAAAAATTGATTGGGGGAAGCATTATTAATCGAGTAGAATCCAAATCAATCATTTTAAAAATTTTTGTGTGTCTGTCTGTCCGTATGTTTGTGGCCTTATCACTCTGAAAGTAATGAATGTAATTGAATGAAACTTTTTTCGTTGGATTCCTCGACGCTCAACTTAAAATTTAAGATATTACTTTTTTCGATATCTCGACCGGTTTTGGAGTTATCGCCCAATATGTGGACCATGTCTGTCTGTATGTTTGTGGTCGTAACACTCTAAAAGTGCTGAATGGAATTGAATCGTTGGATTGCTAGACGCTCAACTTAAAGTTTAAGATATTATTTTTTGCGATATCAACGGGTTTTGGCGTTATCGCCCAATATGTGGACCAGGGGTGACCAAAAATGTCTTAGAACAATATGGGTGTCAAACGAAAGGTGCCAATGACTGCTATAATATGCGATGTTATTCATTGAAATATCTGAAATGGTTAGGGAGATATTTTGAAATTTCGATAGCTCGACCGGTTTCGGAGGTATCGACGAATATTTACACAAAAATGTGTTAGTACATTATGGGTATCAAACAAAAGGTGTTTATCAGAAATTATACGCATATGAAGCCGCGGGCACCAGCTTGTATATAAATACAAATCAATCGTATCACATCACATCAAATAAAAAACAGCAATTCTAAACGAAAAGAGTTAAATGATATCAGCTCGTATGATATCACATCAAAGCCAAACAAATGACATTACCTAATCAATCGAATGGCACAAAATAAAATTAAAAAAACAAACAGCTTAATTCAAATTTTATGAAATAAATATATAAATACAAAGTATTCCCATTAAACCACATTAAATAAAAAAATTGTGTCAAATGTTATCACATCGAAGCCCAACAAATGACATGAGCTCAAGTCAAATCAAATCAAATCATAGTACATGATACAAAATAAATTCAAGTCAACCAGCTCAATTTAAAGAAATCGTATCAAACACATTCAATAAAAACAGCATGTCGAATCAAATAGAATCAAATGATATCACACAATATGATATAACATCAGAGCCAAATTAATTATATGAGCCCAAGTCAAAACAAATCGTGTCTTAGCACATGATACAAATATAATACAAGTGAAGTAACCATATGCTATTTAATTGAAACAAATAATATTCAAATAGAAACAAATCAAGTGAAATCAGATCATTTACTTATCATATCAGATTGAATTAAATCGTTTGAAGCGGTCATCGCATCAAATGAAAAATGTAAAAAACCGCGATGGTAATGTAGTATGTCACAAAATCTAGACTGACACTATGCTGTATATTGACGCTGATTACCTCTCAGGCGAAGTCGTTTCAAAATAAAAATTTTAGATGTCCAATTGTATTGCGCTAGCTATCATATATGAGCACGTGCTTCAAGAACGTCTTATATTTGCATTTGGTTGAAGCTGGACTAGTTTAAAATTTGAAAAAGGAACAATTATTGAGATAACATGTCTTTCAATAATTTGATTCGATAGGGTGATTTTCCACTTACATTTTAGTTTACATAGAAAACGTAAGAAAACAATTGCTCGATAATAACATATGCCCCTTCGAAAAATCTATTATATATTATAAGTAAAACTCTATTATATTATAATATTATATTATTATAAGTGCATTAAAAAAAATTTCCTAACAATCGTTCTATTACTTTCAATAACAGGAAAGCGAACTTGTCGATGTACTATGGAAGCAAGATGTTGATTTAGGCTTTTCCTTAACACCAGCGGATTATGATAAAACCGAGAGCACCGAGAAAGAGAACACCGCCGAAACTGATGATGATATTGAAAAATTAAAAGCATTAAATAAGCTTAAATTAGATAATGTGAGTATAAGAGATGATTGTGAGAGCGTTAAAAGATCATGTGAGATGAGCATTTGATTAGGAAAATAAATTGAGGAGAAAGTGGGTGAAATGTTACGGAGATGTTAGAGATTCTGAGCGCATAAACGACTAGGTAGATTGTATGAAAATTATGTGTGCGAAAGAGATAATGTGATACTATTAGATCGATAGAGAATAGCGATTTTATAAAAACTTTTTAAAGAGATTTTAATTTTTTTTTTTTTTTTTTCAATAATGCAAAAATTTAGTTCAGAGCTTGTCACAAAAAAAGTGAACTAGCGAAATTAGCAAAGTTTTAGCTACAGTTGCTTACAGTTAAAATGAGACGAACTCAATTTTTGTTCAGAACTTTCTTGTGTATAATTTATATCAGCCATTATAGGGTTATACGGCTGATACATTAGCGCAAATTCCGAATTAACTGCGCTTTTGGGAGTTAACTTGAGCATAATCTTCATTGTAAACTCCCAAAAATTAAGAAGATTTGAGCAGTTTTAAAAAAATTGCACTGGCGACACTCTGTACATAAATAGACAACAACAGCAAGAAACACTAGGAAATTAAGGGTAGCTGACAGATAGGCGTCGCGCTGGTTTGTAAAATCCGACTTTCGACAGCTAGATGTCGCCGATAGGTAGGTAAGAATATGGTGCAATAACAACCAAAGTAGTAATTCTCAATGCTGTTAATCTTCAATTTTGTGTGTATCAGGATAAAATTTGGATCTGATTAAAGAAGATTTATTGGAGATAATCTCCGTGTCTGTATCCATAGCATTAATTATCGCTATATTAAGCTCTCGATTTAAACGCATCTTAATGAAATACACTCTTGTAGCTCACGCTCTAAGCTTCGATCCAGAATGTGTACTAAAAACCACACCTACACAATACAATACACAGAAACATAAAAAGCTTAAACCAGAATGATTAGTAAATTTTTAAATGTAAAACACACTCCTCAATCGATGATAAGCAAAAATCGTATTTAGTAAATACCGATGATGACGATGATCAATATTCTAAAAAAAAAAAAACTCATATTCAATGTGAAGTTCAAAGAGATTAGTTGCAAAAAAGTTTAGATGCAAATTGTTTAAAAAAAATGTGCTGGTATGGACCAATTTTAGAGCGATTCGTGCAGAGATCACGCAAATTCGTAAATAATACAAAGCAGAAATATTACAAATTTACTAAGAATGGCAGAATCTATGTTTTCAAGAGGAAGGTAAAAAGTGTATAGAAACGTTTTACAATAAAAGTTAGACAAAAATGAAAAAAAAAAAAATGGAAAAATAAAAATTAGTCTGAGCAAGGGTTCCAATAGCTCATTAGCATGCACTGCAGTGCTAGAAATATTCAAAAAATTTCCGTGAAGTTTTTATTTTTTTTTATTTTGCTAATTTGTAGTATTTATTTGTGTTATAGCCAAGTTTGGATGACAAAAATGTTGATGATAATGCTGCTGCTGGCGCACCCGAAGATGAACAGGATGAATGGGCTGGCGTACCATTTACGATCGATAATGAAACTGGTAAGTACAAAGTTATTGCCAGTGGAATATTTCTTGATAAATAAGGAAAATGTTGCCGAGTTAAAAAAAAAAAAAACCTTACTTTCTTCAAGGTCAGTCAGACTTATAGATTAGAAATTTGTAATACTTTTAGATGAGCTGTAAATGACAGAACCCCGAAAACAAGAAGAAACAAAATTCAGTTTTTAAACATTTTTGTTGCACCAGAAACATGAATTTGCTACACCTGTGCTACACATTCATGTTTCTGGCACAACGAAAGTTTTAAAAAAAAATTCTTCATATAATTTTAAAAAGATGAATGTGCCGAGTCTCCAGGAAATGGAGGAATATTTGATTTTGGAAATTTCAATTTTGCCACATTCGCGCTTCTGGCAAGCGATCGACGATATGTAATCAGATTTGTTGCGCCATATATTTACCAGACAATTAGCAATCATACGATATATTGATTACAAAAGACAATATTAATACAAACAGCAACCGTCCTTACCGACGCAAAACTTAGCTTACGATGAAAAAATCGATCTTCAAGTCAAAACGAATTGAAGACAAAAAGCCACTGATTACAACTGAAAAAACAACAACACAATAAAATCTTACACCTGACTCAAACCGAATCAAAACCATTGAGTTAGAGAGTCTGATTTGAAACGAATTGAAATAAAGTAGCAACAGAAAAATTATTTATTAATTGGTAGGCATAGTTTTTGAAGCGGCATTAAGGCTTTTAAAGCGACGGACAAAAAAAACGCCAAACATACAAACAAATATGCATTTGGGACGAAATTCGTCAACCGGGGGCCACCTAAAAATTCCATCGCTAAAGCTACGTTTACACTGCACCAAATGCGGCACTTTTGACCAAGTTTTTTCGGGACCGTTCATCCGCAGATTGAATTTGATCACCAAATTAGGTCAAATTAAATTATATTCATCTAACTTGGCAAACAAATTAATTCTGCGGACAAACACAAACATTGTCGAAATAAAATATCATTAGATTTGAATGAAATTTGTTGAGAGTGATCTGCTATGTAAAAAAAAAAATCACTATTGAATGGTTTGAATTCGCAACTTTTTTTGTGTAAGCCTTTTTCTTTAAATTAGAAGTCGTGAAGATGGAAACCGTTTTCTTAAGTATTTTTGCCGTTCTTTTCGAATATAAATTAAAAAAAGTTTAGTTAGAATTTTATAAATTTTTTTTCATTTTTAACATTTTTAATATTTTTTTTAAAAAAAAGTTAAGTAAAAATTTTATAAAATTTTTTTGAATTTTTTTTTTTTTCAAATTTGTTCATTTTTAATATTATTTTTAATTTTAGTTTACAGCTTTCATTTAAAATGATACCTTTTTTGTAATGAATTTTTGTCTTTAACAGAAAAAGCACTTAAAGAAAATGCCATTTACGGAAATTTTTTTGTTTTTTATTGTTTTGAATTACCGATTTTATATTGTGTCCGAAATTTCTTTGTTAAAAATTTACAGCTAAAATTCACCCATTACACATCATTTCGTGATGATAAAAAAAATTAATTGCATTTTATGATGAATTTTTAGTGCTTTTTTTGTTTAAGATAAAAATTCATCAAAGAAATTTTCGAATTGCATTTTATGGTGAATTTTTGCTGCTTTTTTGTTTAAGATAAAAATTCATTAAAGAAATTTTCTAAGTCCATAACAAAAAAGTTTCATTTTAAAAGAAAGAGATCAAGCTTTAAATTAAAAATAAAAATAAAACTGTCCAAATTTGAAAAAAATTTAAACAAAATTTTTGAGATTTACATATTTGTAATACGGTCGATAATACCATTCATTTGATACCAATATTGGCATATCTTGCTCAATATTTAAAAAAAAAAAATTGAGATAAGTAGCAACCCTGTGAACCGCCCCAAGTGGCAACACCCACGCACATAATCTTAAAATGAATCATACCATCTATAATGCCAAACGGTCCAGCGGTTCCCAAGATATAGAGAAAAATATATAAAATGTTGTTAGGTGGCAACCCTGCTTGAGATTTACATATTTGGAATACGGTCGAAAATACCTTTCATTTGATACCAATATTGGCATATCTTGCTCAATATTTAAAAAAAAAATTGAGATATTTGGCAACACTGTGAACTGCCCCAAGTGGCAATACCCACGCATATAATCTTAGAAAGTCTGCAACATACGCCTGAAAGTCGGCTACAATTTCTATTTCCATGCCATAACTTCCGTTTCATCGTCACCCATTTTCTCAAATTTTACTCTCAATCAAAACTTCATATCGCCGCCTAAGAAGTTAACTTCAAAAATTGCGAATTCAAACCCTATAGGGGGCTTTTTGTAACGAATTGTTTCAAAAACTACTGAACTAATTTTCGTTAAATTTGGACAGTTTATTCTTTGGACAAGTCCTCTCAACATAGGATATATTTTTCCACTAGATGGCGCGGGAGTCGCAGGCATCTGCTATTTAGTACATATAGCTGGAATAAAAACATACCTAAGCTAGTATTTCAGCATAGTCGCACATTTACTGGCTTACAAATGTTTTATTTTTTTCTCATGCCACCATTTTGAATTTTGAATGAATAGAAAACTTGAACACCAGAAATTTCTAATCAAACTCTTCTTTATTGTTTATTGAAATCGTTAATTTCAGCCTTTGACTATCCCCTTTCCTGCATATGACAGCCCCTTGGTCATTAGGCAGTCCAATGCTGCTGCTGCATTCTCTCACGCATATATTCAGGCAGCAATAAAAACAATAGCCAAGTAATCAATATCTACATGCTGCATACGTCCTAAAGCCATATCAGTTACGATTATAAAACATATCGATATTCAACTGCTACTGCTGTTCAACCATTTTTTCTGCCAATGAATTACTCATTTTCCTCAACTGCAAACACTTCCCACCGATCGTTAATTGTAATCGCACCAATAAATGAAAGTCATATTTAGATCTTTAATCCTCAACTTTTGTAGTTTTCAGTTTTTGCCGCATAGTTGAAAATTACTAATATATGAAGGCACATACTTAGGTGGTACATATGAATGCTTAAATATTAAGTGCAAAGAAAAAAATTTCAAAATTTTTGTAAAATCATTTTCCAGTTAATGCTACAGGGAATTCATTTGTTTTCACAAAATATTCATATGTGCATTTGTGATTTGTCTATTTCGAGATGTGTATGTGAGTGTGGATATGTGACAGGACTCCAGAATAACACTCCACCGCGTAGATTTACACCAAGGGACCATAGATTTTTCTCATGCAACTTTTCTCTCGAATACTCTAATAGTACATTTACACTGCAACAAATTAAACACCGTTTACACTGGCAAATTTGCATTTGGCTTCACCTTCCCTGCAAGAATCTTCTACCTGGACAAAATTCCACCGAAAGAAAATGCATTACCGTGACGATTTAAACACCTTTATTATAGTATAGTAATAAATAAAAGAGTCAAGAAGGCCTCTGTCTTCTTCTGGTAGAATTGGCCCATTTTCTTAAAAAATTTGGAAAATGAGATTTGTATGGAAAAAAAATTTTGTGCGGTGTAAATGTACTATAAGGCTCATACAATCCACGGAGAGGGCGCGGCATCTCCCATAAAATCCAAATTTTTTTTAAAGGGTTGAACTGTTTACACTCCCTCGTGCTAGAATCGAAAAAACATGGGATCATAAAAAAGTATTTTGCAAATATGGCGACTACAGCGCCATCCAGCGGGAAAAATATAGCCTATGTTGTGAGGACTTATTTCAGAATAAACTGCCAAAAGAATAAAAATATGCCAAAAGTACGCAATATGTTTATCAACCAAACCTTCTAAAAAGTGCTGCTATAAGCGATGTGATTACTTTCAACATCTCAATTGCTTTCGGAGATATCTCCTTAAAAGTGAGAGGAAAATGGATTTAAAGATGTATAAATGCGTTCCAATTCGCTACCTTTGGATGAGATAACATCTGCCAGGTCTACTAGTCTCACGGTTTGCACAGTTGGTAATTTTCTACCAAACTTGGTGGTTTCTTCTTACTTTTTTTTTTAATTTGGTTTTTTTTTTTACATCGAATCGATGGAAATCCTAAATATTTTTTTAACCTTAAATCTTACATGTATGTAATACTATTTGGTATTACCTAAACAAATTTTTTACTACAATTTGTATCTTTACATTAAGGACCTACCTGAAAATAAAATTTGGTACTTTTTATTTCATTTGGTAGTTTTTTTTTTTTAGATTTTGGTAGTTTTTTTTTTTTCAGATTTTCGTTTTTTTCTTTTTGCGAGTGGCAACTGTGAATGCTCGAGAGTTATTCTGAAGCCCTGGCGTATGCTGCACAACTGCATTTTTCACACCTTTTGTATGCCAACTCGTAAACTACTCGAATAGCCAATGGTTGTGCGGCAATATTTTTTTCCAAAGTCAATAGCCGTTGGCTAATCGTATTCGCCTTCAACGTGTCGTATTACAATAAGACAAACAAAAACTTAGAGTCATTTGCTTGTATTCAAGTTTTTCAAGAAAAGATGTCAACCGTTTTTTGTATGGCTAAAATGAGTTGTTACCACGTTTTCCTTTATTTCCTTAAAGAAAGTCAATTCAGTAGCCTTTTTACTTAACTACTTTGTATGTGACTTGTAAAATATATTTTGACTCTACAACTTCATTAGCGTTTAGTGAGTTGACATTAATGGTTTGAATGACTTTTTTTTCGTAGAAAATTATTAGTTTTTCAATGGTGATTTTGTTCTCAGCGAGGATAGTGTAACTCTTTCAACTGACTGATCACGTGAGTGTTACTGTTGCAGGTATTTATCTCAGCAAAACAACTGATTAAAGTGAGTTAAAGAAATGGTAATTTTACGACGATAATCGTAGGCAAAAGGTTGCCGACTTATAAGTACTTCATAAATGCTACCTTTTTTTTACTTTGTATAGACAAAAAGTTTGCGTGCTACAGCGTTCTACACCTTCTAACTATAATAAAATGAAAGTTTGGAATATATTCTATCGATTCCAGAAAAAAAATGTTGCTCATATTTGCCCCCTTTGATTTAATGACGAAAAGTCAGTAAAAAATTTGTTGTATTCAAGCTAAAGTTTTCTTTATTTTTGCAGTTATGTAATTTGAACACAGAAAAAATGTCCAACATCTATATTTCCTCTAACGTTCGCCATTTCCTATTACTCTTCGCTAAGTACAAAAAGTGTGTGTGTGCTACACCTTCTCACTATAATAAAATTAAAGTTTGGAATATTTTCTATCGATTACAGAAAAAACATTTTGCTCATATTTGCCCCCTTTGATTTAATGACGAAAAGTCAATAAAAATTTTGTTGTTTTCAAGCTATTTTTGAAAATATGCAGTGACATAACTGACTAAAAAACAGAAAACATTTCCAATATCTATATGTCCTCTTACGTAATAAGATTTTTTTTAACCTCCGCCATTTTGATTAATCTTCAAAAAGGACATAAAATGTGTGCGCTACACCCTCTAGCTATAAAAAAAATGAAAGTTTGGAATATATTCTATCGATTCCAGAAAAAAAATGTTGCTCTTATTTGCCCCCTTTGATTTAATGACGAAAAGTTAATAAAAAAATTGTTGTATTCAAGCTAAAGTTTTCTTTATTTTTTGGAAATATGCAGTTATGTTACCTTAAAATCGGAAAAAAATTTCCAATATCTATATTTCCTCTAACGTAATAAGATTTTGAACGCCCTTCGCGCGGACCATTTCGATTAATCTTCGCTAATTACAAAAAGTGTGGGTGTGCTACACCTTCTAACTATAATAAAATGAAAGATTGGAATATTTTCTAACGATTCTAGAAAAAACATTTTGCTCATATTTGCCCCCTTTGATATAATGCTGAAAAGTGATAAAAAAATTTGTTGTTTTCCTCTTGCGTAATAAGATTTTGAAAGCCCCACGTGCTTTATCATCCGCCATTTTGATTAATTTTCGAAAAGGGCTTTCAGGACATTAAACGTAAACCATTTATCATGCGCATACATTTGTGTTTATACACATAAATACCTAAATTATAAATGCTGTACTAAAGCTTATTACGACACGCATAGCAAACATTACAAGACAACTAAACAATAACTACTAAAAAAAACCAAAAAAACTTTCTTGTATTTGCACGATTTAGGAAAAAATTGTTTACTCGCATAATCGCCACCTTTCTCTCCATTGCACCTATTACCTCATGTACGCCATCTTTTATGTGCGCCTGCCGTCGACTGTCATACCTAGATAAGCAAACAATATCGAAAACAGCCAAAAAAAAGCAATGCATATGTAATAGATACTTTCATAGATATGGGTACTTTGATTGAAAGACAAACATATTAAGCCAACTTAGGGCACGCAGCGCAGTCCAACTTTTGTGGGGTGTAAATGATGTTCGTGTTAAATGCATGAAAAAAAAGAAAATAAATAAATTAAATAAAAGAAGTTGTGTACCTACATACGATACGATATATGTTTGCCACATGCCATACATAACACAACGCCAAAACATATGCCTAGCTTTTGCCCTAATCCATAGCTGCTTGCAGGGTGGTGGTTTCATTGCTAGTGCACAGTGCACAGTGACTTTTGGTGCGAGTTTTTGGTGAGCAAAAATAAAAAAAGGCCTGATTTTTAGAGTTTTTAGAGAATCTTTAATCCGCTGATCTGCAACAACAACTTCTTCGTTTTTTTTTTTTTAAACAGGTGGCATCCCTTTTTATAAAAATTATGACAAATTACTTATTTTAGGCCAATGACTTAAAAAAAATACCTCAAAGTTAAAATAAAAGCGCCTATATAGGAAAAAATTTCCTTTAAATAAGTGGCAACCCTTTAAATAAAAAATTATTCATGAACATCAGTAGGCTGAGCCCTTTAAATTGGCATTGAACTTTAAAAATGAAAGCAACTATAAAGAAAAACTTATTTTTTTATCAGGTGGCAACCCTTTTTAAAGAAACGCAAAATGTCTACTAATTTTAGTGCGAGTTTTTGTTGAGCAAAAATAAAATTTGACTGTGTTTTTAGATACGAGTTTTTAAAAAATACGGAATCTTTCTAACGGTGCTAATCTGATTATCTACACAAACAGCTCCTTCGATTATTTTTTTAAACATGAGGCATCCCTTTTTATAAATATTAAAACAAATTACAAATTTTAGGCCAATGACTTTTAAATAACACCTTAAAGCTAAAATAAAAGCGCCTATATAGAAAAAAATTACCTTTAAATAAGTGGCAACCCTTTAAATAAAAAATAATTCATGAACATCGGTAGGCTGAGTCACCGAGCACCACCAATCAAATTCGAACTGCCATCGAACTTTAAAAATAAAAGCAACTATAAAGAAACAATTATTTTTTAGCAGGTGGCAACCCTTTTCAAAGAAACTATTAACTTTCAGGTCAAGGCATTCTCCTCACGCCTAAAATTCAAAATAAAACCTCCCGCCTAAAATTCAAAATACCTTCCTTTGCGTATTTTATAAAAAATACATGCCAAAATAGTTATAAAACGATAGCTATTTGTTCGAATTGCGAAAAAAAAAACATTTGAAGCTAGGATAATCTATCTAGGGTTGCCACCTAATTTTATTATATTTCTCTCTGCCTATCCGAATTGATTTCGAAAATCACTTGACTCGTTTGGATGAGCTTTTAAATATAGGTAATATTTATGCTCTATTTATTCCGCTCAAGTGTTGCTCATTGCAATGTTTCATAGGGTTGCCACCTATATAATTTTTATTTTTTTTTTTCACTTGTCTGACTTTTTATTTAGGGTTTTTTAGACTATAGAGCAATCTAATTTCTTCTTTAAAAATAAATTTGACTAAATACGTTTAATATATTTTAAAATGCAACGAATTTCGAATTTCCCAAAAGTTTTCAAAAAATTTCCAAAAAGTTGAAAAGTTAAATCTTGTGGAACATAAAAATATGGAATAATTTCTCTCTGAACAACATTTTCCTAATTTTTTTCCGGCACAATTCTGAGGCAAATCCACATCTTAAGAGGGATATTTTCTTACAAACGGAAAATTCATTAAAAACTCTACACTTTTTCGAAACTTGAGCACTGTAACCTATATCTTCAAATATATTTACTAGCCCATTTCAAGCGCAACCCATGTAAGTTACAACAATAGGCTAAAGTTAGAGTAAAACCTTACTGCGCGCGGCATCATTGAGAACGTGAACAATTTTTTTGGCAAATCATCTTGTATTCATTTCTCAAAGCGGCTCTATGCGGCTGTCGTTGCTACCAACAAAAAAAAAAAAAAACACAAAATGTTAAAAAAAATCGCTCAAATATAAAATTAAACAAAGAGAAAAGTTGAAAACGAGATGCCGAAGAAATATGTAGAGAAAATTCAAAACAGCAGGAGGTAGTGGCAGCTCGTAACACCGACAGCAGCAACTGGAACGCACGAACTAAGCGAGTTAGTCAAGCGCACCTGATATGGGTGGTGATGGTGGTGGTGTTTATTATTAGTTGGAATTAGAGATGGCAGTTAGAGCTGGACTTAATTTTCAATTTCGACTGTAAAGCTTGAGACGAACGATTTTTGGGTTCCGAGGAAACACATTTGAAACTGAAACTCTGAGATGAGGCGTTTTTGAAAAGTATATTGAAATAGGATGATCTTAAACTCAGCAATCGATATAGCATTGAAAATGCCAAGTCCATACAAAATTTTCAAGGATTGAGAATCTTAAGGGCTCGTCCAATTGACGAAGCTTAGAAGCCCACTTTAAATTTAGTATCATGGCCCTTGCTCTGACTGTCATCTCTAGCTCAATCCAGCTAACAATAGCGAGTGAACGTTGCCACTGAGCGCTGGTAACTCGCGTTTCTATGAGATTGACGGATTATTGTGGCAGCTTTACTGATAAAAGTTTCATGTGCGCGGGAGTATAAAGAAAAGTAAAACTAAGAAAGAAAAAAAATTAGAAAGCACGACCATGTATTGTAATATTAAGCAGTAGGGCTACAAGCCTACTCCACACCCACCCACAGGCTAAACACATATTTTTGTTACACTCGCTCACAATCAAAGCGGGACAGATTTTAACGTCATTCAGATCAAGAAATTACTATTCAGTATCCCGTCTCGTAACTCAATTCGATTGATTGCCTCGACTGAAATAGTCGATTTGATATCATAATGACGCCAGACGCATTTTTTTTTTTTTCTGTAAAAAAAAATATTTTTGCCGATTTTTTTTTCACTTGCTTTTGAAGTGGTGAGAATTTTTTTATTTTTTCAATTTTGAATCGAGTCGAGTTGACGACAAAACATGACAAAATCGAGAACTTCGTCACTTTTTTACAAAAACGGGTACAGGTCTCTTGAAAGCTAATTTTTAAAATCGAAAGCAGTTGTCACCAAAAGATTTACGTTAGAGGTGTAGCAAAGCTTTGCACGACCTCGACTATATCAAAACGCTATAATAATTAGTCAAGAGAAAATAGGTGGCAACCTTTTTTTTTATAAAAATGATAGCAAATTAAAAATTTTTTAGGGAAAAATTGTTGTTAAATAGGTGGCAACATTTTCAAAAACTTTTACGGCTTCCTGCCTTCTCATTGAGATCTCAACTTGAAAAATAAAAAGCTACCAGGTGGCAACCCTTTTCCGAAATTTTTTTTCCGTCCAGGTTTTTCATATCACACCTTAAATTGCAAATAGAAACGGCAGAAAAAAAACGTTAAAAATCCAACAAAGTGTGAAAAAATAATTTGTAAACATATGGCAACCTTTTTTAAAAAAATGCAACCTTTTCTACATATGCAGCCTCTTAACCCTTTCATCTCAACTTTGAAAATCATTAAGTAAAAATTCATTTTTTTAAACAGGGCAACCCTAAATGAAATTCCTATATTTATAAAAAAAATTTTAAAAATAAAGTCTGTCCCATTTTGAGCGTTATTAACTGTACAAAACCCTAAAAAATTACCAACGATAGCGAACAGAAAGGAAAAATATTACAAAACCTACAAAATTGCAACGAGGCACGATTATTACATTAACACACACACACCCTCCCACATACCACCTACATACGAACCTCAAACCAAATTGGGAGCAATTATGGGGGCACATAGTCCTTACAACACACACACACACACACAAAAGTCTTACGCCATACGTTTCGCCCCCAAACCAAGCTAAGCGGGCAAACAAATGAATGAAAAGAGGAAAAAAGCTCATTTTTCTTTAATTTACGTGCCTGTCAACTCAAAATGCCTGCTGCCATTTATTTTCCTTGACGCCTCAACGGGATACATAGCGGTGTGACAAGCTGACAGCAGCAACTACCATGGGGTTGGGGGTTAAGTGCCCAACTGAATTTGATTGGTGGTGCTCGGTGTTGTGCACTCTTCAGTACCTAAGCTAGCAGCAGCAGCAGCAAAGGGATGATGCACGATTTATTGCTTATCGTTGTGTAGGATCAAGGTTGCTTAATATTCTGTATTTACGCCATTTTGCTATTAAAAACTTTTTTCTTTTTTTGGATTTATATATAAATATAATATATTAAATGAAATTGTAGTGAGCAAGCGATTGTGCTTATCAAATGTGCGAAAGACTAACGTAATCGCAAGCTGGATTAACTTTTTTTGAGAATTTTTTTCCCGTGTTGGATGGAGATAGGTAATCCATTACAGCGCGTGTGTTAAGCAATGTTCTGAGTAGGGTAGTTTAGGCTCTTATCCTTAGTCATGCACAATTACCTATAGTAGTTCGCATACTATATATAGTTAACAATTATTTGTTATTGTATATTTAATGAAAATAATACATTTTTTAATTTTCATGCCAAAATATTTCAAATAACATCTAAATTGCACCTTCCTGCGCATCTAATAGCATTTTCTCTTCTCCACCACCAAAATGTTGCCATTTCGTAGAGGAACATTTTTATAATTTTAACCTCGCCCTGTGAAATTGCTGCACACTTAAAATTTTCAGTGTCACCCTGCATATCTTCAGAAGAAGAAAACACCGCCGCCATATGAAATGTCAAAATTGTGTATGCCTATCGGTGCTGCTTTATCGTCGCTGATATACATGTGTTAGAAAGTGACAGATAGTATACTGTTTTTGTTTGTTATTGCCATTTATCAGAGCAAATAACCGCACCGTCTACGACAGCAAGGGCAAGAAATGTTGCCTTTTTGCAATTTTATAGGGGAGGGTGGTTGAGGAAAGATAGTGATGCCTTCTATGAAGGTAATGCCCATTTTACAACAGAACATGGCTTTTGAAGGGCATGCGGTGAGGGCGACATTTTCGTGCAGAAAAGAAAACACTATAAAAGTGAACCCTTTTTTTACCAATCTCAACGCTAAAAATTAAACTTATTCTATCTCAGGGAAAATTATTTTAAAACAGGTGGCAACACTTCAGAAAAATACAACTTTGAGGGTTTTTTTTTAATTTACTCGACTTTTGACCCCGAATAACTTTTTAAGCACAAATGATGATCGATTGGGACTTTTGCAGTTTTTTTTTCTGGGGCGAACCTCAGCTCACGACAAAAAAATTAGCTCTTTGGGAATAGTTGTTTGGCAATACACATAAACTAAATTTGCCGGACTGGTATTTTTTGATATCATGCATGGAGAAAAGGTGGCTCTAGCTCCAGAACTATAGGCTTTACACAAATAACTATTTTCATTGTCGATAGGGAACTTCTTGACAAATAAACGGTAAAAGAAAATTTTTCTACGCATACCTACTAAAGCTTTCGAGAACAATTCTGAGCTAATTTTACAATCGCGATATCTCAGAACTTGCGGATCCCGGATTTTCTTTTAATTTTGGGGACCTTTTTCTTTAAAAGTTTCCCAAAGCTGGCCTTTTATGCTTGTTTCTTCAAAAAAATATATACCTACATTAGGGTGATTCAAAAAACTAAAGTTTTTCTTAGAGACCTAGGGACCCTCCTATTTTTTTTTAAATCAAACAAAAGAATAATCTATGCAAAATCTTAGCACTGTGAAACATGTTGAAAGCAACCATTAGCGATACATAGCATAGACTTGACTTGACTTGAGAACTGTCACTTAGCACTTAGAAAAATAACAAGAGAGCACACTAGCCAGTTTCAAATAAGCGTAAAATTTTCCCCTCTCGAATTAATAATATACATGCAAAAATGCTTATCACTATGGAATATTTGGAGGATTTTATTCAAACTGTGTAACAAAAATCTATGGCATCACGCAGTTCTCTCACGGCGCTCAGTAAACTTAGAATTTACATACGTAGAAAATCAAAACTCATCAGATTTCTAAGTCAAGTCAAGTAGGGTAATCGATTACATGAAAACTTCATATAACAGAACGTTAAGTGGCAGTTCCCAAGTCAAGTCAAGTCTATGCTAAGTATCGCTAATGGTTGCTGAAGGCGGCGCTCAACAAGCTTTAGTTTTCATAAATTTCTTTGAAGGAGTAAATTTTAGAAATTTTTTATTGTTTTTTTTTTAAGGATTCCGATTCTAAATAATGTGTTTTCTTCAATACATTTGATAATAAACATGTTGAGCATGTTCAGATTACTGAAATGTAAGATAATTGTAAAATCTCACATATTAGCTATTTTCTTGTGAGAGCGCTATGATCGCACTGACCAATCAATAGACGTCGTTGGTAATGCCTTGTCTCTCACTGGCAAGCAACGACTCAACAACATACGATGTTGCTTTGGTGCTTGCGAGTGAGCGACGGAGAAAAACCAAATAACAATTCACAGTAGAAATTCATCGGCCGGGCCCTGATTTAAAGCCTTTTTATTTCATGTTATTTCAATCAAAATGAGTGCTCGTAAAATGGTCACGTTTTTAGAATATTCAAATAAATTACGGGTTTTGCCTTTTAATATATTTAGAAACTGTAGAAAAAATCCCGTCTTATTTTTTTTTTTTTAACAGCATTTAGCGCCGCCTTCCATGTGACCTATGCCCTTGAAATTTTGGCTCCTCACTTCTTTTATCAAACAGAAAATAATTGGGGGTTCCTTGGCTTCAACAGTCAACTTAAGTTTTTCCCACACGAGTCTGAACCACGCTAACCTTCTTCAAATCGTCATCTTTTCAAAAGGTTTTTTCAAGTCTTTTCAAAAATCTTTTAATTTATGCAAGTTAAGCAGAAATTAAACCTTTCGCTTTTTTTTACATAACTCCAACTAAATTAACTACATTCAAATTGTGCGGTGGCTACTTCCGCCGATTATCTATACTTAGTCAATTATGACTCGATACGAAATAAAACTATAACGAATTCAAAACACCCCTACATAGGTATGCATGCTTCCACTCTATCGAGCTCAATTGTAGCAAATCAATTTTAATTGAGCCAATTATAAAAAATAAGTCTTTCTAAAATAAAATTGAAAAGAAACCGAAAAACCCGACAAACGAATTGAATAGGCATAAAATGAAATTTCAATTGTCGAAAGCTTGCATTGGGAATCAAAGTAGATAGACAAAAAAAAAAAACTAACAACGAAACTTATTAGGCCAGCGCACTTTTGAGTAGCAGATAGACCGACGGACGATGGCAGCCATTTCAAACAATTTCACCAATCAGCAAGCTAACTAACATATTTCAGCGACGGTCATTGTGTACTTTTTGAGTTTTGTTGAAAATTAACATTATTATAATAATTAAAAAAATTATAAAAGGGGCCAAAAATGGCGGCTAATAAGTATGTGAACATGCATGGGTGTGTGTATCTGGGGGGACTAACTTAAGTTCGATATTATAATTGACAAAGGACTGTTAAAACTTCAGTGGCCTGCACTATAAACTTTTTAATGCAATTTTACAGCGGTTGTCGGAGGCAACAATTTACTGACTGTTTTTGTTTAAATTTGCCCATCTTGAAAACATTTTTTTGTTGAAACAGTTGGGGTATTCTCTCCAAATTTGTTTAAAAAAAAAACACAAGAAATTGCTAGACTATTGTCAAAAAGTTGGTCTCGGTTTAATATCTAAATGAAAAAGCAGTCTAAAATTTTTTTTTTGAAACATTTTTTCAGTCATTGAATTTTCATAAAAATTTTATAAAATATTTCTGTGCTGTAAAGTGCTTCCTAAAGTTTAAGTTGGACATCCAGCAATGCGTTGGGTGAAAATGCATTCAATTCTAGAAACTTTTGTTTGAGTGAAGCGCGAACAAACATATAGACAGAACCTAAAATTAAAAAAAAATGTAGTTTGGTCTATATTACTCTAGTCAAAGTTGGTTTTAGTGCTATTATGTGAAAAGAAAATCATTTTTGAGTGGTTATGAAACCAATAAATACAACAGATGATCAGCTGGTCCTACTTTCATAACGCCCCCCCCCCCCCCCCTTATTTCTATATACTTTCAATTACCTACAAAGAATTTCCATTTCTTCTGGTTTCAGTTCAATATCTAAATGAAAAAGTAGTCTAAAATTAGTTTTTTTTGTTATCTTCAAAGATTTTTCCAGTCATTGAATTTTCATAAAAATTTTATTAAAAATTTCTGTGCTGTGAAATGCTTCCTAAAGTAAAAGTTGGACATTAAGCAAAGCATCGATGAAAAATGCATTCAATTCTAGAAAGCTTTCTTTGAGTGATGCGCGAACAAACATATAGACAGGAGCGAAAATTTTGCAAAAATTGTGGTTTGGTTTATATTACTCTAGTCAAAGTTGGTTTCAGTGCTTCTATGTGTAAAGAAAATCATCTTTGAGTTATTTGAAACCAATAAATACAAAACATTAGCAACTTGTAGAACTTTCATTACGCCCCCCTTCCGCTCATGTACTGTAGCTAGTAGGCTATTAATAAAGTTGAATTTTTCAGTACACATTCTCATAGTACATGAACTGAAATAACCAAAAAGCTTACTGTTTGTTCATTAAAAATTCGCTTCAGCGGCATAGGTAATAACTCAATTAGCCAGTTGTGCCAGATCCCTGGAAATTACCCTTTTTGAGGGATATTTCACAAAAAAAATTTCTAAACGGGAAAAAAGGGACATTTTCAAGTGTTTCATATTAAAAATGAATCTTTTGGTTGCGGAACTTATAGTGGTCATGCTGAACGTAAAGTCACAAATCTACTGCTGAGAGGAAATTCATCCTATTTCAAAATGTTTTTCAAATTTGAAAAATTTTATTAAAAAATGCCCTATCATAGATAAAAATGTATTGAATTTTCATTGAGAGAGGGCGTTTTTTAAACTCATTCTGTGATAGGGCGTGCTTCAAACGAATTTTGAAAAAGTGCTATTGAAAAAAACTCTGAAATGTAGCGTTCTTCAAACAAATTCTGAGATAAAACAGGGCGATCTTGGGATCAGCAGTTGAAATAAAATGCTCCCAATAGAAAGTGATTCAAATTCTGTGGGAAAGACTTTGTATTTAAGATGTGAGAAATTGAGAGAATTTTTCTTTTTTTTGTGGGAAATTTAGTGGAGGTTATTTGGCATCACTGTAATTAGCTTTGAAAAAAAAAAAACTATTTTAAATTGCGGAGCTAGTAAAGAAACCATGAAAAAACAGCTTCAAAATGCCGACTTCA
The DNA here is from genome assembly GCA_964058755.1 of Campiglossa producta. Classification (NCBI taxonomy): domain Eukaryota; kingdom Metazoa; phylum Arthropoda; class Insecta; order Diptera; family Tephritidae; genus Campiglossa; species Campiglossa producta. The sequence continues at coordinate 20,144,424 of CAXKVI010000001.1, read as the reverse complement.
ATTTTCGAAATGGCGGCAACGATGCGTTGCAATGCTGTTTCTTAAATGTCTGGATGTACTCATCGTTGGCGCCACGGTGCAAAGTTACAATTTCCGGCGCTTAAAACGAATTAAAAGCTGCAAAGAGCTGAAGCAAAGTGTTGAAACCATACTTAATTATTGACTTCATCTGCTATATACTTGGTAGGCTTGGCTTGAAGCTACGTTTAAAAGCGAAACCCCCCTACCAAGCGAAGAAGTGATGCAGCAGCTGAGTGAGCTGGTATTGCCTGTCAATGGCTTTGAAACGCTTCCATTGGAATGTTGGCGGGCAATTTGGCGCTACTTTTGATGGCATGCTTCTGAAGTTGCAATTTTTTTCATTTTTGACATTGTAATGATGATTGTGCTTGCTTTTAAATGAGTTGCATTTGTTGGTGTAACATATAATTTTCACCCCCTTTATTTTCATGAAAATGAAGAGTTAAAAATCATGTCTGCGAATATTTGTTTTTTTGTTACATGTATGTATGAATTTTAGTGTGTTTAGGTCATCATAAAATTATATGCCATGATTGGCTCAATAGTGTTTCTATGCAAAACCAACAACGTCATCAGTAGAACTATAGTCATTGTTGACGTCCTCGTAAAAAAAACCTAATAACAATAGAATTGCTTAACAGTCAGTTAAATGAAGACCTTCAAAATTTGTATGATGATATGGAAATTTTGAGGTTAGAATGAATTTTTTGTTTTAGCTTCTTACGAAACGTCCTTGCTTAGAGCAAATATATGCCACGTATGATCTTTTCGTGACTTTTCTCGAAAACATTTGTATGATAGAAAAGTTTTCTTCGAGCTAGAGCCACCTTTTTTCCATGCATAATATCAAAAACTACAAGTCCGGTATATTTAGATATATTGTACTATAACAAAAACTCAAAAAGAAAACTGCAAAAGTTCAGGTTCAAAGCCGATAAAATTCGAGATAAATACCAAACAAAAAACCTCAAGTATGGATCTTTGACCCGAATACTTTTTTAGCACACATGAGATCGATGGGTATTTTTGAAGTTTTCCTTCTCACGGAGGACCCTATCGCTATACAAAAATTTGGCTATATCGGAATTTCTGTAATTTCAAATGTCTAATTTTACCGGACTAATATAAAAAATAGAAACATACACGGCTAAAAAAATGAACCTAAATTTTAAGCCCGTATAAAGTTTAATCAATTTTTCAAACTTTTTTGTACAATATTTCAAACCGTCCAAATACCTACAAAGATTTTCAATTTCTTTTGGTTTCGATTCAAAATCTAAATGAAAAAGCAGTTTAAATTTTATATTTTTGGTTTGTTTGAGTGTAATTGAATTTTGCCCACAAAAACTTCATGTGCGTCATAGCTCAGCGGTAGAGCAGTCGGCTGTGACTCCTGAGCGTTTTCGTTCGAATCCTGCCAGCGGCCACATTTTTTTAGTTTTATTTTATAATTAAAACTTTTTGGTTTGAAAATTAAAACTTTTTGGTTTAAAAATTAAAACTTTTCGGTCTAAGATTTAAACTTTTGGGTTTGAAAATTCAAATTTATTTTTGAAAGCTTATTCAAGATTGAATTTTGCCAACAACATTTATGTTTGCGATGTAGCTCAGTGGTAGAGCAGACGGGCATGATGCGGGGAGTCTTGGTTCGAATTCCCGTCAAAAAATTTATTTTATCTTTAAAAAATTGTTAAAACATTTCTTGTTTATAATTGAAACCCGATTTAGCCAATTTTCATGAAAACTGGTCTAAATTGAATTTGAAACCAAATTTAGTTTGGTCATATATTTTAAAATTTAGGTTCAAATTTTTAACCGTGTAATAACACTTTACAACAGCCAAATAATTCTAGAGGGTTTCTCATCGGCTTCTAAAGCTTTTGGGTGTGCTGAATCCGAATCTAAAGTCAGACTTTTCGGGTCACCCTAGATTTTTCTTCCATATGGAAGTTTGTCCAGAGACCGGTAGTAGTTACAACTTTTTTTTTTTAATTTTTGAAATTTTTTTTCCCAATATCTTACTATACCCCAATTTTTTGCACTATGGAACATCTCTATGCCGCCAAATATAAAAACCAATGGTTAAAATCAAAAATGGTTAAATTATTACAAAAAAAAAAAAAATTTTACAACTACCGATCTCTTTGCAAATCACCCTCTGGAAAGAAAACCCAGGGTGACCCCAAAATTCTGACTTCAGATTCGGTTTCAGCACACCCAAAAGCTTTAGAAACCCGGTGGGATTTTCAAAAACTTCAATTTTGTTGTACAGTGTAATTAATTAATCGAAACATCTGAAAGCAGAAAAACTGCTGTTATAAACTAAAAAAAAAAAACACACCAAAAAAAGGCGCAAAAACCAAATAGGCAACTCCAACTTTCCAGCTTTCCTAGACACAACAACCCCTTGGTGTCTGGTGGCTGTCGGTTGACGGTGATGTGATAGTTTTCTTGTCAACAATGAACTTGCGTAAATTGAAAATTTTATTATTTTGTGAGAAAAGAAAAAAAAAAAATTTAAATAAAAGAGGTGTGTGCTGCTGCTGCTTTTGGCGCTCAGCTCATTGCTCGCAATTCATTGCGTTGTGGGTCGAACACTTGCTTATTGGCTTGGTTGCCTTGTCGGTCATTCACACATTTCGTAGATCATTTTTTGCTTTTTTTTTTGTCTCTATTTTTGACATTGGCAAGTAATTGAGCACACTCAACTCAACACGCTGCATGTTGTTGTTGTTGTATTTTTCACCTGATTTTAATGAATGAATATGAATTTTATGAATATTGAAAACACTTTGTTGTCAGCATTTACTACAATTATGTAGCACTACTGGTAACAGCAACAACAACAAAGAAAGATAGCAACATCATCATTAGACTACCTTCAACAAGGAGTACTTCTTCTTCTTCTTCTTCTTGGTCTTTCTGCTGCAATGACGCGTCGCGTTCGCAATTCATAATTGTTTATATTGTTGTTGTTGTTGCACCATTTTATTAAAAGCGCAAGCATCATGATGATCGCAATGAATCGTTAAAAAAAAACGTAGCAAAATACTCAACTAGTTGTAAATATATCCGTCAATGAGCATCTTTGGGTCAAGAACTTACCTCAAATAAGCTATGCAAATGACTTTTTGAAAATATTTACAGTCAACTTTGTTGTAAGTGAAATGTGAGTGACCAAACAATTCTATGGTGGATTTTTGAAACCGATACACCACCTATACTAACTATTTGTAAGCAACATTTATGACCAGACAACAAAACTCTTGACAACAATAGTAAACATTTCAAAAGTCACTCAAATGAGTTGGTTAAAATTATGTCTCGTTTTTCATGTTATGATTTGACTTGGGTTTTGGCATACCTAAATATATTTTAATATGGGGTAGGTCATTTAATATTTAAAAAGTTTTGTAGGAAATTGCATCTTATTATATTCTTTAATTGATGCTGAATAGCTTAAACGATTTTGGCCAGATAAGTTGCTTAAGTACCTGGGTGACTGAGCTTTCTCGGTGCTATTAATTAAGCGCTAACTTTACTTACCCAAAATGATCCCAAAATTACCGCAAAATGGCCCAAAATGACCCCAAAAAGATCCTTAAATGTACCCAAAATGATCCGAAAATGACGTCAAAATTATCCCAAAATGTTCTCGAGATAGTACCTGATATACAAATATACAGGATATAGAAATATAACAGCAGTTTCATCTGTTTTCAGATACTAGAGTTCGCCCAGTGGTTGAAATTCAACCACAAAACCTTATTCTATTTTCCTACCTTTTTGCTATTTCTAAAATTTTGTATATTTTTGGTTTCTATACATTCCTATTCATTTCGCCTTTTCCTCCCTCTTTACACCATTCAGTAATATAGTTTCAATGTTGATAATTATTTATTCTTCTTAGGTCGTCTTCATACGTATTTCTTTCCTTTCCTTTCCTTAGCATTCATTTGCTTTTATTTCCTTTTCTTTCCTCTCCTTTTCCTTTCCTTTTCTTTCCTTTTCTCTTCTTTCATATCATTTTATTTCCCTTCTTTCTTTCTTTCTTTTCTGTTCTTTTCTTTTATTTTTCTTTCTTTTCGTTTCTTTTATATTCTTACCTGATCCTTCTTTCCATTTCCATTACATTCCTTTTTCCTTTTATTTTCCTTTTCCTTCCGTTCCTTTCATTTCCGTTGCTTTAGTTTCCTTTCATTTTATTCATTTTTTTTTTTCATTTCATTTCTTTTCTTTTATTTTTTTCTTACCTATATTTTCTTTCACTTTTTTTCTTAAATTTCCCTTCCTGTTATTTCGTTTTTTACCTTTCCTTTTCTTACCTTTCCTTTCCTACCGTTTCCTTATTATCTTTTGTTCCTTTCTGCAACTCCTTTGCTTTTCTTTTTCTTTCATTCATTTCCTTAACTTATTTTTTTAGCTTTTCATTTCCTTTCTTTCCTTTATTTTTCTTTCTTTTTATTTTCATTTATTTTCCATACCTTCCTGATTTCTTTTTTTTAATTTTATCAATTTTCCATTTTATTTTATTTCACTAAGTGTAGCCACGACGGGCCTTGTGCATAATCTAGCTTATTTGTGCTTTTTTTCAAAAGCATTTGCTTCTCTGAATCCCCACGCACAGATTTTGTTTTTGTAAACACTGTTTGTACCTAAGCTCAATAAAGTTGAGATGAGCCAGCGCATGTTATCTTATTGCTGCCAACAAAACAACTCACCCTACTGCAATGAATGCAAACACAACAATGCAAGTGGTCATACCTACATACATACACCCATAACAGCGGCTCTATAAAGCGAATGCGTGTATAGCACTTGTTGTGGTGTGATTTTCAAATCATATTATAATTAATTTTTTTTTAATTTTTGGTTTGTTGTCGCACACCCTGCTCGGCGAGACATATCGATACATACCAAATTTTATATACCTGGGAATTGTGGTTATTGCAAAAAAGGGAGAAAGCTGTTATGTTTGCGCATTTATATATAATAGATTTCGATTAGAATTGGAGTAGATTCGCATGAAGCATGTTAATTACACCGTACAACAAAATTTAACTTTTTGAAAATCCCACCGAGTTTCTAGAGTTGGGTGTGCTGAGTCCGAATTTGAAGTCAGATTTTTCGGGTCACCCTAGGTTTTCTTTCCAGAAGGTGATTTGCAATCAATGGTTGTAAAAATAATTTTTTTTTTTAATTTAACCATTTTACAGATGTTCCATAGTGCAAAAGATTGGGGTATAGTAAGTTATTAGGAAAAAATTTTCAAAAACTAAAAAAAAAAGAAATTTTAACTATTACCGGTCTCTGAAGAAACTACCATCTGGAATGAACATCTAGGGTAACCCAAAAAATTCTGACTTCAGATACGGATACAGCACACCCAGAAGCTTTAGAAACCGATGAGAGACCCTCTGTGATTTTTTGGCTGTTGTAAAGGTTTATTAGGGGTATTCATTAAACCATATAAGTATCCCGTCGCATTTCTGTGTCTAATTCTTCTTTAAAAATCTATTTTCATAATATGGGTGGAATGCGTACTAAGTCTAAGGACATCTATATAGCTACCTCGCGCTTGGATTACGATGCTTTCGTCTTCGTAGAAACCTGGCTCAATGCTGATTTTTTCGACGAGGAATATTTCGACCCTAACTTGTATTATACATTCCGTAAGGATAGAGATGCAGTTAAAACCGGTCTCCGAAAGGGAGGTGGCGTTCTCATTGCCTTGAAGCGATGTTTCCGTGTGTCTGTACATCAACTTATGCACAGTGATTCCTTAATTGATCAGTTGTGCGTCAAGATATCCGGATCTTCTAGCTCTACATTCATATGTGTGTCATACATACCCCCAACCAGTTGTGACAGCCTATATAATTATCACATAGATAATATCGTTAATCTGTATGAAACAAATTCTCATGCGACTTTTTGCGTTCTTGGTGATTTTAATATGCCCGATATAGTTTGGTCTGACCTTCAAAAGGATGGTCTGTTGACTCCTACTAATGTTACTCGTTCTTTTGAAATGAATGTTATAGATAGTACTCTAAGTTGTAATTTTATTCAAATTAATAATGTTTTCAATACGCTTTCTAGATTACTTGATCTGGTTTTTGTCGACGAAAATTCAATGGTTAGCCTCTCTGAGAGTTCCCCTCCCCTATGTTCATCCGATAGACATCATGTCCCACTCGACATTTATATTCATAATTTCGATACCTTTCCCGTTTCCTCTCGCTTAGAGAACTCATCTTTAAATTTTCGCGCTTGTGACCTTGTCGCGCTGAATGATTCGATTTTAGCTTTAGACTGGGAGATAATACTTTCGCCGATGGACGTAACTGATTGCTTTGACTCTTTCCTAACTAAACTAACTGAGATTTTTCATAGTGTTGTGCCGATTTTTGGCGCTAAATTACATAAACTTCCTTGGTACAACCAAACTCTTAAAAATCTTAAAAACAAACGTAACAAATGTTATAAGTTGTATAAGTTAAATACTGCAAACGCCATCCTCAGAGATCAATATTTACTTAGTGTCAAACAATTTAATGTCCTAGACAAATTCCTTTACAATCGGTACATTGGTAGGCTTGAAACTGAGCTCAAGACGAATCCAAAAGCTTTTTGGAACTACGTCCGCGGTAAACGTGGTTCTTCCAATATACCGATTTGTATGAACTGGAATGGTATATGTTCTCAATCTCCTAGTGAAACCGTTGAGCTTTTTGCTGAGTTTTTCAAATCTAATTTTGATGATGCTCTTGCTCAGAATGATGATTTTCTACGTGCGTCTCCTTTTGAGCCTCTAGACTTCGGATCTGTCACTATCACTCCAGAAGACGTGTGTAAAGCCATGCTCTCACTGAAACCCTCGCTAAAGTGTGACAGCGATGGCCTTTGCGGCTTTATCCTGAAGCACTGCTGTTTTCCCCTATCCTCTCCTCTTTGTCACATATTTAACTTATCCCTGTCCTCTGGGACTTTCATTAATAGGTGGAAGGAGTCTACCATCACACCGATTTTTAAATCTGGCAGCAGGAATGATGTCGCTAATTACAGGCCTATTGCTAAACTTACTTCGTGTTCAAAGCTTTTCGAAATGGTATTAAAAGAAAAATTGTCTTTCGTTACTAAAAGCATTATTGAGCCGCACCAACATGGGTTTGTCGCGGGGCGTTCCACCGTTACCAATCTGGCACATTTCTCTGATTTCTGCATCTCTGCTTTTAATGATGGCTACCAGGTCGATACAATCTATACCGATTTCTCGAAGGCTTTTGATAAAGTCTCTCACCAAATCTTATTATCTAAACTCGAGCATCTTGGTTTTCACTCAGTGTTTTTAAGTTGGCTGAAATCGTACTTGTCGAATAGAACTATGTATGTGGAAATTGAGGGCTCTATTTCCCACACGTTTATTGCCACCTCGGGTGTCCCTCAGGGTAGCATTTTAGGCCCTCTTTTGTTTATTCTATTCATAAATGATATTGGCTCCTGCTTTAAATTTTCTAAATTTCTACTTTACGCCGACGATCTAAAAATTTATCGTAGAATAAATGGTCCGTCCGATTGTGCTCTTTTGCAACACGACCTTAATAAACTCGTTGATTGGTGTCTCGCAAACAATCTCCACCTTAACGTTAATAAATGTTTCCACATGTCTTTCACAAAGTCTTCCACCACCCTACCATCATCTTATGAAATTGCCGGTGGTCAATTGGCCTCAGTCATTGAGATTGTTGATTTAGGGGTTGTTTTTGACACAAAGTTTTCTTTTGTCAATCATATATGTTACATACTTCCAAAGGCATACTCGAATCTCGCTTTTCTTCGAAGATATGGCAAAGACTTCAAGGATCCGTATACAAGGAAAGCTCTCTACATATCTTTGGTTCGTTCGAGACTAGAATATGCCTCCATTATTTGGAACCCCATTTATAACTGTCACTCGGCTAGGATTGAAAGAGTTCAAAGGAAATTTATGCGGTTTGGCTTAATTTCCCTCAACTTTGAGGTACCACTTCCTTCTTACTATTCTCGCTGTTTGCTTATTAACCTCCAACCCCTGTTTTCCCGAAGAACTCTGCATTTACTAATGTTTGCCTATGATATCATAGTTGGCTCTTTAGACTGTCCAGACCTCCCTGAAAAAGTTTATTTCAATGTACCTAGTAGATCCCTACGATCGTTCTTACTTTTTTATTTGTCTGCCCCTAGGGCGAATTATTGTTATTTTAATCCATTATTTCGTGCCCTTATTGAATTTAATAAGCTCGGGAGGAGTCTAACTATTGATTTTTCCCTGCCAAAAGCCTCTTTCAAGTCTCTTATTGAATTAAGTTTTAATGTAGTAAGTACTTAAGTATTTACTTTTAGTTTTAATTTCATGTACATACATATATAGTCTGTAAGATGAAAATCATAGACTGAATAAAGAATAATAATAATAATAATAATAAAATGCGTAACAACAACAACAACGAAATGCGTAAATTTATAAATTTACCAGCTCAGTTATATGACCGCCCAAAGTCAATTTATGTGTACTTAATGTCAAACAAAAACTTTTTATTTATAAATATCCATAAAAAAGTAATGTTTGACCTTTTGTGAAGCAAGTGTGCTAAAAAAGTTATTCGGGTCAAAAATGCAAACTTGAGGTTTTTTTTCGAATTTTTTCGGCTTTGGACACGTATAACTTTTTAGCACACTTGATTCGATGAAGACTTTTTACTCTTAATTTTCATGAAAATAAAGGAGGTGAAAAATTATGTTACACCAACAAATGGTTTTTAATCTTCACTCCAGCGCCACCTAGCGGATTTCTTTTTTTAATGGAGTTTTTTTATTGTATATCAAGCATACTTGCTAGTAGAAATAAATACGAATTTTATAAATATAGCGACTCCTACATATCGCTTCCCTGGTTCTATAATGACGCAATTGTAAAATATTTAGTTTTGGTGAAACAAGTTTCAATATTTGTAGGTATGCGCTTATGCGATGGGCAATTGGAACAACTTCGCAAGCGTCTAGCGCGGAAACTATTGGTAATACAATTATAAAATTTCTACACAACAAAGATTTGTGTACGTAATCTCGAAACTTGGAAATTGACAATGGCGTCATTATCCAACCAGGGAAGCGATATGTTGAGAGGACAAACCTATCCAAGGAATAAACTGCCAAAAACCTTAAAATTTAGCTTCTTTATGTGTATGAAACGAAAGGGGAGGCTCATGGGCTTCATTTGGCCTTGGTTCAAGGTTTTTCTTTTAATTTCGGGGACATTTTTCATTCAAAGTTTCCCAAAGCTGGCCTTTTATGCTTGTTTTTTTTTTTTTTTTTGTTGGTATAGGCGATGTCAAATTCAAAGTATCACTTATGTAAATCATTTTAAAAAGGTATCGAATATGTGTTACGTAAAAGCAAAAATATGAGATGGCAGTTTTCAGGCAGTTTTACTATAGAGGTGAACCTAAAAACCACCCCCGTGGATTCGCCCCTGAACTTGTTAGTTTTTTTACTATATGTCCCTATTCTGTAAATTTTCAAAAAAAAAAACTGTTGTAGTTTTCAAAAATATTAAGCGTTATTAGGTAGCTAAAATCGTTACATATTGTTCCAGTTAAAAAAAAAATAAGTTAATGATATCTAGAACTTAAAAACTAAGACCTCTTAGATACATTTGTGTATTAAAATTAGAAAAAAAAATCTGAAAATAGCAAAGCAAAAAAACTTATTACAAACCACAGAAACTCTTGTGGGGGGAAAACCTGTTCTCACTTATTGCCCAAGCCACAAGTAAAGCTAAACAAACGCCTGGTTAGTCGCCACACTGGCATCCATATTGAAAATGGAAGCCAAAAAGCAACAACACAAACACAGCCATCATTGAACGAATACCGTTTGGATATACGAGCCAACAAGAACTGGTATGATGGCTGACACACACACACACACTTGTCCAAACAACCGCTGCAGCGAACGCAACCGAATGGTGTGAAACGTCAGCGTAGCTCCGCCTATATTTCGTGCCCTAGCATACGTAACTTGTGTGCTTGTTGTGCGCATGTGCGCAGTTCCTTCTCTTTCACACAACATAACCAATTTGAATTTTGGGTAACATTCATGGCACAACGACTTTTGCTGCTGCTGCTGCGACAATTGGAGCATTTTGACTGCTTTGACTTTGACTGAAGCTGCGACAGCGACTGTGCTGCTGACGTTAGCAGTCAACTTTTATTTGTTTGTAGTGTTTTCAAGCGCAACTCCACCAACACCACTACCAACCATCACATCCAAGCCGCCATTTGCGGCCCAATTATTAAGAATCGAATTGAAATTTTTATACTTGAACGCACTTTGCTTGATGGTGGTTGCATAGTTTACAACAAAATCTACCTACTCTAAGGCCAAGCAAACGGTATTTGCCGACGTTAAAGTGAATTTTCAGTGGCAGTCAAGTCAAATCAGATAAGGAAAAGTGAAGTAGTGACGCCATATTCTTTCGATACCTCATTCCTTTGGTGATTTTTATGTGGCTCCGAGACGACTTTTGCGCAATAGTCGGTGATTTGGATGATGAAAGTGGGCGTAGCACAGTGATTTCTCATATAGGTATCCTTACAAGGAACCATTTGCTATCGGGCGTGTTAAGTATCTGCTTGCGTGCAGCGGAGAAAATTCATTGTGAAAATATTTTGCTACCTATGAAAGGTGCTTTTGGAGTGGAAAAATTTTGAGAATTTTTGAGAAAAGTGGTTAACAAAATTTATGGAAAATTATTCCTTCTGGAAATTGAGATTTGAAACAATAAAAAATCTACAAAAAATTGTGTCTGAAAACCTTGAACTAGCCATGTGGCTCTAGAAAACATGCGACTTAAGCTATAAAAACTTAATAGAAGCACCTGATTTTCTAAAACAGTGTCACAGCCTTTGAATTGGAACAAAAAAAAAAAATTTTTTCGAAAAAGTTAAAAAAACTAGAAAAGGCTATTTTTTATTTTTAGCACAAGTTTTGTGAACAGTGAAAAAAATTATTTCGAAATCCAAATACAAACCTCTCGAGAGGGGAAAAAACATCAAAAATCACAAACTAGTTTGAAGTGTATCTGAAACAACTTAAAAAAAAAAAAAAAACAAGGCGAGCGAATAGAAAACAAATTAAAAAAAAACACCAATAAAATCCAACATTGTTTATCCTACATTGTGCAAAATTACACAATCAACTATTGAGTGAACACAAATTTTTGCGACGGCTGAACAATAGTGTCAAATTGCAACCCTTTTTTAGCTTGCGGATTATATCACGCTGTCAAATATACTTATATGCGGCATATTTGTCTTTGAAATTGAGGTGCGTATCAATAATTCAAATGTCAATAGCTCATTACCCTTAATATTTTTTTTACTTTCTTAATGTCATTATCTTCTCTATTGCCTAAGTATTTCTGTCTCACTTTTATTGTTGCGATAAATGTGTGGGCTATAATAATGTTAAAGTGCACTTGGTATGTTAATATAACTTATCAGGGAGTGAATTTATAGTGTGGTAATTTTTTTTTCATATCCGACGCTGAGCGGCATCTTCCCAAGCAGATGAAGTTTTAATGATACGCCACCTCCGACTTCTTGATTATTCAATAATATCTGACATCAAGAATTGGAACCTCTCTCTCTATTTTAATAAACCCTTTCATAAAAAAATCTCTACAGGCAACTTTCTCGGAGGTTAGGTTAGGTTAGGTTCAAGTGGCTGCCGCAGAAGCACACCTAGGCCAGTATTAAAAGGCCCGTTGTGATACCACCAACACTAGGAAAGTCAGTTCCGGGACCCTGCCTTATGGAAAATCCCGGTATTATAGGGATTCTCCACATACGTATGTAGCAGCATCCCGGAACTGACGTTCCTAATTTTAAAACTTTCTCGGAACTAATAAGAGTTCTTTTGTCAACAATCTGTTAGGTGAGGGAATCGTGACGCGTTAGACAGGGTCACTTCGAAATGTATTGCTCTTGGCCGAGTCATTATAAAAAAAAAAAAAACCGGGTCGTTTCGGTACGAAGGGTATTGTACAGGTACAAATACCGTTCTCGCAGAACCGACAATACGTTCTTATGTATCGTTGCTTTGTGGGTGGAGCATCCAACTACGCTGCGATGACGAAAGTAAGAAGCCGCCGGCAGTAACTTTCTCGCTTTTTATATTTTTGAGCACATTTTTCATTCACAGTTTCTTAGTTTTGTATAATTTTTAACTATATTTTCTGGGTAATATTTACTATATGTTTGTGTAATTTTACTATTTTTTTTTTGAAATTTTTACTGTATTTATTTGCGTGGTTTTTACTATGGGGTTTGGGTAATTTTTTACTATATTTTTCTCTAATTTGTACTATTTAAATTTTCCTATCTTTTTTGTGTAATTTCTACTATATTTTTGTGTAAATTTTACTATATTTTTTGGGTCATTTTTATACTCAGCGTACTAGTACTACTACAAGGGTATTATAATTTTGTCCACATAACGGTTGTATGTAAAATAATCGAGATAGATATAGAGTTCCATATATGAAAGTTCTTAGGTTGAAAAGAGGAGTTCATTAAGTCATGTCCGTTCGTCTGTCCGTGTACACGACAACTTGAGTAAAAATTGAGATATTTGCATGAAATTTTGTATACAGGTTACCTTCTGGCCAAGGTAGGTTGCTATTGAAAATGGGCGAACTCGGATAATAAGCACGCCCCCTTTTTCGATATCGAAAATTTCGAAAATCACATAAATTGACATATCTCGGTAGCTGAAATAGCTAAAATGATGTAATTTAATAGGTGAACACCCCTGGACATTCTGTTATGATTTTTCCATAAATTTTTTATAGTGGGCATAGTACCGCCTACTTTTAAGGGAGGCATTTTTGAAAATTTTACTGGTCATAACTTTTAAACTGATTACGATAGAACGATGGAATTTGGCACAAAGCATACTAGTATTGTTGGGAGTATACCTGATGAAATTGGATAAAATCGCCCTCCAACCACGCCTACTTTCGATATCGAAAGCTTCAAAAATTACCTAAATTATCAATTTAATTCGGCAACGGAATGGCTAAAATGATATAGTTTGGTAGGATGAACCCCTAGTCATTTTATTATGATTTTTGATAAATGTTTAAAAGTAGCCGTAGCACCGTCCACTTTTCAGGGAGGCATATTTGCAAATTTCACGGGTCATAACATTTAAACTGATTACGGTAGAACGATGAAATTGGTACAAGGTATACCAGCATAATAGGGAGTATACCTGATGTAGTTGGACGAAATCGCTTCCCAACCACGCTCACTTCCGAAATAGAAAATTTCGAAAATCATATGAAATCTACCGCTGGGTATTTAATGTTCGGTTACTCGGCGGCCGCCGTAGTGTAGCGGTTAAGTATTCGGCCTTCTACACCAAGTCGTGGCGGTTCGACGCCCGGCAAAAGTAACATCAAAAATTATTTAGAAAAAGAATTTTTCTAAACGGGGTCGCCCCTCGGCAGTAGTTTGGCAAACTTTCCAGGTGTATTTCTGCCATGAGAAGCTTCTCAGCAAAAAGTTCATTTGCTTTGGAATTGCCGTTCGGAGTCGGCAAAAAACTGTAGGTCCCGCCAACTTGTAAGAAAAATCTCAAAAAAGCAACACACCACAAGTTGGAAAGAGAAGCTCGGCTAAAAATCTCGTTAGAGGTTATGATAACCTGTTGGTATATCGCCGCCAATAGTTTTTTTTTTTTTTTATGTAGTAAAACCACCAGTTAGTAAGAAGTCCGTAGTAGCGAGGGCGGATGAAGTATTGGCACTAACTGAACTTTCCACTTTTTCGGAAAGGTATAAATGTCAAACTCCAAGGAGCAGACACCCATCTGAAGGTGTTCATGTTACACGCAGAGAACGAACTACGTTAGATTTCCACGCAGAGAACGAACCACGTTAGTCTTCCTCGCAAACAACGAATCGTGCTAGTCTTCGGTGGGTGCGACGATATGTATAAAAAAGTTGTCGACATCTTGATTATTTGACGAAAAACGGCATATATTTGTTTAGTCTCATCTACTTATTGAGAGAATTGGGTCTTCGAAGAACAGGGTTTGTTTCTAGAACACAAATATTTTTTCAGCATAAAATTTCAACAATTTTAGTGTAATTTCATGTGCCACATTTTTAATTTGCACCTTTCCGCCATAAACTAATATAGATTTCTATGAACATGAATGCCCTCGCTTTAAAATAAACAATAAAAAATAACATATGCGCTTACATATTTACAATGTCCAAAAAAAAATTTTACCAAATAAATATTTCCTGTAATAAGTATCTTTATTTGTTCCTACCACCAAAAAAACCCCTGTCAACTAACAAATGCACGCCTAATTGCTGCTGACAAATATACAAAAACTGTTCGAAAAATTATATATTTTAATACAAATATGTAAACAATAATAACAACAACAAAACCAGCTACAAATTGAATAATATTTTCATAGGCCGGCAGCAATTGTTGGAAACACCTTCTGTCTTGTCTGTGCGTCTGTCCGGCCACAAAGCCGTGGCAAATGAAGCAGCTTAAACTATGAAATGCGTTTGTGCTCTAGGAGTGGAGAAGTGCTGTCTGTCTGTCTGTCTCTGTGGTTAAATGCAAAGTAAACAACAACTTTGAATGCGTTGATCCACAATTTTTGTTCTTACCAAAAATTGTTACCAAGAAGAGACCTAAAATAACAAAATGATGGTCGAAACAGCTTAGAATAACACAAGCTTGCGATAAGCGTTAGACTGTGGTAAGGGAGGAATAAAGGCAGGAAATGAAAGCAAGAGAGAAAAGATGGACAAAATAAAGGTGGGAATGAACAATGGAATATGTTGAAGACTACAAGGGCCTTTACATTTTTTTCTTCTCTCTTTTTGTAGGTAGGTCTATCCAGTAGTTACTCATACTTAATGTAGGGTCTTTTAGTTTACCTATCAAACTACTTGGTCTATAAATGTTTTATGACAAAGAACTAATAAAATATGAATGCCTATATTTGCTCCTTCTTTTCTTCTGCACCATTACAACAAATTTGTTTTCCTATCAAGCAAGAAATCGTTCAATTTTGTTAGTATTTTCACATGTTTGTTTTATTTTTGACCCTTTTCAAGTGTTTGTCGAAGAATGTTAGTACATCAGCACTTACTCCACCATCTTGCTCGCCTTGTCTGTCATACCTACCTGTATTGTTTCGCCCACTTGGTTTTTTCCACGTAATTTTTCGGACTATTTCTAGTTTTTTTTTGTGGTAATTGTTTACTTGGCGATGTTAAGTAGTAATTTTCTGATAAAAAATATTAACTACACAACACAAAGTTGTGTGAGCTATTTAAGGATGTATGTACGCCTAATCCTAATATTTCCATAAAAGGCTATTTTGTACAAACATCTTGCAGACAGTCAAACTCAGTGGCGGATCCAGAATTTTTTTCCGAGGACATTTTTGATTCTTAAAATTTGACTTTAAGGGTTGTTTTTTTTAAAAAATATATACCTACATTTGTTGGTACGGGCAATGTCAAATTCAAGGTATATAATTTTTGCGTAATTTGCTATATTTTTGTGTAACTTTCACTTTATTTTTTGTGTAATTTAACTTTATATGTTGTGTAACTTTTATTATATTTATGGGTAATTTTCTACTATATTATTTGTATAAATTTTATTATCTTTTTTGTGTAATTTTTACTATATTTTTTGTATAAATTTTACTGTCTTTACTATCTTACACAATTTTTTACTAAATTTTTTGCGTAATTTTTACTATTTTTTTTGCGTAATTTCACTATATATTTTAATGTAATTTTTTCTAAATTTATGGCCCATTTTTACTCTTATTTTGGTGTCGTTTTTTTTTTTCTATATTTATGGCCATTTTTTACTATATTGAAGTAATTTTTACCATATTTTTTGCTGTATTACTGTGAAAAGTATTACTCTTTGAATCCCGAAGGGGAGGGTTTGAACCTGAAAACCACCCGGATCCGCCCCTGGTGAAACTATGGTATAGAGCTTGATAAACTACTACCATAACCTGTCTAGGCTAGAATATGTCGTTAGTTTGCCAAAACACTGATAATTTTAGTATATAGATAGATAGTATATAGTATATAGTTGGGTGTGGCGGCTATGGGGACCTACACCTTATACTACAACCCCAAAGCGTTATTATAAAGGGTCTGAGAAGTTCGACGTCCTATCACATGCCTCCTCAATTATTCAATTTTATATCTGCAAACTATCTGAGTCTTTAGAAGAAATTCCCTATAACCTATAACAAGACTGATTTTTCCGAGGTAGGTACTTAACCTGGTCAGAAAGTACCAGCGGTACTCCTTCAATTAAAGATAGCTTAACCCTAAGAATCGTGTACCTTCGCTTGAAGAGAACTAACTCAGTACGTTGAAGCGACCAACTTATTTGTAAGCCTTATAAATATGCCTTACATAAGGGATATATTTTTTTGTTGGGTATGTTTGAATGTATGTAAGAGTACAGGCGCCTATATTTATAACAGATTTTGTGAAGCATTTTCTTTTCATTTGTGATTGGTTTGCTCGATAATGTCCATCGTACTATTTACTTACCAAGTGATTGAAAGATTTTTTTGTAATAGCTCAATAGTCACTTACATTTAGTAAACATATTAGTGTAGCTATTAGCTTCAAGTTGTTTGGTAAAGAGAGGTTTGGGCAACAAAACGAGGTATTCAACGATTTTGGCTATCTCACAACAAAGTCCGCCAGCCATTATTTATTCTCGTAAACAGACAACATTTTGTTCCATGCACAGCCGATCACTCGACTCCTCCTGCGATAGGCACCGTCGAAAAGTTCATAAACCTCCCGAAATATTTTTCTCTCGAAAATTCAAGAGTAATCTCTTCAGAGGTTGTTATCGTCTACACATGTTGTGATAAATGCTAATTTCTAAGAGGTTGGGTTTTGCTGCTTAGGGCTATCTGCTTCAGAGTCAAGTTAAATACATCTCACCATATTGAACTACTGTGTCAGATACTAACCTATACTGAACCAAATAGAGTTTCTACCGGGACTAATTGTGGCTGGATAGACTTTAGGTAGTACAACTTCTGTAACATATAAAAATTGTTTTAGGTATCAAGCCGGGCTACATTCGTGATCAACTTGGCACCAATTTGACGACGATTTCGGTACATTTACCGAAATGTGCTCAAAATGTTTATGAACCTATTTCGGAACATCTTTTAGCGAATTTCTAGTCTATTTTGGGATCATAAAAATATTTTAGAAATGGAATGGTATAGGTATGCCTTTACTTTTGGGGCATATCAGGTATATTTTGTGTTAATATAAATCGTATATTCGAGAACAATCCGGGTTCAGTCAGGATCAGTTTGCGGTTCTTTTTTCGGTGTCATCTGTGGCCATTTAAGATTAAATTTAAGAACTGTTTTCGGGAGCAGTCGAAGTCTTTTTTGCAAAGGATGCTGCTAGGTAATTTTGGTCTACGGTACATCGCCGTTACTTGTCTTAGATCATGACTCGAAAAGATATAGTCAAAATTTCGTGCATTACATAAAATCATATTTACTTTTTGGATAAGTTTGCAACTCTAATCAACTTTGCCTGTGGTTTAGATTTCCACTGAAAAATAATAATTTATTGACGCTTAACTCTCTATGCTATTTTGGCCGTTGCCTATCAAAGCACGCCAGTCATTCGTTTTTAGCGATAATTGACGCCAACTAGAAACTCAAAGGGAGTACAAGTCATCGTCCACCTGTTGTTTCCATCTCAGTAGAGGCCCTCCTACTCTTCCGCCGAATTCGGGTGACGATAGGGAAACCTTATGGGGTGGAGCTTCTTTGTCCATTCGCATGACATGACCCAGCCAGCGGAGCCTTTAGGCTATAATTCGCTGGACTATGGTCAGATCTGCGTAAAGCTCGTACAACTCATCGTTAAATTTCCTTCGATACTCGCCGTTGGCATCACGGGAAGGACGATAAATCTTCCTGAGAACTCCAAGAGCCATCTCAACTTCTATTGACATTGTCCATGAATCTGAGCCATACATCAGGACTGGTATGATGAGAGACTTATAGAGCGTGATCTTTGTTCTTCGAGAGAGGACTTTACTTCTCAATTGCCTACTCAGTCCAAAGTAGCACTTGTTGGCAAAAGTGATTCTCCGTTTAATTTCTAGACTGATATTATTTTCGGTGTTAAAGCTGGATTCCAAATAGACGAAGGCCCTAGGTAAGGGAAGGAGATAAGGATAGTGATAGCAATAGGAAAACGAGTAGAAATAAAAATGGCGATACGGATAGGGTAGTCCAAAACGTAGGGATCGTAATGAAGGCGGAAGAAGGTTTTTCCAATACAGCCAAGCCCATTTTCGGGCATTAAAAAGTCTTCGGAGTCTGCTAGTGCATCAAAAAAGGTTAATACATATTTTTTATTCGTCTCAGTCGCTCTAAAGTTCGCCCATAAACCAGCTGAACGTGTGCTGGCGTAAATACGAAATATAGTTTGCTCATGGGCATTGTAATTGATACAAAAGTTGTTACAATGATTAAGCAAAAATATTGATTTCCTACTGCACAAGCTGACGGCTGGGGCTATTCAAATAAAATTTATTAATTTTTCATATATATTTATATTCATACATACATAAATACCATCTAGCTATCATAAATAATAATCGCATTCTGTCAATTTGTGTTGGTTTAAGCGAGAGCGTTGCTTGGGTGAGCGTCAACGTCAAACTAAAACCTGCATCTGCTTCTGTACTATTTTCGGATAACTGCGTTTTGAATTTTTGAAATGTTTATGATTAATTAATATTTTTATGATTAATGATGCATTTTGAAGGCACACGAGCAAGAAAAAAATATTTCTTAAATATACAATTTGCCTAAATAAAGTTAAATCATTCTGCCAGTAGTTCAGCTTCAGCTCTAGCTCAAACCAATCAACCTTTCGGTCATGCAATTATCAAGAGACTACTGGTCGGCTCTATGCAACGTGTGGCTTGCTGTGTCTGCCAGCGCTCAAGGTTTTGAAATCAAAGTTTGTATTTTCCCAAGCCTCCTCTGCTCTACTCCGCCAACGGTAGCTACTACTGGGCGTTATTTTCGGTGCATAATTATTTACTTTTCAAAATGATTCTATAGAAATCTCACAGTCGAAGCGGTATTCCCACAGCGCTTGCTACAAAATATAATTTTTTTTTTTTGCATTTTTGTTTTTCTAAATTTTAGTGACTGCAAACAAATATTAAATATATTGTATATAAATATGCATTTCGTGCTATTATTTCAAACAAATTCTTTTTTTTTTTTTTACTCACTTTAAAATTGATCACTCTCTTGGGCATACCAAGTTTCAAGCGCTAGCTTTGTTTCGCAGGCACGTAATCAACATTGGAATTTTGTGTTTAGCATCCTTTTTGATTCTCTTTTGTTTTCTCAATCAATACGCTCTTCGTTCTTCAATGCATTTCTTCTTTATGTCAATCAAAATATTTATATTTATTAATTTTGCTTTCGTTTTTGTATGTAAATTCCTGTGTTTGTTTGTTCCTTTAGGTATGTGTTCTTACGCCTTTTTCTTAATTTTTTTAATTGTTTACTTTGCTGAAGTTGAAAGATCAAATAAAGCATTTCAAAAGAATTCTTTTTTAAGAGGTTTTCACAGAAAAAATTCAGCCTTGTTGTTACGGGGGGAGACCAGAGCAGACTTCTCATATTGACTTAACCGAAAATCGAACTCACGTATACTTTTGCTTGCCAGCGTCTAATTACAGCTCTTAAAGAATTACACCACACTCTCTCACCTTGCCTCACCACACTTGCCATATTGCCTTCACCGCGAATCGAACTCGGAATTATTTGACTGCTGGACGTAGGTGTCTACCATTTACCAAATTTTGTTAATTTGAATTGACAGATCTATAACTGTTCAATCAACAGTTCAATGCAGTTACTTCAACAAAAAAAATTACGTCAATTCAACAGAATTTGGTCAACTTCAGGATAACAGTACGAGATTGTGTACTATTTTTTAGCCAATTGGCGCCCATTATAACCCACATCTCATCCAATAGCGCCAGCTAATATAAGAATATATGTATGTATTAGTGTACCTTCTTGCACATCTATGGACTGATATCTATTATTCGAGATCTCAAATCAAGCATAAAGCAACTTAAATCAAACAAAAAATCAATATGGAAAATTCTTAATCCAAGTATGAACAATGTTGATTTTATAATTAAAACGGTAAATTTGAGGTGACTCATGCTTTTGAATTAAAGCTAAACGTTCTTCATTTAACATTGAACCATTTTACTTTTCCATTCCCCACACCATTATTTATTTTTCACCTCTACACAAAAAAAAATTTTCGGATTTATTTGATTTACTTTAAATTTTCACAAATTGTTCTAACGGCTTCATATTTCATATCCTATTATTCTTCCTCTTCTTCCTATTGCCCATACTCTTCTCTAGCTCTTGATCTTCTCCTTTTTCTTTCCTTACATTTCCTCAAAACAACACCTACTCCTTTGGTGCTGATAATTCCTCGGGAAGGACCTCTCTGAGCCATTTGAAACCAAACGAGACTTCAGACAGGACAACTCCCTATCCTGCGATTTCTTCAATCTGATGCTGGACAAAATAATTCGAGCAGCAGAGCTAAACCACAACGGTATGCTGATGATATTGATATCATTGTCTAAACAATCGCGCCGTAAGCGCTGCCTTCTCTGGACTGGATAAAGAAGCAAAAAAAGTGAGTCTTGCGGTCAACGAGGACAAGACGAAGTATTTGCTGTCATCAAAGAAAGAATCGGCGCACCTCTGCCATGGCAGCCATGTCACTGTTGATAGTTACAAATTTGAAACTGTGCACACAGAGAAAATTGAGCTGGTGATGGATAAGAATTGACAGTGATTTGGTCATATCAACCAAAATATCTGTTGATCCAACCAAAATATGGGTTGATTCAACCAAAATCACGGTCAATTCTTATCCATTCCCAGTTAATTTTTCTCTGTATGAGGGACTTTGTCTATTTGGAAACCAGTATTATCACCGAAAATAATGCATATCAGTCTAGAAATTCAACAGAGAATCACTCTTGCCAACAGGTGCTACTTTGGACTGAGTAGGCAATTGAGAAGTAAGGTCCTCTCTCGAAGAACAAAGATCACGCTCTATAAGTCTCTCATCATACCTGTCCTATGTATGGCTCAGATTCATGGACAATGTCAAGAGAAGATGAGATGGCCCTTGGAGTATTTGAATGGAAAGTTCTCCTAAAGATTTATGGTCCTTCCCATGATGCCAACGGCGAGTATCGAAGGAAATTTAACGATGATCTGTACGAGCTTTACGCAGATCTGACCATAGTCCAGCGAATTAAAGCCCAAAGGCTCCGCTGGCTGGGTCATGTTATCCGAATGGACAAAGAAGCCCCAGCACATTAGGTTTTCCTATCGACAGCAGAGGAAGGGGGAGGCCTCGACTGAGATGGAAACAACAGGTGGAGGATGACTAAAAAGGATAACTGACGTGGTTTGATAGGCAACGGCTTAAAAAGCTCAGGCGGTTACGCGCCAATAAATGATGATGATTTTTTTTAAACTACAAGGAATGCATACGCCAATCTATTAACCCTTGACTTACTGGGTGAAAAGTATTCCAGTATACAGTTTCTGAACTCGGCAACATTTTAGTCTCAAATATTAGAATAAATATTTAGTAATTTATATTTTTTCATATTTTAGGTGAATACATTCGATTGCCTTTGGACGAAATTCTTAACGACGTACTACGATTGGCTGAATTTGGAAATAACGAGGTAAGAGTTAAGAAAATCAGTACAGTTCAGATTAATCTCTAACACCCCAAGAAAAAAGGGAGCGGTAGGAAGAAAGGGGCGTGGCAGCTCCCATACAAATAGCATTTTTTGTACCGCATGTTTCTGGAACTTTTTAGAATATAATATTAAAATGTGGTAAGAAGTTAATTGGATTTGATTTCTGAAGACTCAAGAATGGCGGAAAGAAGGGAAAAATGGGATTTTCCTACTGAATTTCTCCAGAAGTATTCATCGTAGAATTGAGATAATATAGCGGCGGGGAGATAAAAACGATATGAAGAAGGAAAATCTGAAAAAGAGGGAGATGGAGCATATAATATTAAAGAAGGAACGGAAGGAAACAGTAAATTTGTTTTAATGCAGGGAAGTGAGTTTTATTGCAGGACAACGTCTCCAGGGCCATCTTGTTTTAATATAAGAGCATAAATTGTATGTCCAGAGCTCTCTTTTTAACATATAAGCAGTTTAAGGTTCAAACAAATGTTGCATATGCATATCTTGAATTGAAAGAACTGACAACGCTGTTCCCAACTGTTGTAGAACGATTGGTTCAGAGAATTGATAGTCAAACGGTCCACTAATTTGTGAAACTGCAAAAATATCTGAATTGGCTTAAGAGGAATATCTTTGAATATTGCGACAGTGTTTTAAGCTTAGTAATATATAATCTCATTTTATATAAATTTTAACATACACCTTTAATAATTTCACCAACTAATCCCATATTGTATTACCATTCTCTTTTAAACCTCACAGCCTTCTAAGGAAAGTGTTGCTTCAACATCAAAAGCGGCTGTTGCAAAGAAAAATCAAAACAACACTGAAAAGAAAAAATCGGAAACTGGTGAAGAAGACGACAGCAAGGTACCCTCAAACCAAGACAACGAAAAACAGGAAGGCGACAAAACTTTGAAAGATCCACTCAACAAAAGTGACGTCACCGAAGCTGAAGAGGACAAAACAGTCGAAAAACCTTATTTTGACGATTTCGATCTATTAGCAGAGATCGAAATCAATTCATTACCATCACCACTTTTCGATTTAGATGACGAAGCACGCGAAGAACTAGCCGATTTTGATAATATGTTACAATCAACTGCAGCACCTACGCCATTCCCCCACCACCATCATCACCATCATCATCATCATGCACATCAACGTGGTGCCGGCATGCAAAGTTATGTTGGTGGCGGTACGAATAGTGCATTCCATCGTCAAGCGACCGGTTTCCATCATGGACATCATCAGGTAAGTGGGCGAAGGAATATCTTAATGGAAAAAGAGAATAAAATAAAAATGGTTGGATAAGTGTATGTTAGAACAGCATGGAGATTGAAAAGGTTGTCTTGACAAACATGTGGGTGTGTGTGTCTCGAGTCGGGGAATTTTGAGTTTTTGAGTGCGACGGATTGATGCAATCAATGTCAATAACAGTTGAAGCAGGCTTGAAAGTATTTATTGTATTTTTATAAAACAATTGAAGGGTGCGAAGAAAATTCTGAACAAGAGACATCAGAAAAAGAATAACAGTCAAAAGTGAAGATGGTGTAGAATTTTTTTTCGGTGCAATTTATGTAAGTGATCTTCTTTAGACTTTTTTTGATTTTTACTTTATTTCAATATGTACTTATGTAGTTGTAGGGTTTTTAGTATGGTAGGAGCCCTCAAGGAGTGCCTTTGTTTAAGGTTCTTTCCCAAAGAGACCATTGTAGAGGAATGAATGTCAGTGCACGCAGAATAATATTTTTCAACATAAACCATGTTAAACTAACAAGAAGAATCCTTTTAAATTTACATGATATAACGAGGCAAATAGTGTTGTTTTAACAGTAAGACATGTTTTTTGAAAATAAATTCATGTAAATTTAACAGGAAGTCATGTTTATTGAACAGGGAATCATTTTGATGTAACACGAAGTCAAGTTTTTCAACATGAGCTTCGTCTTAATTTAACAACGAAGTCATGTTAATTTAACACGAAATGAAGTTATTCAAAAAATGACATGAGCGATAGTTGAAAAATAATAACCCGAAAAATAATAACCCGAAAAAGTGTTAGAAAAGTATTGATTTTACATGAAAGTTTTTCTGTGTGTGCTAATACTTGCTAGCTCGAAATATATTTGTATCTGATCGAACGTGACTATACTGAAACTAAACCTCAACACAAGTATCTCTCTATTATTGTCCAATGAGAGTTGAAAATAGAAAATATTTCGTAAAAATTATGTCACACTCTTTACTTCAAATCCTTCAGTACCAACTTTTAAGTGTACCTACACAAATTCATATGTAAATCGCCTACATATCCCAGCATAACTTCAGTTCGTATACAGATAAGCTTATACTTTTATGTGCTTTCCACTTATCCATTGAAGATCATCATCCATTCTATTCTATAACGCCCCAAACAATTGTGTAAGTGATAATCGGGGATAGGATTTTAAGGAAATAGCCTAACGAACTAGCTTCACCTGATGCTAACACATTTTATTTCGCCCTTTTCAAGCTAGGCATCTGCTAGTATAATCTCAGAAATGTGGCATGCAACTAAGCCTATTAAGATAATATTAGCCGAATGTTCGCAGTCTTTATAGCAAAATAAATAAGCCTTATATAAGCTGTAATTTTTTTTTGGCACTATAGCCTTTATACCTTTGTCAAGAGGTTTTCTTATTCGCTTCAACAGTCTAGAATAAAAAAAAAAATTAAAAAAAAATTGTTGCAGTACAAATATTCAAGTATTTGTTTCGGTTTTTGTTGCTGTTGTTTACATAATGTTTCAGAATAAAATCAGAATCAAAGTCAGTTTTCTCAACAGATTTGTGTCGTAAAATTCACCGTCCACGCCTTCAGATAGCTTTATCTTTCATTTTACGGCAAGCATCGGCGCCCCATAGATCTTAAGATCAGTACAAACAAGTTGGATTCATCACACAGACACGTTGTGCTCTTTGCTTACCAAATGATTTAGTCGTCACTGGGCAAGGGGCGAAACCACATCGCTTGGGGGTGTCGCTTGTTTGGTCAGCGAATGTTAAAAATATAGTTCGGACGATCACAGCGCGTGTATAACACCTGCATTTACAAATCTGCCGACCCATGTTTTACAGCGACTAAACACTTGCCAGTGAAGTGCGCTAAGATCGTATGTTGTTTCAGTTCTTATTTTATGATCTCTTATGTATCATTATTATTTTTGTCCTGAACTAGAATAAGTAAAATATTTTTTGTTTTGTTTAATGTGGGAGTGTACTTGACTGTAACTTTTTTCAACCCAAGAGTTAATCGTTAATTACAAGAACATTTCCATTATTAAATCGTGTTGTTTTTTTTTTTTATTTTTTATAGCTTGACATTAATTTACGTTTACTTAGTTTTGTTGCATGCGATTTTTCTGAAATTCAATTTTTCAAAACTTTTAGATTTATGTACGTAAGTGACAATAAAGATTAATTAATGTCAGCATTAAGGCAAAATAATTACACAGACGTTCAATCAAATTGTGATGCATACTATGCATGAAAAAATAAATTTTTTTAGAGCTTCTGGTTGACAAAATGTACCCTGCAGCAGACAAACCAACTAGTTAATCATGTTGGTGTAAAGTTTCCTTTTACTAACATAAAACAAAGTTCTGTGAAGAAGACTTTTTATTTTTATTTTTTTCGAAAGATATACAAATCTAAAATTTCAAGTTTTTTTTCCTTTTTTCTGTTTTTTTTTAGTTTTTTTTTCATAATTTTGGAAACTACTACGATTGAAAAAATCTATGCCATTTTCAAAACGATACTTTGAAAAATAAATTATAAAACTAAAATCTTAGGAAATTAAAAATTTTCAAAATCATAAAAACTATAGCTCGTCCAAGGCGAATTCATTACAGGTGGCATCCTCCCACCATATGGTTTCTTCTTCTTCCTTGTAAGTCCAATCGTAGCTGTCAAATTGCTTATGTTGTTACTTTGTCCGACATTTTTAGTTACAAGGAGTGTGTGCGTGTGTGTAGATCTGAATTCGCTCGAACACACCTGTATGAATTCGCCTTGAGCTCGTCATTAAACTTACTCCTGTTTTTTCAAAAACTAAAGTTTTTAATTTTTAAAATTTTTTTTTTACTTATTTTTTGATTTTAATTAGTTAAATAAAAAATTCTGGCAAACAATTTTTTTTACTTTTTTAGCGAGCTGCAAGTTTAAATTTTAAATTTTTTCCTCTTTTTTTATGTTTTGCAAAGTTTATTTACAATATATCGGGAACTACCATAAATAAAAAAATCTTGGGCACTTTCAAAAAAGTAAATAAAAAATACTTTGAAAAAAACCGTAACTTTTATAAAGGGCTTGGGAAGTGTTGTCGAATTAACAGTCCTTGGCCAGAATTCAATCCGCTTGCGGTACATCCCGACTGTGCTAGCGATTTATCACCAGTGAAGCCTTCTACATAGGTCATGTTACCCCTTATTCCGGAAGGATAAGATTGGTAGTTAAAAATTAAATTACTTATCCAGACTGAGCACAGATGTGCCCAATTTTTGCCCGGCATGCGACACTTCTCCTCACGATACTGACCACTTATTCGCCTGCTCCTCGGCTTACTCTTCTTGAGCTAATTTCACGTTGGTCCAAACTATTGAAACTACTTTATTCCTTGGATGATAATTTAGGACAAACGCGTTACTTCTGGGCAGGACTAGGTTTCTTTACAATAGTTACAACAATGGAAACAGAGACCTAGTTCAGCTTATATACAATTATCAGACCTTTTCTAGGCAATGCAATGCTTCCAAAAGGTCCGAAAAGCTATTTCGTAGGAGTGCTAATGGGAGCGAGGAGTAAGTACAGAGTATTTCCGGAATCCAATAAGGTAGTGTGTATTAAGGGAACACCCTAGGTGGTTGACCGTACCACCCTGGGAATCCTAACGGCGCACCTTACGGACTCGTCTGGTTAGATGGTATGAACGAACACGTTTTGTTCTGGGTGTTGGTGTTTAATGCGCGAAAAATCGCCTATTTCATTTATGTATATTTATTTAATTTATTACAAAATTTGTCAACAAAATCTGACAAAAATTTACGAATGTCACTTCGCAAACAAACTCAAAAGTTGAATGTTGAGTTGATCAAAAGTCGGCTGGCTACCAACTTTGTTGCATGCAAGTTTGCAAGACCCGTTGACACGAATCAATTTTCAGAATCAACATGAAATTGAATGAAAAATCGAGCAATGTAAAAGTGTCTGTGGTTACAGGTATGACGCTGAAACCATTTATTTCTGGAAGTTAGGATTAAGAGGTCGTTCACCGTCTAAATACGTTTTTAAAGTGAAAGGATCATATTGTGATTTCTAGACAACTTTGAAATGTGTCCCACGAGTCACACGAGTTGGAACTTTCATATATTATTCAGATGAATGCCGAAAAGAGGATAAGGAAACTGCGAGAGAATATGATGATGGATTCAGAGAAAAGAGAAAATACGATATTACTTGTTTAAAGTAATTATTTAAAAATGTTTAAATTTGTGACTCGTGGGACAAGTGCGAACTATGAAATATACTCGATTATCGAAATCCGTTTTGAGATTTATTTGTCGTGGACAAATAGGAATACTTTTCGCTGAAACTATTAATAAAATTGATTTCGATTTATATTTTCGTCGAGTTAGTGTGGTGCTGTTGTTACACGGTTAAAAATTTGAACCTAAATTTTAAACTTTTTTGGACTACATATATGACCAAACAAAATTTGGATTCAAATTCAAACTAGACCAGTTTCCATGAAAATTGGCTAAATGAATCGGGTTTCAATTATAAACAAGAAATGTTTTAACAATTTTTTAAAGATAAAATAAATTTTTTGTCCGTTGGCGGGAATTCGAACCAAGACTCTCCGTATCATGCCCGTCTGCTCTACCACTGAGCTACATTGCACACATAAATTTTGTTAGCAAAATTCAATCTTGAATAAGCTTTCAAAAATAAATTTGAATTTTCAAACACAAAAATTTCAATTTTAGACCGAAAAGTTTTAATTTTCAAACCAAAAAATCTTAAGTTTAAAACGAAAAGTTTTAAGAATAAAATAAAACTAAAAAAATGTGGCAGCTGACAGGACTCGAACGAAAACACTCAGAAGACACAGCCGACTGCTCTACCGCTGAGCTATGACGCACATGAAGTTTTTGGGGGCAAAATTCAATTATATTAAAACAAACCAAAAATAAAAAATTTAGACTGCTTTTTCATTTTTATTTTAAATCGAAACCAAAAGAAATTGAAAATCTCTGTAGGTATTTGGACGGTTTGAAATATTGTACAAAAAAGTTTGAAAAATTGATTAAACTTTATACGGGTTTAAAATTTAGGTTAATTTTTTTAGCCGTGTAGCGTTTTCTGCCTTCTTGGCCTTTTTTCCTTATATAAAACTCAGATGCATACTTTTTATTATTGTCATATTTAATTTACCAGAAGTCGAAAAAATGCAAAAAAAAAGCAATCAAACTCAGTCATACAGAAAAAAGTGAAGTATGATGTGTGACAGAAAAGCACAACAACAACAACACCTCCATCAAGAATGCAATAAAGCGCTTCATTAAATCATATTGTGTGCGAGCGATGTGGTGTGAAATCGCTCAAGTGTTTATTCGACACTTTTTTTTTATTTTCAATAATCACAAAACGCAACAGTAAAAAAACAGTCAACTCCGCTGTGAAACTCTTACAGCAGCCAAATTGACATTTAATTACAGAGCGAGCGAGAGGAGCAGTCGCAAGGATGTAAAATTTTGCGGGTAAAGGGTAAATTGTCAAGCAAATCGCATCGCGGTGTACGATAGCTTGGAATATGCGGAGGGCAGTAGTAAGGGGGGATTAATGAGAATATGTTGCCACTGAATTGAATATTCCACAACAACAACAACAACTAGACTTCGAACACAAAAAAATTGCGGTGCTGTGCGATCGCAACTGTCGACGTTGTTGTTGTTGTTGTTGTTGTTGTTGTTGTTGTTGTTGTTGTTGTTGGCTTGTGGTAATTAGTAGCAGCCAAGTTAAGATGTGCAATTTCAAGCGACTACCTTCATCAGTTAAATTTCATATTAAATGCTTTAAATGTGTCGTTAAATGCATCGAATATTGTTTTTCTGTATGAGTCTTTCCATGTCGAATCGTTAGATATACATATAGTAAGAATGGAGCCCTTTGAATAAAATTCTTTATGAAAAATCTTTCCTACATCCAAAAAGCTGTAAAAAAAATATTTTAGAAAAAGTTTAAAAAAAATTTTAATTTTAAAAAATTCGAAATTTTTCAAAATCGTAAAAATTTATGCTCGCCAATAAATTTTGAACTAAAATCTTTTTCATAAAGCAAAGTTCTGCCAAAAAAACTGTTTTTGAAAAAATCATTGACAAAAAATTATAAAAAATTTCATATTAAACTGAACTAAAAATTTTTTAGACTAAACCTTTGATATCCTGAAATTTACTGTAAAGTTTTTCTATTTTTTTTTTTTTTCAAAAATATATGTAATTTTTTTTTTTAAATTTTTGTTTATAGTCGATAAAAACAAAATTCAATTTTTTTAAAACTGAACTAAAAATTTTTTAGACTAAACCTTTGATATCCTGAAATTTACTGTAAAGTTTTTCTATTTTTTTTTTTTTTTTCAAAAATGTATGTAAATTTTTTTAAAATTTTTTTTATAGTCGATAAACAGAAAATTACTAAATTTTGAGCACCGAAACACTTTTTTTCATGTTAAAAAAAAATTTTTTTTACATTCCGTTGGCATGAAAAAAGTTTCGGTGCTTAAAATTTAGTAATTTTGTGTTTAACCAATTCAACTTGACCAGAAATTTTAATAACAAAAAAAAATTAAAAATTTATATTTCTGAAAAAAAAAAAAACCAAAACACTTAATGAAAATTTCAAGAAATCTTCAGTTATATCAAATCATATGTACTCGTAATTCTAAAAAAAAAGTCAGTCCAAAATTTAAGAACGAGCTTTGGTTTTTACAGTTTTGAAAAATTTTAAAGTATAAATTTTAACAATTTTCAAGCAACTTTTTGTACCTACCCATCTATTTTCTCTTTAAAAGTGTTTTTAAGTGCTGTAGGTTCCGAAATAGAAGAAAAAACTAAAAAAACAGATTAAAATGTGAAATTTTGAATTTGCAAAACTTTAGAAATTTTTTTGTCAGAGCTCCATTTTATGATAGTCTCCTTCCAAAAAATATTTAAGCTATTGCATAGATTTTATCGCAGGCTTGGCACATAAATCAAAAAAAAAAACGGAACGGATATTTTGTGAAAAAAGGTTCGAAACAGTTCGGTGTTAGCAAGAGGTTGAATACATAAAATTAGATCTCTATCATAAAGTTAATGTTAAAGTTAAAGTTAACTTTAACCTTAACTTTAACTTTGACTTTGACTGAGCTGGACTTTGGCTTTGACTTTGACTGCCGCTTCGAATTTGACTTTGACTTTGACTTCGGCTTTGACTTTGACTTTGACTCCGGCTTTGACTGCGACTTTGACTTTGACTGCGACTTTGACTTTGACTTCGACTTTGGCTGGACTATGACTTCGACTTTGACTTCGACTTTGCTTCGACTTTGACTTTGAATTTAACTTTGACTTCGACTTTTACTTTTACTTTGACTTTACTGGATATGTGCGGAAAGATTTTGAAATTCAAAACCCCCACTGCTGAGTCGGTTCTATCTGACAATTTGACATGGAATTACCCATTTATATTCAAGTTTTAAACCAAACAAAAATTCGATTTGAATTAATTTAAAACTCTCTCATTAAATAATCAAAAATTCATCAAATAATTTAAAATAATAAATGAAAAAAATATCAAATCTTAAAAAAAAAAATTAAAAATTATAAAATTATGTTTAGGCGCAAAAAATGTGATATTGGGTAAATGTCCAACACATAGTTAGACAAAATATCCAAAATAAGGCCCTGTTTTCCCCGACACAGTGTAAAAGGAAGTGCTTATTATAAATTTTTTCAATAAATTTATTGCATTAAAGCAAAAAATGCTAATTGTTTACTGCGATTTCTTTACTTGACTATGACTGTTTTTCTTTAATGCATTCCCACATTAAAATAAATTAAGTACTATAAAAAAATATTCCTTTTTTTTGGTCATTAACTAAACGTGCTGATTTAATGGCTTTAACAACTACAGCAGACGCATGCGCACATTCCTCAATGCAAACTTTGAGGCAGCAAGTGCAGTGACAACCACTTGCAGTAGCATTTATCAATTAATAGGCAATTTATGCACAACAACAAAAAAAAAGTAGTAAAACTGTGAAAAACAATTGCTAGAGCAAAAAACTAGAGGCGCCTTCTTTGAAGCACATTTTTTCTATAGAAAGAAAAATCTCAAATCGCCGCGTCATTTTGTGGTTAATTTTGGCCCGTAATGAATAATATAACGGCACTTTATAGCTAAAGAGAAAAAAATACAGCTTCAAAAAATTCAATGAAAAATACAAAATTTGCAACAAGTCAAAATTTGCCGACAAATTTCCAAAAATAAAAAACAAACAGAAAACACTGAAAATCATTAATATTATCGGTGATCGTCAATTCTTCGTAGAATCCTTCATTGCAAAATAATCGTTTGGCACATACTATACTAAGTGGCCTTGCACAGGGTTGCCACTTTGGGCCATTTAGACTAAAATTGGCCCTTTTTTTAGGTCTTCGTAATTGAAGGCTGGGTTAGATTAGATTGAGTATAAGAAAGTCCGCTGTAGTGCTTTCAGATTCGCAGAGTTGAAATGAACTGAGATATTATTCCAAATAAAACTCATCGCGATCCCGGATAATTCAGCCAAAGAATCGAAGTTAACCTCACTTCAAACCTTTCGTTCCAACTTCTATCCGTCCACGGAAAACATGACAATTGACACCTTCCTTTCATCTATTGGAGGAATATTTATTGACTATTGGAGGAATATTTTTTACCTTAAAATTATAAGAAATAATCGAGTAAATATTATTTGATTTTTTTTTCATATTTAAATTTTAGTCCTTTTCTGACAAAAATTTTGTTCCAAAAAATTATTTACTTTGGCAACCATAATCTCCACTGTTATGTATGTAACTGCGCGCCTGCGCACAAAACATCAAAGGCTTAACTTACCTTAATCCTCAGTGTAAAGTAACAGCAGGTTGCTGAGGTTGAAACAAATGTCCTTTCTTGACGACAATTGTCGTAAATCGTATAATGTATACTTGGCAATTGTGCGCATGCGTGTGCATGTGTGCACTACTGGCTTAACTATTCTTTGGTAAGGTCGGTTTTTACGGTAATTGCTACTGACTTTATGACTACATTTGTCATACGCCGCGTTCGTTGTGGTTTCACGTGGTGACCTTTTCCTATTAACGCACTTTTTCATAACTGACATGCCGCTTAGGACAAAATGTAGTTAAATATTTGCAGGCTTTTTTTATCTTGTTTTGCAGTAGTTTTGCATTAAAGTAATTATAAATTTAAAGTATGTAAGTATAAATATGCAAATTTTTAGAAACAGGCTGCAGAATTACTAAAATTATTAAAACGGCATTTTAATCAAATCTTAAAAAAGATTGAATAATTGAAAATAATCGATTAACAAAAAAAAAATCTATAAAAAATAATACAACGATTCAAAATAACCTAATAATTAAAACCGGATTTTAATCGAATCATAAAAAATAATCTAATAATTTAAAAAAATCAAGTAATTGAAAATAATTGATTAACAAAAAAAAAAAAAATAACTTAAATAATAAAAATAATCCAATAAAATGGTCCAATAACTTAAACTAATCGATTGACAATTTAAAATCAATAGCTGAAATAATAAAAAATAGTACAAAAAAACAGTATTTTATGCAAATCATAAAAAATAATCTAATAATTTGAAATAATCGAGGAATTAAAAATAATCGATTAATGAAAAATCAGTAACTTAAATAATATTAATGAAATAATTAAAAAAAAAACCGAATTAATCAAATCATAAAAGATAATCAAATAATTGAAAATAATCGAGTAATTAAAAATAATCGTTAAACAAAAATGAATCAATGACTAAAATCATTAAAATTAGTGCAATATCTCCAAATAAACAAAACAGGATTTTATTCAAATAATCTGAAAAATAATCTTATAATTTAAAATAACCCAGCAATTGAATCGCATTTAAATCTAATCATAAAAAAATTTCTTATAATTTAAAATAATCCATAAATATAAATAATCGATTTATGAACAAATCAATGAAAAAAATCGTAAAAAAATCCAATGATTTAAAATAACTAAACTATTAAAATTAAATTAAAATCGAATCATAAAAACTAATCGAATAAGTTTAAATAAGCGGACAATAGAAAATACCTAATCGAATAATTATAAGTACATAATAATAAATGTAACATTACTTCCTCTTGAACTAAAATGACTTACTCTTAAATTAACAAGTATTCCTCTCAAATAAACATGACTTTCTGTTAAATTAACATGACTTTCTGTTAAATAAACATGATTTGCTGTTAAATTTACATTGCCTGTGTTCAAATTAACATGACTTTCTGTTAAATTAACATGACTTGCTCTTAAATTAACATTTGATTGAGGGGTACGGGGCTAGCGACCCCACGACCCCCTAAAGATTTTATTGGTCGAAATTTCGATCACAATCGATGCTAGTTATTATAAGGCCTTATTACACCGCGACCATTAGTACGATCTATTGTGTGACCTATCAGCTTATTACTGTATGCGGAGGCTCTTTATAAATTTGAGCGCCTCCTCAGGTTTTTTATTCCATACCACGAACGGATTGAGAGTGACACCACCTAGGTAGCAAACTCTCTTTCTTGCTAACGCAATGCATTCGTAGAGTATGTGAACCAGCGTTCCATCGTCCAGTTCGCAAAACCGACAAATTCTTGTATCTGACAGATTCAGTTTACACAAATGATAACGTAAGGGTTCTTAGATTTATGAGACTGGCCGATGCTCTTTGCGATGGTTCTATAAAGAGCTTGCCCTGCCTCTGTCCTAGGCTTAGAGGATAGTCCTCTTCGGAGGCATTCTCTGCCACAGATTTCTATTGCATGGATTTCCGCTTGGAAGATAGTGGGGTAGCTACCCATTGGTACCGATTTTTTGTAGTTCGGTCCATAGATACCAGCTCCCATTTTACCATCTTCCAGCTTCTATCCATCCGTATACTAAATCTCCGAATCGGATTCAGCATATGGGTTCCCTGTTTCCCAGAGCACTCGATCTACGATTGAAACCTCAAAGTTTCGCGTGATCCTGAGCGTAGGAGTTATTGCATTACTTACTTGCAATATAATTGTTTATATAACAAGTGCAATGAGAACGTGCCCTGCTGATGTTTTGAGTGCCCTTGTGGGAATTCCTCCCTTCCCTATTCTGATAGAGAAGGAAGCCACAGACCAGCCGATGCAGCTTACTTACTTATTTAGTTGCCGCTGTTCTTTGAGCAGTCTTCAGCCACCAGACTAGGGAAGCGTAGGTGACTATTGGCTTCACAACTGTATTAAATGACCAATACGTCATTTTGCAGGCGAAAAGGAGCATTCCATGTGAGGGTCTTGTCCAATGTTACTCCTAAGTATTTTGCCTCCGTTGAAAAACTTATGCGGCTGCCTCCTAGGGACGGCTCTAACAAGGACAGCTGTCTACGCCGCGTAAAAAGCACCAAGATTGTTTTGTTTGGGTTAATAGACAGCCCTTTGCTAGCACACTATCCCACCTGTCTTTTTACATTAATATAGGTATCTTCCTCAGAAATTAACATGACTTCCTGCCAAATTAACACTGATGTTTTTTAGTTAATGTGGGTTTCTTGTTATATTAACAAGACTTACTGTTAAATTAACAACACTTCTTCTTAAATTAACATTTCTTCCTGTTAATTTAACATGATTCATATTGAAAAAAAAAATTCTCTACTTTCTTCATTTTCCCCTTCCCCTTAATTTGGAGTTTTTTAGCTCTCTAAGCAATTGTTTATTTCATGTCAACAACAAATACCAGTAGCTTTAGAGGTGACAAAAAAACAAAAAAAAATATGATCAACAATTGCTATGAACAAGAGGCCAGTCAGCCATTGCTCACGCACCAATTTGGACATGTGCAAACATTTGTTATTTCTAACTAGCACACACCTGCAATAGACATAGATACCTAAGTATGTATGTGTGTGCCTGTCTATCCTTGCGCTAAGCCGCGTTTACAGATTTACAAAATTCATTTGCTGGGTTGTTTATTTTACTGCTTTACGCAGTACTTATGTACCACCATGCACTTGGCTTATTCGGCTCTAACTGGGAATTTCTAAGCCATCCTTGTTATGGCAAGTTGTACATACATCCATATGCGGCAAATGTTTATTTACCTGTAGAATACATATACAAATCCAACTCGATCCTTATGTATGTATACATGCTTGTACGTGAATGTTTTTGTTGAGCTGGACCAACCTACCTTCACCTCTACCATCATCACAACAGTCGTCAGCAGCAGCAGCAGCATTAGCTCACCGTTCAGTCTTTCCCATCCATTTCAACCACTATTGCGCGCATGTGATCTCGTCTACGTCCACAACCTGGCTCATATTCAATTTGTCAGTCAGTTAGCCAGTCGCTTTAACATTGCAACGGATCATCCTCTCGTGTCACAGTTTACTGCTTCGTGGTCAAGTCAAGTCAATCAGTCACTGTGCACATTTTGCTTCGACATATTTCGGAAATCTTTTAAACTGAATTTCAAACAAACCGTTGATCGTTTTAAGATAAGCGAGCGCGCTTACAAATCTAAAATATTGATTGCTACAATTGATTTTATCACGCAGCGGCTCAAATGAGAACCTTATAGAGCCAAATTGTGCGAGATTGACATTTTAAAAGTGTGATTCCAGTTCGAACGGAAATAGCGCGAGTGTTGGTGTTTGCTTTTGACAGCTATGTTAAAGTAATTTGATTTCTGTCATAAAATCATGTCAGATTCTTAAAATATCTACTAAGCCAGCATAAGAAGTGGTATCCAAAAAAAAAAATCTCTTATTCGTTTCGCACGTTCAACTGCGTAGAAGTTTAAAGAAGGAACAAATTTTCGCATATTTATTGCGTGCTACAAAGATATGAACGCGATTACTGCGTGATAATAAACGTTAATTAAGCAACTACTAGCTAAGGTGTGTAATTAGTGTATAACTCATATTTATATTATGATTTGATATTAAATCAGTTAAATAGTCGAAAAGTTGTTACTTCATAAAATTTATTTTCAACTAGCTGGTGCCCGCGACTTCGTATGTCATGCAAGCTTTAAAGTTTGTCTGCTCGATAAACCCAAATTTCGGTCACAAAAAATGTTTTCATCGGACTGATGAAGCTTAAAGTTTAATAAAAAACGACCCTTAAGTGCTGAACTCCAGTCTTTTTGTTGGATTTTATTCGTTGCTAACCCAGCTGCTAACATAACTCCAAAACCAGTTGAGATATCACAAAAGATAGTATCTTAAACTTTTTATTTCTTATAAGGTAAGAAATAAGTACATTTACCTTAATGGCAATATTAAGCGTTTTGGTATTAAGAAGGTTCACATTTTATGAGATATCTCCGGGGTAGCTTAGGTATTGAAATTAATCAAATGGTTTATGACAGCATTCATAAACACCTTTTGTTTGATACCCATAATATACTAACACATTTTTGTGGAAATATTCGGCGATACCTCCGAAACCGGTGGAGCTATCGAAATTTCAAGATATCTCCCAAACCATTTCAGATATTTCAATGAATCACATCGCATATTATAGCACTCATTGACACCTTTCGTTTGACACCCATATTTTTGGTCTCCCCTGGTCCACTTATTGGGCGATAACCCCTAAACCCGTTGAGATATCGCAAAAAATAATATCTTAAACTTTAAGTTGAGCGTCTAGCAATCCAACGATTCAATTCCATTCAGTACTTTTACGACCACAAACATACAGACAGACATGGTCCACATATTGGGCGATAACTCCAAAACCGATTGAGATTTAGAAAAAAGTAATATCTTAAATTTTAAGTTGAGCGTCGAGCAATCCAACGAAAAAAGTTTCATTCAATTCCATTCATTACTTTCAGAGTGATACGGCCACAAACATACGGACAGACAGACACACACAAAATTTTTAAATGGTTTATTTGGATTCTACTCGCTTAATAATGTTTCCCCATAATAAAGCATTTTTATTTTTCAACATTATCGCTTTTCAAATCGACATACGCAGGTATTTAGTCCAGCACATTTCGAATTTTGGTATTCCTTTTAAATAATAACATTTGTTTCAGTGATATGCTCTTCATGTGACCTCAATCTCTTACCCCAGCTATTTAGGGTAACTTAACATTCGTTTTCGGAGCAATACTTTTGATTACCTAGCGTCGCAGAAGAGGCTTTTGTTGTGTTTGTTTTCCCATTTTTAGTTTTTCCTATGAATTCCCAGGATCGTGATAGAATGATCTTGTGATCTTTGATATACCAAGAAAAAAGTGACCCGACAAAATTTTGACCATATGATATTCGATCCTAACCTATGGCGTAAACTTGGAGCTGATATGCACACAGTGGTCTTATATAAATAAGATTTATTAGAAATTCAAAAATATCTAACTATTGCACTTTCTGATCATGCGACCAGAAAATGTTTCCTATCGACGTGACAAGTTATCATAGCTTAGCCGTTGATTTGATTTCGTTATAGAATGATCTTGCCATTTTTGAGATACCAAGAAAATAATCACCCGACAAAATCTTGATCATATGATATTCGATCCTAACCTGACTTGGTTTTGATATGCACACTTTGTATTATCTTTAGTCGACCATACTTGATAGTCGACTCTAATAAATAAAATAAAATAAAAATATAAATAAGATTTATGAGAAATTCAAAAATATCCAACTATTACACTTTCTGATCATGCGATCAAAAAATATCATAGTATGATCACTCGTATGAACGGAAACTATATGCATACATATATACATATGTTCTCGCTGTTGTGCGAAATTGTATTAACAAAAAAGATAAATTTAAAAAATGTCACATTTGGATCATGTGATCTAAATTTTTTTTGTTATGATGTGATAGTGACACGTTATCATATCGTCATTATTCAATAAGTTCAATAATTTGTCAAATGTTACTCTCAGGGAGTGACGTTAACAATTTATGATTTTGATTGACTTAATTGCATATTCTATGATCTTAACGTCACCTTTCGATCATGTGATACTAAAATTTTTCTTATGATGAGTGACATATTATCATATCGTCATATATGAAAAATGTTTCATTCCTAGGCGGTTATGGTGTCTTTCACAGTCGCGATAAGAGCTGCGAGTGTGAAAAAAAGTGACATGATTGCCTTTATAGGCGGTCAAGGGTTCTAACAGCCTTGAAGATTTCCGGTATGTAATTAACAACAGTGGACAAAATTATTGTTGAACAAATATTGATCTAAGAAAAATTAAGAACAATTCATAGAGAACATTTTGCATTGACATCTCACACTCATTATAAATTCTTACCAAATTTGGCTCGCGATTAGTTAAGCGTTGGCTAAAAAGTCGGACTTGAACGTCAAGTAAACGCTGATTTGATGCTGATACTCCAACGCGATCGATGTCGATCAATAAAAAGCATACACCAAAATACTCACGCCGACATCCCTCTGCGCACTTGTCATTTTTGTTAACAGAGAAAAAAAATTTAAATCATAAAGTGTCTTAAAACAAAATTTACCACGAGTAGGTATTTCAATTTAATTTCGATCGATCTTAAAAGTGATCGCCAGCCGAACGATTGCCTGTCCATCATTGACCTATCGAACGACAGTGTGAACGTGCATATGCCTTAAAGCCTTTGGCAAGTTAACGTGCAGTACTACAGCTGGAGCTTGGTTGTACGGCGGTAAAGCGTGTTCAAGCATCGATCGCGTCCGTCGATCGCCAGTGATCAGATGGTTGCATTGTTCATGATTCAATTGTGGTTGGAGTAGTTTTTTGTATTTCAATCTCTTTTTTTTTTTTTGTTACACGTATTATTGAGTGCCACCACAAGCTGCGAGAGGTTATGTGAGGTGAGCTGTGATCTGGTGGCCAAGCGAAATAAAATTTATTTTTTTTGAATAAAAAAAAATTATTTTTCTTGGACTGTGTTATTTTTTAATTTGCTTATGATTTTGTCGTATTTTTGTATGCGTTTTTTTTTTTAATTTTTGTTATGTTAAATACCCAGCATTGCGCATGCGCACGTTTTTCGCCACTACTTTTCTTGTTTTTCTTCAATTTCATATTCAATTCATTCCTGTTTAGTTGTTTAGTGTTGTTATATGGGATTTTTGCGGCTTGTCTGTGGGTTCTGTTATTTTATTGTATGAATGTAAAGCCTATGAGTATGTGCTGTTGGGCATTCGGAATATTTTTATGTGATTGATCACTTATTTATGGCTCGTCAAATGCAGCAGCGCGTTTTATTTTTGTATTTCCTTTTTTATTAAATTTTTTTTTTATTACTTTCATTCAACATATTTTTCTCGCACTAATAACTCTAACAACACCTTGTTAAAATATCATCGATTATTATGCCGTTGAAATATGTAATTTTGTTGCACTCAAAAATATTTAATAAATTAATCATTGCATTTCGAATGAGCTGACAGACAACATATAAGTATGTACATATTCTGAAACCGGGCACCCACATTCAAATTCAAGTTCTAGGAAAACAGGTATACCTGCTCTCGAAAGTTTTCAATGTAGTGGGAATAGAAGTATTTGAATAACTGAATAATTAGTCGATTAGTTGGGAATTCGGGGCAATCCGCCTAGTGCAGATAGCATTCGGATAAAATTCGGATAACTCGGATAAAGGCTGGATAAGGCGAATTACGTGTGAATAATGTAGCAATGTTATGAAATAAGCAAATAAAGCCCTGAAAGTGATGGTACAGTTCGGATAGATATTTAAAACGTCCGGATAACCGAAAAAAGCATACTCTCGCAACTTTTAAATGTGGTGGTTAGTAAGGTATTTGAATATCTGAATAATCAGTCAATTTATTGAGGATGTCAGTATAACCCGCATGGTCCGGATAACATTCGGATAAAATCTGGATAATACGGATACACCCCGGACAGCACCAATAAAGTCTGTATACGAAAGACAACGTCTGACTAATATGGCTAAATTACGGAATACCTCCGGAAAACCTCATACATCCTCGAAAGGCAGAATATTAATCGGTTAGCGCATTTAAAATGTCCGTATAATGCAAACAAAAATTAGAAAACCGGTTTATTATTGCTGTTATATCGTTGCTTCAAGTAAAGCGGGAGTATTTAGAAGTACGGATAAAATCCGGATAATATTAAAATCGAGTTAAAACTGGCTTATTCGTTCAACTTTTCTTGCATAATAACAAAACCGTCGGATATCCGATTATGAATGCCTTTTTAGTTTAATTGGGATATAATCTGGATAACGCGGATAAAATTTGGATATCACGGCTGAAGTGTGGATGAGAAAGATTAAATGCGGATAGTTCGAAGAAGATCTGTATAATAACTCTAAGTTCACAAAATAAATCAGAAAAATTCACATCAAGCCCAGATAGGGAGGGTAAAGGCCAAATAGCCGTTTTTATATGTCCAGGTAATACGAAATAATAATGAAATATTCGTTCAGGTTGTCGGTTAGCCAAAGAAAACAAAGTGTCGAATGAGTGAAAAATTATCCTTTACAAGCTGTTGATTTAAAGCACAAGTATCAGACCACTTTTGAAAGAAGTCCTATCTCTAGTTGAAATTTTTTTTAATTTTACAATCTAAATATTGCTGATCCTGGATAAAAAATATTATCTCTATAGAACTTATTATAAATATAAGCTTTGTTTCATTTTCAATTATTTAATTGTTTCCTCTTTCACCCCTTTCCAGGGTCGCATGTCCCTTAGTCGTGGTGTTTCGATGGAGCAACGTTTACAAGATATCGCCAGTTTCTTTAATCCAATCTCGAGTATGGGTGTTGTAGGTGGTGTCTCGGAAATGCCACCTTATCCACACTATCCAACACATCCATATTCGTATCAGAGTGCAGCAGCACCGCAACATGCACAATATCCACCACCACCACCGCCACCACATCCACATCATCATCACAGTCATCATGCTATGTTGCATGCAAATGCAACTCTGGGTGATATACAACCCCATTATGGACATAATTTGGGTTCAGCTGTTACATCGAGCATGCATTTGACCAATACCACGCATGAGGCTGATGGTGGCCCGGCTGGTGCCGCTTCCGGTAGTAATGGAGGCGCTTATAAAATGGAACACGATATGATGTACTATACTGTAAGTTGTGATGCTATATTTCTTTGAAGTGTGAATTTTAACATTAATTTTTATTTTTTTTTTATTTGCAGAATTCTTCTTCGGATATGAATCACACCACTGAAGGTTTTATTAACTCAATTTTAAATGATGAGGATTTACATTTAATGGATATGAATGACAGTGAGTACATAGTTTTGCTTATTTACACTAGCCGCCCCTATAGAAGGATCACAGACCGTAATTCTGAGCGTGATCTTTTTCATCGAGAGATAACTCTACTTCTTAGTTGCCTATTCAGTCCAAAGTGGCGAACAAAACTTATATCTTAGACATTTTTAATAAGCTGTTTGAGAATTATAAGGGGCAGCAAATTAAAGAAATAAAAAAAACAATTACCCTGGCTTAAGTCGCTAGGTATCAACTCCAATACCTTTCGTTCTATACCTATCCGGGTGTACGTTATTGTTCATATCGCTGAAGCGGTGTATGATATCGGGTGTAAGAGTTGGTCGCCTCCCCATTGGTGCACCCTGGGTAACGCTAAATGACCTACATGGCC
Organism: Campiglossa producta; assembly: GCA_964058755.1. Classification (NCBI taxonomy): domain Eukaryota; kingdom Metazoa; phylum Arthropoda; class Insecta; order Diptera; family Tephritidae; genus Campiglossa; species Campiglossa producta. The sequence continues at coordinate 20,102,439 of CAXKVI010000001.1, read as the reverse complement.
TACACGGCTAGTTTCTTGTATTGCCGGTTCTACGAGAACGGTACCAGTACTTGCGCTGAACCCAACGTGCCGAAACGGGCCGTTTTCTTATATCGACCCGGCCAAGAGCAATACACTCGGGTTGACCTGTCTGACATTTAGGCAGGACTACACCTCGTTACAACAACATCGTAATAAAGGTTATACCGTATACATGAGCATATAGTAAAGAAGTTAGACGTCTTCTTGTGACAAAGATCATTTATTAACTCAAATTGTACAAACACTCTTCTTAGCTTAGGACTTAAATTAAAATTAGCTGATACATTTAGTTAATAAGAGTAAATAGGATTGAGTAGAGCTAATGATGTGAGTTTGAGTAGGTGTTTGTATGTATGTTGAGTGAGTGAAAGGATAGGTTAAAAAGTGTGAAAGTATGTGAATTGTGGGAGTGATAAAGTAGAGTTTCTAATGACTAATAGTAATTAATTATAAGAGTAAAATTAGGTATAACAAGAGTAAAGATTCAGGTAAGTTCTCTTAGGAATTACATTAAGTATACATGTATATAGGATTATTATGTAACTATATCAACAACTTGGATTAAGGACTACCCAGGCCAAAAAAAAATTCGAAATCTGTCCAATCGTTCACGCGAAATGCGCGTCTAAGCCCGAGTGTCGCACAAAAGATTTGTCAGTACCAGGTCGAACCGTCCGACTTCTGCTGAAACGACTGGCTTAAAACCTCGAATCTTTCGGTGGTGGATTTTGGTGACTTTTACATGGTATAGGGTAAAATCATATCGACGGCTTAGTGTAAGATCGTTGTATTTCAAAACACTTGGTTTCAATAACACCTTATTTTAGAATTTGTTTCAAGAAAACTCTTTCTCATAATGAGTTTCAAAAAGTGAGTTTTGTAAAAATTTTGAAATCCGAGCTGTTTTTGGAATAAAGTTCTGGCTCAGGGTGTTCTTCGAAAATATTTTGAAATAGAAAAGAAGAAGTATTCTAAAAAAATTAACTAAATGAAAAGATGATATCGCCTGCATGTCACTTCTGAGTGTTATGAGGAAAGCTAGAAAAATTTAAAGAAAGACCAATCTAATAACTTTAAACGAGGTAAACTTGTATATTTGTATATCCGGACTATCTCGGGAACCGCTTGACCGATTTGGATAAAATTTTGAATATAGATAGTATGATTGATTCTAAGACTATGTCACCTGGGGCGGTTTACAGGGTTGCCACCTATCTCAATTTTTTTTAATTTTGTAGCAAAATATGCCAATATGAGTATCAAATGAAAGGTATTTACAGCGACATGCCAACTAAAATATTTTCAAGTAGGGTTGCCATCTTACCGCAGTATATTTGTATATCTGGGATACATACGATTTGGATGAAATTTCGCATATAGATAGTATGATTGATTCTAATGGCGTTTTCTTTTCTAGAAAAAGTGTTGCCCTGTAGATTTTTCTCAGCTCTCTCTAAGACTTATAGGTTCATTTCACAAAAAAATACCTTATAAGTAGGCAGAGGGACACCACTATCTACAAATTAAGCCATTTTGATAGGCGCCAAATTGCCGAGGACAAAAGTTACAGTTTGTCGAGAAAAGAAAGCGCCATAAGACTATCCACTTGAGGGTTGCCACCTATCTCAATTTGTTTTAATTATAGAGCTAGATATGCCAATATGGGTATCAAATGAAAGGTATTTTCGCCGACATACCAACTAAAATATTTTCAAGTTGGATCATATTTGGATTATTTTAGGATTATTTTGAGATCATTTACGGGTCACTTATGGATAATTATGGGGCTATTTTGAGATCATTTAGGGATAATTTTTGGGTCATTTTGGGAACAATTGAGGGTCATTTTCGGATCATTTTTGGGTCGTTTTGTGTTCAATTGCCGATCATTTTTGGAACATTTAAGGGTCATTTTCGTATTATTTTGGGATTATTTTAGGGTCATTTTGGGATTTTTTTGGGTCATTTTGGGATAATTTTTGGGTCATTTTGGGAACATTTGAGGGTCTTTTTGGGGTCGTTCTGGGATCATTTTTGAATAATTTTGGGGCCATTTTCGGATCATTTTGGTTACATTTAATGGTGCTTTTGGGGTCATTTGGGAATCGTTTTGGGTCATTTCGTATCATTTTGGGAACAATTAGGGTCTTTTTGGGATCATTTTCGGATTATTTTAGGTTCATTTTGGGTAATTAAAGCTAGCGCTAAATTGATGGCACCGAGCAAGCTCGATCACCCAGGTACTTTAAAAATTAATCGGTAAAAAGTATATAATTAAAGCAAAAGTCAAGTCGAAGGTTAATATGTACATTGTACATACGTACTAAAAAGTTTTCAAACTTATTCAATTTCGCGTTTTCCCTTATCTTGGGGTTTTGCAGTGCCCATGTTGTGATTATCTTGTTATATGCACTCAGTTATTGCCCAATTTAAATTTGCAGTATAGAGCAGCAGAGAGCAACTATCTATTAACACGTACTCATATATATATGCATTACTCTGATCTACCCCAAAAGGAACAGACAAGGGTTTCGGAATCTGGACGGTGCTAGTAGTTCACAAATACTGAGTTATATTTGAAAATACCTACACATCCATATTGAAACACCCTATACACTGTTGTCTCTCAAGCTTTTCCTTTAGCATTGCAGCTATCGCGAGAGTGCTTATTGCGAGCTTTCGCAATTTTGTGAGAACCATTTTTAAAGTACAAAAAATACGTTTGTCTGTGTGTACATTAGGATGCCGTATTAATTATAAAATACTGATTTTTTTTTCAAAATCTGTAAATTTCATCAATTTTTTTACTTTTCAATATAGTCTAAACAATGCTTCATGCTTTAATTCACCTTTTCACCAAGGAGTTACTTTACAGTTACACTTTGCACCAGTTTTAAAACCCCGAACCTGGTCCACTTTGAATTGCACAATCCCTCCTGAAGTCAAAATATATCAAGTTCAATGTTTAGTCGTTAGTTCACTGGAGGGCTACTTATGAATCCATTACAAACTCTCCAGTTTTCCCAGCTTTACACATTTTATCTCAATTGAGAACGGGAGATTGATTATATAATTAAACATACCAATTAACCCAAAGTTTATTTATTTATTACCCTATTTAATCTCTTATCGAATAATTTCCCAACTAATCTTATATCGATTAATCTTCCGATTAGTCATATGTCAATTAATTATAATTTAGCCATTCTCGATTAATCAAAACGATAAATTTTCCGATTAATCTCATGTCGATTAATTTTTCGAATAATCTTACACATGTGGATTATTTATAACTTAATTAATCATTGTCAAAATGAAAACTATTAATTTTTCGACTAACCTTATGTCGATTAATTTCCCGATTAATCTTATGTCGATATTTTATATCTTATTTTTTCGATTATTTCGAAAACTGCTAATCATAACCTATTTAGATAAAAATAGATTATGATTAAAGTTAGATAAAAATAGGTTATGATTAATCGATATCTGATTAATCCTCTTCTGATTGATTGATTAGATTTTGATTAATCGTAATGCGATGAAGCAGTTTTTTAAATAATCAAATTAATTAAGTTATAATTAATCGACTTATCGGGAAATTAATCAATATGAGTTTAATCGGCAAATTTTGATTGATCAAAACGATTAATTTTTCGACTAAGCTCTTGTCGATTAATTTCCCGATTAATCTTATGTTGATTTCTTATATAACTTATTTTATTCGTTTATTTTGCAAACTGTTAACCACACCTAGTAAGAAAAAATAGGATGTGATTAATCGAAACCTTATTTATCCTCTTCTGCTGATCTGATCAGATTTTGATTAATCGTGTCCAATTTTTTTTCTTAATAGGTTGCGATTAAGCAGTTTTCTAAATAATCAAATTAATTAAGTTATAATTAAACGACATAAGACTTATGGGGAAATTAATCGATATAAGATTAGTATGGAAATTAATCGATAACAGATTAAATGGTGTAGTAAATAAATAAAGTTTGGGTTAATTGGCATGTTCAATTATGTAATCAATCTCTCGTTCTCAATTAATATAATATGTGTAAAGCTTGGGCAATTTTTTGATATTCCAGGGTTCAATCCTCAAGAGATGAAAAGATTTTTTTTTTTCTGAAACGGTCTAATGTACTTTTTGTATTTGCTTTTGTGATGACGTGAGCACACATACTCACTCATTCGCCTGTATTGTGCTTTATGATTTGCGAAGCAAGTTCGAATAACTTGGGGTGTCGCGATAACAACAACGATTTTTTTTGATATTTTTGCTTGCCCATTTGGTTTTGCTTTCGCATTATTTTTTTTCGCATATTCTTTTCAAAGTAGAATTTCTTTAGTAGTAATTGCTTGTCAGTGGAGCGCACAAAAGCTTTTTTTTGTGCGATCGGCTAGAACTTTATAGCGGGCGCGTCTTTCAAATTGAATTCATCATCATTAACGTAGACACTCAAGTTTAAATGTAAATTTGTTTTTTATTTTTTTAATGAGTGAATAAATGTTGAATTTATAATTAAGTTTTTCGATTAAAAAATTGTAGTTACAAGATAATTATAATTAAAAATGTAATAAAAAAATTTGAAATCAAACAAAGTACGGAGGAAAGGGAAAGTGATTAATAATATTTGGAAATAATGGCTATTGTGTGTGATTTACGTACAGCTGGTTAAAAAAATTAAAAATTCTAAATATACAAAAAAAATAAAATGTAATTTAAGAGCAGTGAAAAATATATTTACTTGAAAAGCGCTAAATATATAAAAATAAAATTAAAAATAACTAAAAAAAAAAGTAAATACATATGTATTAACGGTACAACGTGCAGCGCGTATCCATTACAAAAACATATTTCAAGCGTTTACAAAGCTTTCAACACCCCATGCCCTCCCTCGCTCATTCATGCTACGCCGGCAATCGTGTGTCATACTCAATTTTGTGCAGCTCTATGAATTAGAACTACAATACAATTACAAACGCCTCATTCACATATACACGCATGTGTAGGTGTCATTACTATATGCAGCAAGTTAAAACGTTGCACTCAATTTTTAGCAGCAGCGGCGACGACACTTTTTCAAATTACGAATTTTGGTTTTATTTTTGTAAAATCATTCGTAATTCAACAGGTGAGTGCAGTTTTACACACACACACACACAAGTGTAAAATATTTATATATATTTTTTTTGCATTAGAGTGGTACAAAAAAATTTATAAATTTTTTGTAGCCCGTAAATTTTGCTCGAAATATTTTTATTTGTGAACCGGTAGTAGATATTTCGAAACCGGAAGTTGTAATTTTCACTATCTTCAGCTTTAATAAAATTTTTTTAACTAATTTATTAGACAAGTATGTGTCAATATCTAATTTAAAAACTCTACTTTATTTTTCAAAAATGTATGCAAAATTCACGAAAATTCGTTAATTGTGTAGTTTGTGAAGCTTCAAGTCTGTAAAATATTTTCTGATTTTTGAAAATTTTTTGCTGACAGGCTTGAGCGTTTTCTTTTTATTTTAGCATCGATATTTCTTACTTTTAATGGAAACAACGATTTGTCTAATAGCGTTTTCTTTTCTGCACGAACGTGTCGCCCTCGCCTCATGCCCGCTAAAAGCCACGTTCTGTTGTAAAATTCGCATGACATTCATAGAGGACATCACTATCTATTCTCAACCACCCTCCCCTATAAAATTGCAAAAAGGCAACATTTCTTGCCCTCGCTGTCGTAGACGGTGCGGTTATTTTCCCTGATAAATGGCAATAGCAAACAAAAATAGTATACCATCTGTCACTATCTAACACATGTATGTCAGCCACGATAAAGCAGCACCGATAGGCATACACAATTTGGCATTTCATATGGCGGCGGTGTTTTCTTCTTCTGAAGACATGAAGACACAAGGGTGACACTGAAATTTTTAAGTGTGCAGCAATTTCACAGCGCGAAGTTAAAGTTATCAAAATGTTCCTCTACGAAATGGCAACATTTTGGTGGAGAAAAGAAAGCGCTTTAGCTCTCACTGTACAGTTTTTTTCTCCCCATTTTATCTAATAAATTATTTGTAAACCGGAAGTAGATATTTCGGTACCGGAAGTTGCAATTTTTACTATCTTCGGCCTTAATAAAATTATTTTAACTAATTTATTACAAAATTATGTGTTGATATCTAACCCAAAAACCGTACGTAAAAATGTTTGTAAAATTCACGAAAACTCTTTCACTTCATAAGTTGTTAATCTTTAGGCTGTCAAATATTTTTGGTGATTTTTTTGTAGTTGAGTAATATTTGCTTTCTATTTTAGCAAAAACGATTTGTATCCTTTTTCGTGATTATTCGTAAATTTTTCTTGACTCTTGCTGCTGCTTAAAATTACAATAGATTCTGTTTACTTTCTGTAAAAACCGCTAAAGATATTATTTTAGACATAAGCTAGCAGGTGTCCGCGACTTCGTCTGCGAAACCAACATAAACCAACCTCAATATCTCGACTCCAGTGCCACCTAGCGTGTTACTTTTTTGCAACAGAGTTGTTAATTATACATCAAACATACGTGCCAAATATGAATATATGAATATGCAAAAATCTGACTTTAAACAAAGATTTTGTGAATATCTCGACTACAGCGCCATCTAGCGAGGAAAACATATTTCCTATCTTGAGAGGACTTATCCAAGGAATAAACTGTCCTGTGTTTGACGAAAATCGGTTCAGTAGTTTTTGAGCCAATTCGTTACAAAAAAAAAACCCCTACCTACCACTTTTTATATCTCACACAAGAGGCATAACTCAATCAGAGCAAGTTTAAGTTAAACGCTTTCCGATCACACACAAGTAACTTGATTTTTAAAAACTTGGCATGATAGTGTTTTCTTAAGAGTAACGATGATAGTCGAAAAGAGAAATCCGTTGAGTAGTTTTTGAGCCAGTTGCTTACAAAAAAATTCCTACATTTTTATATATCGTGCGCTTTTTGCAAAATTATACTAACGACCATTTTCGAAATTGACTTTTTGAAGCAAATTTGTTTTAAATCCCTCAGCGCATCATCTGATTAAATATTATATCTGAAATCCCTATATTTGTGCCAAAAATCGGCTTTCTTTTATTATCGTATCTCATACAATTTATACAGTAATAAAAAAACAAACAAAAATGCTCATTTTCGGAATAAACATTAGAGAAATTCAAAAAAAAAATAATTAGCCACGCTAATCTCGATTTTTGTATACATTCTTACATACGTTTTTATTTATGTACCTCCCTCGTCTACTTGTTGATAGCTATTTGGCTTTTTGCCCATTATGTTGTCATCGTTGTTGTAGCTTTGTATGTATGTATGTATGTATATAGCCAGACTATGTTTCATACTCTATTCTGCTGACGATTGTTTTTTTTTTTTTTTTTTGTGGTAATGTTTTTATTTATTTTTGCGCAGAGCTTCGTGTTGAGAGAGAATAGGTATGTACGTGTACACATGTATTTGTAGTGTTGCTGACTAGAAGAAATCAGAATACATATGTAGTCAATATTAGGCGAGACAGTTTAGACACTTTAGTGTGAAGACCAAATTAATCAGGGCTACAAAAAATTTATGAAGCGAAAACTACTTAAAATGAGCAGGTCATTATATTGGCTGAGAATCATTCATACAATCATAATTTTATTACAAACACCAATAAGCTTCAATGGTTCAAAGCTTTGTTTTCAAAGATGTGGTCTTGGAAAGACAAAAGGTTTACTTGATACAGCGTGCTACATCTTCTAACTATTATAAAATGAAAGCTTGGAATGTCTTCCATCGATTCCTGAAAAAAAATGTTGCTCATATTTGCCCCCCTTGATTAAATGACGAAAAGTTACTTCAAATTTTCATAAAAATGACATGACGTATACGTAACATTTTTTTTTTTTTTTTTTTGTTAACGAATGTGTAGACATAGAGGAACAAATAATTGATGCTGCAATACTACATATTGTAATGCTTTTAGAGGAAGCTGGAGAAGCACGAAATAATGATTCCGGAAAGTACCAATGCAGATTGTTCTGGCAAGTTCTGACCAACAAAAAGTCAATAGATACTGTTGTTAAGGATATGCTAAATGATATTACAAAGGCTGATACTTATTTGACAGGTTTCGTGAAGATATGTTATTTTTTTGAATTAAAATTAAAACTTCCAGTCAAATTTTTTGGTATTAGCCCAACGGAGGTACCCCTAGGGGTTTATCATTTAAAAATGTGTGGTATATGTCTTAACTAGGTAATACTTTATTAAAAAAAATGTACTTTGCATAGATTTTTATATAAATAAAAAGTACTCCGAAGAGCGTTGTGTTTTCATCTCCTGACTTTTCATTTCCTTCAAGGGAGATTCTAGAACACTCCGTTGAAACTACACTATTGGATCAATTATTGAGCATTTTTTTATTTTAATCTAATGAGGTTTGCTCTGATCCCGTATTATATAGAGGCTTCACTGTACCATTTCAAGTTTTGCCTTTTATTTATTTGGTCCGTTACTAAGTGGTTTTATAGTGTGTAAATTTCGTTTTTAGTATGTTCACCGCTCTCATCAAGTGCAAGGTGGCGATGATTTTCTTATTTTTAGGGCTTTATATGTGTGCTTGCTTGACATTATAACATTTTTATGTACAATTAATTTATTATTGCTCTCATTTGTTGGCTTATATCATATTTTTTTGACAAGACCAGAAATAAATTTACTTAGGAAAATTTTCTTTTTTGTGAGTTTTTAATTTTTCTCTCTTGCTTTCGTTCTTATTTCGTTCTTTTTTTTGTTGCATTTCTTATTTATATTTTTTTTTATGATAATTTGGTTTATTTTCTTTGTTTATTGTACTTTCTAGTTTTGTTTTATTTTTTTTTTTTTATCTCGCTTTCTTATTTTTTTTTTTTTTTTTTTTTTTTTGTTAATTTGCTGATTAAAAGTTATTTATATTTTTTTTATGAGAATTTGGTTTATTTTCTTTGTTTATTGTACTTTCTAGTTTTGTTTTATTTTTTTTTTATTATCTCGCTTTCTTATTTTTTTTTTTTTTTGTTTTTGTTTTGTTAATTTGCTGATTAAAAGTGCAGGAGCCGAACTTTTTTAAGTCATTAACAATAGCTATTTAGTTATACTAATGGTATTCATTTAACTTGGCAAAGTTGCAACTACCGTTAGGAATTTTTTGTTTAATTTCTTTCAATTTCTTTTTTGGTATCATTTCGGTATAATTTCTAGACTGTTTTCGGATAACTTTTGGACTTTTTCTGTAAGATTTCGGGATATGTTCCGAAATTTTTCAAAACCATTCTGAAATTTTTTGGGATCATTTTGCACATTTTTTGGCACCATTTCGGGATGGTTTCCAGACTGTTTTGGGACCATTTTGGGACTTTTTTGGTATTATTTCGGGATGGTTTTCGGAACTATTTTGGGATCATTTCGGGACTTGTTTGGCATAATTTCAGTACTCCTTCGGGATATAGTCTGAACTTTTTCGGATGGTTTTCGGAACTATTTTGGGATCATTTCGGGACTTTTTTGACATAACTTCAGTACTCCTTCGGGATATAGTCTGAACTTTTTCGGAATCATTTCTTAAGTTTTTTTTTGGATCATTCATGAAATACTTAGGGACTATTGCCGTATTACTGTTTTCGGGACCACTTTTCCCAAAACGGTCCCAAAATATTCCCTAAAACATATCCCGAAAAAGTATTGAAATTATCTCAACGAAAATCATACCGGAATGATCTCAATCATTTTATTTTTGGATAATTTTTGAAATTCATTCAAATAAATTTATTTTTTGTTTAACTTTTTTTTTTTAATTCATTTTATTTCCTATATTTTTTCTACCTCGTAATTTCATACAATTTCTTTTATTTTGAAATTTACACATGGTTGTTATAACCTTCCAATCGTTATCAGTCATCAAAGCTTGCATTATCAGTTAGCAAAATTTCTCTCTGTATTAACACAGATGATGAGACTTTGTCAAACAATGACGGAGCTCATATTTATATGTACATTAGGGTGATTCAAATTTAAAAAAATGTTTAAGCTATTGCATAGATTTTATCGCAGGCCTGGCGGTGGGAGTGAAATGAAAAAAATGTTAATGTTAAAAAAGTTCGTAGTAACGGACTTTTTTCAATGTTAAAAGGTTCGGCGTTAGCAACATAACTTGACAAAAATAAATATAAGCGTTGCCTACATTTAGGCGTATGACGTTATGTTAGCGGCAGGCCGATTACATAAAATTGGAGCTGTACATTACATCACATTAAAATTGGATCTGTAAGCGTTGCCTACATTTAGGCTATACTACTAACAGTGTGACTTTGTACATAAAATTGGAGCTGTATAGGCTATACTGTTAACAGGTTAAGGCTGTACTGCTCTAAAGTCATAAATATGCTCATATTGAGTTTTCATAAATATTATAATTGCATAAGTTGATAAAAAGTGATATGCAATAGCTTTACCGCGGCAGTCCCCGAGTGCCACACGTCCTTTTTTTATCTTACCCCCTGAAACTTTAGGCATTGTTGGGAAAATAATCCTTGCAAAAAATTAGCGCTCTAACTCAACCCTTTTTTTATCAAAGTTAATTTTATTTTAATTTTTTAAACTTTTTTCAAAATATTTTTACATACTCTTAAGTTGAAGCTTTGAAGCTTCCAAAATGCTAAGCCATATGCGATTGTCTTAACTATAACTTAAATAATTACAGATCAAGTCGACATTTTTTTTGAATCACCCTAATGTACATATATGGTTTCCATGAATAATTCTCCATTACAACACTCACTTCGGGTAATTTTTCTATTTTCTAGTGAATTATTGGTTACCGCTTTTAAACAAGATAAAGTACATGTTAAATAACACTAACAATAAGTTAAGTAGCCTTGGGTAGAGAAAAATTTACGTCATCAATTGCTAACAGATCTCACGCTGACTAATATTTTATATTATTTTTTTATCACAGATGGGTGCTTTGTGCTAACTGTGAAATTGTAGGGAAAACTTATTTTTTACTTAATGGGGTTTTTCATGTTAAACCGTTACACTCTTAACTTTTTTTTGTAATTTTACGACGATAATCGTAGACAACAGGTTAACGACTGTTTATGAAAGAAAACTGAAAAATTCCCAATCAATCACATTTTCTTCTTATATAAAGGACTGTAGAACAAATCTCCACCTTTGAAATTTTATAAGGACAACAGGATCCTTTACAAGTTTATTGAAAAAATGCATTCCACAAGAAAAGGACTTTGAAATTTCAAAGGTATTTTAGTAGATTGCGTAACAATATGTTTTCTAGCAAAAATAATTGTATATATCTTGAAACTATGCTATTAAAGTGTACTTTTTATGGGGTCATGCACGGCGTATGAGTAACATTTAGTTACACACAAGTAAGTAAGAAAAGTTCAGGTAAATTGTATTCATGTTTTTGGTTGATATCTCCGAAACGGATTGAGATATCGAAAAAAAAAAATGATACACTACGTTCAAGCCCTCATGAACACCATTCATTTGATAGGGTCACTAAACAAGCAGTACCTAATGAATTGTTGTAAACCACAGCACCCCAATAGGCAACTGTTTGACCTCACTCCGCCTCCTAGGACTATAAAGACGCATTTACGTAAACATTTTGATGAGATCCGGCTTTATATAACAACGCCGTTTGATCTAGAGGTGCACAAGCAGGCCCTGGAGCATACAGGGTTGCCACCTATCTTAATGTTTTAAATTATTGAGCAAGATATGCCAATATGGGTATCAAATAAAAGGTATTTTCGCCGGCATACCAACTAAAATTTTTTCAAGTAGGGTTGCCGCCCAGGGTTACCATTTTACCGTAATGTATTTGTATATTTTGGGGTCACTTTGGAATCATATTTGGATCATTTAGGGGTCACTTTGGGATAATTTTGTGGCTGTTTTGAGATCCTTTTGGGACAATTTTGAGATCGTTTTTGGATCTTTTTAGGGTAATTTTTGGATCATTCTGGAATCATTTTTGAAGCATTTTGGGTGCAATTTTGCATCATTTTGGGAACATTTAAGGGTCTTTTTGGGTACATTTAAGGTTATTTTTAGGGTCATTTTAGGGTCATTATGAACCATTTTTGGGTCGTTATGGGTTCAATTTCGGATACTTTTGGGAACACTTAAGGGTCTTTTTGGGATTGTTTTAGAATTATTTTGGCACTATTTTAGGGTCATTTTGGGTAAGTAAAGTTAGCGCTAAGTCCAGGTACTATAAATGTATCGGGCGAGTAGTTTTTGAATTTATGCATAAAGAAAAGGTGGTTCTAGCTTGAGAATTATTGGCTTTACAAAAATAACAAATTTTACAATTGCCACATCTCAGGACCCTTAGAGAAAAAATGTTAAAATATTTTTCAAAAAAATTAAAAATAATATATTGACGTTTTGGGATCGATGGAGACTTTTGAAGTTTTCTTTTTTAAGTCGAATCTAAGCTCTATAAAAATTTGGCTCTGTCGGAATTTTTATTATATCATTTTATTTTAGTGCAGCGTTCCCATTTATGTTTTCCTGAGGCTGGTTGGCCGATAGTATGATGAGTGTATAAAATTTTCGTTGTTCATTGTCGTTCTTTATATCTATATAATGTTAGCGTTTATTTTTCTTTTTCGTCATTTAATACATAAACACAGTACAGCCAAACAACATCAAAAAATAAATTAATTTATATATATTTGTGCTGTTTACTATTTATAAATTGCTGAGTCATTCGGTTTACTGTGCAGGCCGAAGCGGTGACACAGTAAACTAAGCTATGTATGTTCTCGTACACATAAGAATATAATGATTACCATATACGATAAACTGAAACAAAATCGCAAAACACAATCAACGACAAAAATGTGAAAAAAAATTTAAAAAAAACATGCTCTTAATCATTTGAATGAGCTTTGACTCAGTTGACGGATTGTGAGATGTTGCTCCGGTTTAGCTTCGGACTTAGAAAACTTGTAGCGCGATATCTCTGTAACTAAATAAGTTATACGGTATTTTCCCTGCAAACAAATTTCGAGGATATAAAAAATAAATTCATTTTGACGTTAACAAAAAATAAAATTCCGCTTAACACCAGCTGTAGAGTATGCGAACATTTTTTATCTATGTACATTAGGGTGTTTTATTTTTGGTTAAAAGCTATTGCATAGATTTTATCGCAGGCCTTGGCGGTGGGAGTGAAATGAAAAAAAAGTTAATGTTAAAAAGGTTCCTAACGGACTTTTTTTAATGTTAAAAGGTTCGGCGTTAGCAACATAACATGACAAAAATAAATATAAGCGTTGCCTACATTTAGGCGTATGACGTTGTACTGATGTTAGCAGCAGGCCGATTACATAAAATTGGAGCTGTACATTACATTACATTAAAATTGAATCTGTAAGCGTTGCCTACATTTAGGCTATACTACTAACAGTATGACGTTGCACTGATGTTAGCAGCAGGCCGTTTACATAAAATTGGAGCTGTACACTACATAAAATAGGTTGTTGACTATTTTTAAGCTATACTGTTAACAGGTTAAGGCTGTACTGCTCTAAAGTCATAAATATGCTCATTAAGTTTTCATAAATATTATAATTGCATAAGTTGATAAAAAAGTGATATGCAATAGCTTTACCGCGGCAGTCCCCGAGTGCCATACGTCCTTTTTTGTTCTTCATTAAAGTCTGATTTGTTGTCTTAACTTATACAAAAACTTTTCGAAGTTTATTTTAGATATTGTTCATTTTAGATATGGATATCTCAAATTATTAGAGTAATATAAGCCAAAAAAACAGTTTTTACAATTTTTGTCTGTACGAGTATATTTGTTCGCGTATCACTGAAAATCCGCTGTATAGAATTGAGTGGAAATTTCATAGCACTATTGCTAGATGTCCAACTTGAGGTTTTGAGTCCATTTTATAGCACGAAATTACGTTATTCAAGCTGTATACAGAAAAAAAATTAAAAAATATCCATGAAATTTTTTGAGAACAAAAAAAATTCAAATACATATAACACCCTAATGTAGGTATACAATCTAATCTTATTCCTCTCTTAACCTATGTATAAAGTTTTCTTTGTTCATTATGGATATTAAGGAATAATATCTCTTATTAGCGTAATAGAAGCCAAAACAACAGATTTTAGATGTTTTCTGTGTCTGTTTGTTCGTGCATCACTCAAAAACCGTTGTATATAATTGAATGCGAATATCATAGAAGCATTGCCTGATGTTCAACTTGAAGTTTAGAGTCCATTTTACAGCACAGAAATATTTTATTCACGCTATATGCAGAAAAAAAATTATTATTTTTTCTATGCAATTTTTTGAACAAAGCAAAAAATCAAATGTACCACCCTAATGTAGATATAATATTTCAGAAAACGAACTGAAAATGTAGATACGAGTCCATCTAGTTAAAACCACCCAACAGAGAGGAGGCCTGCTGCTGATCCTGGTGGGTGGCGATAGGAACCTCTTCTGGGCTGATATGAGGGCTTGGAGCCACTTAGATCCCAAGAGCTGATTGTCATCTTTGAAGAAAGCGGCGGCTTACGACATTATTTGAGTCATCAAGTGTCCTCTACATTCCTCTGTAGACTATAACATACTACTCCATAAATAAATCTTAAAACATCTTTTTCGGGACCTAATTTTCCACCTTTTTTACTTTCAGGTTTCTGTCGCATGGTCGATGTCAACAATAGCACCAGCAATAACTCTTCAGTGCTCGGTGGCGGTCTCACCAGCGGTCACGCAAGTGCAACTGGCGGTAGTGCCACAGGTTCTACATCCAACGGACTCGGCATGAATGGCCCAGGCGCTAGTGGTAATACCCTAACAGGCGGTATGACCAACGAACTCTTGTCAGCAAGCGCTGGTGCAACTGCGGGTGGTGATCGTTTGGATGCATCCAGCGACAGTGCAGTCAGTTCAATGGGTTCGGAACGCGTGCCATCATTATCGGATGGCGAATGGGGTGAGGGTAGCGATTCTGCACAGGACTACCATCAAAGTAAATATGGTGGACCGTATGACTATAGCTACAACAACAACAATAATAATAATAACAACAACCGCTTAAATGATGGTTCACGTCAACCTCCGGTCGCACAAAAGAAGCATCAAATGTTTGGCAAACGTTATCTAAACGAACAACCCAGTTTGGCGGGAGCAGCCGGTGGTGGTGCTGCTGCTTCAACGGCGGGTGGTAATAGTGCTAGTGTTGGTGTAGTGCCACCGCCCTTGAATACTGGTCCTGCACCCACTATCAAATATGAATATGAACCCTATCCAACAGTACCAGGTCTACAACAGCAAAGCGGTCCTACAAATTTGAATGCCGACAGCGCCATGGTACCCGTGCTAAGCGTCAAGGAGCAAGCTTACGATTTGAAATATGGTCCCGGAGCTATTGGTGGCGGTTATTCATTAGATTTTGCACAGCGCCCACCACGCACACCAAACGAAGTCGTGCAACACAATCATACGTATACGCTACCGCAAGGGTTGGGCTCGTTACCACGCCCACAAATGCGTGACAAGAAACTGTCCACGTCCTCGTCAAGATCATCCAAATCCATGAATATGGAGGATGAACATTTGACACGTGATGAGAAGCGCGCACGCGCTATGAATATCCCAATACCGGTGATGGAGATAATTAATCTTCCCATGGATGAATTTAATGAACGCCTCTCGAAATATGATCTAACCGAAAATCAGCTATCGCTTATACGTGATATACGTCGTCGTGGTAAAAATAAGGTGGCGGCACAAAATTGTCGTAAACGTAAGTTGGATCAAATACTATCGCTCGAGGATGAAGTGAAGGAGGTGCGCAGACGTAAGGAGCAACTATATTCAGATCGTGATAGTTTGGCTTTGGAACGTAAACGTATTTCGAATAAATTTGCAGCGCTACATAGGCACATATTCCAGGTGAGTGTTAATTGAAAATTAAAAATGCGTGAATGGGAGAGGAATGAGTTGGAAGTAGGTTTTGAGATGAGCATTAGCTTGATAATTGAACTTCATGCTTTTATTCGAGTTTTTTTCTTTGGCGGATATATAAAGTGAGGTTAAGACAACGTAACCTCAATTTGAATCGATAAAAAGTGAGGTTTAGAGGAATAATGCGTGTTTGGGAGAGGGATGTGCTGGCATTAAGCTTTACAATTAGTTCCAAGTTGTTTGAATTACATGCTTTCATTCGAGATTTTCTTTACGTTTTTAAAAAGTGAGGTTAGAAGGAAATAGTTTGATCCTTGAACTTTATTCTTTTATCCGACTTTTTAATCAAAAGTGAGGTTAGGGCGAGATAACTTCACTTTACATCAATAAAAAAAGAGGTTAAGACAAGTTAAACACACTTTAGTCCAAACTGAACTGAGGTTAAGACTACATGACCTTAATTTCGATACTCAGCAAATATGAAAACATATTTAAAACAACATAACCTCACTTTCAATCAATCAAAATTGAGGTAAAACTACATACCCTCAATTTGGAGTCAAAAGCGATTTGAAAACGAGCTTAGACAACATAGCCTTCCTTTGGATCAATGAAAAGTGTGGTTACAACTCACCTTGGATACCCAAACAATTTAAAACCGAATTTATGACAACATAACATCACTTTTGATACTGAAAGAAATAAAAGTTTATGACAACACAACTCTTTTATAGATTTCGAAACGAAAATCCCAAGTTTAACAAAAAAACTAAGGCTAAGAAAATATACCCTCACTTCAGATTCAGAAACAACTTGAATTAGGAACAACATAACCCCACTTTTGCTACTCAAAAAATTTTGAAAAAAAAACTTTTTTGTCTCGAACTAGTTTTATCTTCACCTTGTTCTCCTTTAAATATTATAAAAAAAGTGAGGTTAAGACATAGCCAAACTTTGGATCTTCAAAAAAATTGGAATGTAACATAATCTCACTTGGATTCTCGACAAATTTGAAAATTAATTTCAAAGAATTCTGCTTGACCATAACCTAGTTATTTCTTCAACATTATAAAAAAAGCTAGGTTGAGCCAACACATATTACATCACTTTGGATCCAAAAAAGTGAGGTTAAGCCAACATAACCTCACTTTGTATTTCGAAACAAATTTTACTAACATTCTAATTTTTTCTCATTTTTGCAGTACCTACGCGATCCTGAAGGTAATCCCTGTTCGACATCGGAATATTCATTGCAACAAGCTGCTGATGGCTCCATCTATTTGCTACGCAAGTCAGATGCCTCCAATGGCGGTGGCAATGCCAGTAACAGCAGTAGCAGCACTACGTCCAGTAGCAGCAACGGTAGTAGTCACAATGGTATGCCACCGCAGCAACAACAGCAACACACAACAACACAACATTCTATAATAGGTGTTGCACCGCATTTACAACAACAGCAACAACAAACGTTGCATCATCATCATCATCATGCGCAATTGTCACATATGCATACACCGCAAGGTGGACCACAAACACAACAACAGCAGCGACAACACTCATCCGCGCATGCGCAACATCATCAAACGCAACAAAAAGATTGAAAATTGTTGTTGAAGCATTATGCAAATTGGTTTAAATTGCAACAGCAGCAACAAGAAAACCAGTCACATTATCACTATCGTCATCATCATCAATATCAACATGAACGTCACTACCGCTATCATCTTTATCAACAGCAGGACGAGCAGAAACCGAAGCAAAAACAAAAATCAGCAAAGCATTTAAAACAGCAAGAAACTTTACAACAACAAACGCAAGCCAACACTGAATTGGACTTTTATTATCAGCACGCAGAGCCTTCAACTGCGGGTTTAACGTCCACACCACAGCAGCAATGTCAATGTCCACATTGTTATGATTATTATATAACACCACAGCAGCAGAGCGATTTTATGAACGCGGAATGGTTGCATGATGTGTCTGCTGTTGCTGCGCCGTCCCCAGCAGCTGCGACTGCAACGATTGCTGCAACAAGTTTTTATCTCTATTGATTCGAAATTTTTAGAAACTGTATAATTGGTAAATCGACTTTTACTCTAGTGTTTGAAGTAAAAATCATGTTATCCGAATTATCCATGCGTGCGAATAAAATCCGGATAAAGCGGATATTCGATTCAATTGGCTGTGCTAATTCTGTTATGCATGAATATTCATTTAATACTGTCATCCGAGTTCTCAGATACACAGTTTCACTTAATTTTTGAAAGTTCGAATACTCCGAAACCGGTTTGGACAAAAAGCTTATTGAAAACGAAGGGAAAAAATTATATAAGAGACAGATTTCACAATCCATTATTAATTATTAGAACTTGCCACTAGAGTTTGGTGTTATCCGAACTATCCAACAAGTTCTCCGAATTATCCGGGCATGCCTATAAAATATGGATCAATAGGATAATCGATTAAATGGGCTACGCTGCGCTTATTAGGCATGTATATCTCAGTTACTCTTAATCCAGATTCTCACATACACTGTTGCACTTAATTTTTGTACGTTCAAATATTCGGTTGGTGTAAAGTGAAAGCTATCCGCATTATCCAGCTTCTCAAAAACACAGTTGCACTAAATTTTTTGTATATATGAATTTTCCCAAACCGGGTATGAATAGAACCCGCTTATAAAAGGCATACTTTCATAATCCATTATTAATTATTAAAACTTGCCACTAGAAATTGCTGTAAAAACCAAGTTCTTCGAGTTATCCTTGTACACGGATAAAATACGGATAATACGCTTTATCAATTTACCTTAAATGGTCTACTACACATGAATTTACAACGAATAATGTTTTGCGACTCAGCATACAAACAGTTCCACCTTATTTTTTATATATTCAAAGATTACGAAACCGGTTTTGGAACAGAAATTGTTTACAAATCTGTAAGGAAACATTATGTTAGAGGTAGTTTACTAATTTCATACTCTATTATTAATAAATATAACCTACCACTAGAGATTGATGTAAAAACCAAGTTATCCGCGTTATCCATGCATGCGGATAAAGCGGATAATTGGTTAAATTGACTGAAAAGGGTCTTCTGTACTTGAATGTAGCGTTAATATTATAATCCGGTTTCTCAGACACAAATTTTCGGTTAGTTTTTGTATATTCGAATACATATTTCTAAATCGGATTTGAACATAAATTTTATAAAGATATCGAATGGGGAAATGAAATATATTTGAAGTGGAATTTTGTAAATACTAAACAGCAGAGCTTTCTTTGTCCGTTTTCTAAGTGAGCACAACCATGTGCGTTCATAATACCTTGGTCGAATAAAGCAGTATCCGTTTAGTATTTAAATGTCGATACCTATGTACATAAAATATCAAAAACTGCCGGAAAAAGAGTTTTTCCTCAGGAACACTAATAATCGCTTATTCGTGTTGTCCGGATAATTCGGATAAAACTGAAGCCGGATAATGAAATTTTTCACTTAGGAATGCCAATAATTGTTTATCCGCTTAGTCCGAATAATATTCTAATCCGGATTACCAAAAAAATATCAGAAACGGCCGGATATTGACTCTTTTTACTTGGGAGTGCGAAAAATCGATTATGCATGTGATCCGGATAATCTGGATAACCATAAATATATCAGAAACAGTCGGATGATGAGTTTTTTTTCACATAGGCATGCCAATAATCGTTTATCCGGGTAGTCCGAATAAACTGGATAACCATAAAAATATCAAACGGCCAGTTTTTACTTAGTAATGCCGAAAATCGATTATCCGTGTGGTTCGGATAAGTCGGATAACCCGGATAAAACAAAAATCCCAACTTTGCATACTTCTGCATTGCTGCTGCTCAATTTTCTCGCGTTTTTACATATTTTTAATTCTTTCTTGATAGCATTTTCATTACATAGAAAGAAGATAGTGCATAAGTGGTGTCGGTAATTACTTTGTTTCTCAAATCTAAAGCTATCAGTTATGTATTTGATATCTACTGTATGTATGTAAAATGAATTACTATTGCAAACAACAACAACAATGACAAAAATTGCATGTAACCACACACAAACACATCAACACTACAATAAAATAACAAAATACTTAAAGCTGTTACAAACGGAGCACAAATTATGTTTATAAGTAAATAAGTTAGTAAATGAAGTAAATAAGATATGCAAAGAAACTTAAACGATAAACTGAGAATGACTAAAAAAAATGTATAGAAATTAAAAAAATGAATCTGTATTTAAATAAAAGCATACATACATAAATGTTTAATTTTTTTTAAACACAAATTACTATTGAAAAAATGCTGCAAGACACTGTGCGCTGAATATTATTTGTAAGCAAAACTTTAAAAAATCAAAAACAGCAACAAAAAAACTTAAAAAACTAAAAAAAAAAAAACAAAAAAGTAAAACTTGTGATAAAATTAAATATTTAAATTAAACTAATAATGTATAGAGCGTATTTCATTAACCTTTTTTGAGCTATACTCACACATACACAAATAAATGTTATAATTTTTTTCAAATTTTTTAATATACATATTATGTAATTTACTTTTAATAATAAAGTATATAAATAAATTTAAGTAGTAATTGAATTGAAATTACACTTAAAATTGTCTTACTAAATTTGCTGTTAGATTTTTTTTTTAATTTTCTCGCGCGCTTTGTAGACCTTAATTTTTGAAGGTGGCAAGGCAGCGTTTTCGTTTTATGCGAGTATGTTTCATTTTTATGGAAGAGCACGCTATTTTAACATATTTTTCAAAAAAGGCCTTATCTCAAAATTTGTTTCTGATTTTTTTCTAATAACGTTCTATTTAAAAATTCGAAAATGCCCTATATCAATATAAACTGCAATAGATTTTCAGCTGAGATAAGGCATTTTTGAATCAAATTTTGATTCAAGGCGTAACTGAAACATTATCTGAAGTGACGCGTTTTAAAAAACAATTCTTGTAGGGCGATTTTGTAAAATATCTTCAAATAGGTTGATCTTCCACTCGAAATGTAAATATTTTTTTTTCTCAACTTGTAGGTGGAATTTGTTAAACTTTGATAAAAGGAAAATATATCGTCGGCTAAGAGTGTAAACCTGCCAACGACCAAAAAATATTTTTCAATAGAGGCAAAAAACTAAATTTAACTTGAAAATTCAGGTTATGGTTTGAGGGCCATGATTGCCTTGAAATATCAAAAATTAAATCATATTCGTTAACTATTACCTTGACCCAGAAAGTAATGACTCTAGAATAGAACAGTAACCGGGCGACAGAAGCTCTATATGTATGTTGGATTTAGCAGCTTTTCTCATCAAACATTTTTTTGATATTTGTAAATTTATTTTGAGGCTTTTCTTTCGTTTGCCAACTGCAGAATCGGCTACTGCTTCGAAACGCATCAAAAAGTCGATTTGGCTATGAAACATTTTTTTGTTCTGATACAAAGACTTTCTGAGACCTAAAAAATTACAATTTTTTTTTCAAATTTTAAAAAGTTAACTCAAAAATATTTTCTTCGCAAAAACTCTTTTAATAAAAAATTCAGTTGTTTATAGTTTTCTAATACTTTTTTTTCAAAATATCTTCTCAAGTCATATCTGTCGTATTTTTAAATAATTTTTGAATAACGATCAAAAGACGTTCTGAAACACAAGATTTTTAAATATTTTTTTCTTTAATTTATAAATTTTTTTTTTAATATTTTTTTCAAAACTTTTTTTTTTTTGAAAAACAAAAATATAACGAACCAAGTATTTTCTAAAACCTCAAAGTTTTTAAATTTGTTTAAAATATTTTCTTTAAATGCGTTTTTGTAAACTTTAAATTTAATTAAATTTTTTTTTATTAGGACACAAAAACTGCAAGAACTTCAATTGAAATGTTTTTTCGAAAAAAAATTTTTGAACCCGATTTTTTGTTTTAAAATACAGCTTGATACATTATCCAAGTCTAAGCGTTGGAAGATGTTTATATTTTAAATTTTCCAAAAATCCCGTTTTTGAACAAACAATTTGGTTTTTGAGTCATAGAGGTTAGTTTGAATTAAAAAAGGACTAAAACGCTCACTTGAAGTATTTAGATGGTGCTGTTTCAAAACTTTATGTGTCACCTAATATTAAACTTTAACGTTTTTTGACTATTTTGAAAAAATTTCCGTCTTTTTCAAAAGTATTTTCTTCGAACCTCGTTTTTGAATAAACAATTTGGTTTTTGAGTCATAGAGGTTAGTTTGAATTAAAAATGGACTAAAGCGCTCACTTGAAGTATTTAGACGGTGCTGTATCAAAACTTTATGTGTCACTTAATATTAACCTTTAACGTTTTTGAAAAATGTCCGTCAAATTCAAATTTTAAATAAAAAAAAAAACATGTATAGATATTTAAAGTGTGAGTTTTGAAAATAAATTTGTTTTCTTCAATTTCACTGCAGTTTGTACTTCAAAACTTTCAGAAGAATTTATATGAACGAGAAGTTTTCTTTTAAACTTACAGTTCAAAAATTATACCCGCAATTTTTTAATTAGAAACATTACAAATATGTTTTTTTTAAAATTGAATTATTACACTTTTAAAATTTATTTACTCGAAATCCTAAATTTTAATTTTTTTATGGAAACATTTTTTTTTATAAAATTTTCAAATTTTTCTTTTTATAAGCTACAAATTCCAAACCCATGCTGAGAATTATTTATTTCATATTTCGTTTCATGTTGCTATGTACAACCCTAATATACCTTAAACTATGGATTCAGTGCTACATAATTGTATGTATAGCAAACATTTTTTTTTTTTTAAATTTCGCTCAATATTTTTGCAACGAATTAATTAATTACATTTACATATAAATTGCATATAGATTTTAAGTCAAGTCCCAGCCGCTGTTTGCTATGTTTTGTGCATGAAAAAAATTTACAATAGCAGCAAGTAACAATAACCGCCTACCTCCCCAATGAATAAAAAAAAAAAAAAATAATTGTAAAAAATTTTAAATAAAAAAAAAACTAAAGCACTTAAAAGCAGCATATATGTATGCAATAGTAAATACATACAATACATAACTACGTTTTTTACAGAAAATTCTTTTTAACCTTTTTTAATACTTTGATTATGTATTTAAATTAAAAAAATAATAATAATTTAAGTATGTAAGTAATTTTGTTGAACTATATTAGTACTATGTATTATAAACAATCATATAATGGAGCATAAAAACTAATGCAATTGAAACACACAAATAAAAATAATTGTTATACATAGCTAACACAGAAAAATATGAAATTTTTGTCAGTTCAATGCATATATGTTAGTGAATGGTGGGGAAAACGAGATTGTTTCATTAATTAAGTAAACACTAAAAATAAAAGTAAAGTTCAGCGCAGGCTATCAGACATCTAATGATTATCAGCTACCGTTAACACTCTTCAACCAGTAATTGCAGTTGATTAACTTTTGCTATGTTTCTTATTTAATTACTAATATTTAAAAATTTAATTAAAATTTAACTGTTTCATTTACTTGAGAATTAATTTTAGTTTTATGTTTATGGTTTAATCCAATTTAGAAACTTAAGTTTTTAATTCTTAGTTTTAGTCAGTAATAGAATTAAATTTGTTTATAAGTAAATAGATAAATATAAAATAAAAAAAAAATATTTTAATAAACAAAGTTATAAATAAATATATTTATAAATAAAATATAAATTTTGAGTTTTATTTCTGTTCTTTTGCGCTTTGATAATTTTACACAATTTTTTGATTATTTAAAAAACAATATTTTGTAATTTTTAATAGCATTTATGTTAATATTTAAAGTATTTTTATGATGGTGTCGATCAAACATATTCATATGTTTCCTGATGATGGTCTTAGAATAAAACCGAAATATCGACATACATTTTAAAATACAAACCTAAAAACATTTGGGCAATTCACAAGCGGTGTCGTATTCGTCTATCGTTGTATGCTTCCATGGTTTCCAATATAAATTTTTTGAAAAATAAACAAATAGCACGAAATACTAAAGTGAATTGCGTAATTGTGTTTTATTTAGCTCATAAAAATACTGTAAATATTTAAAAAACAAAATAAAAAGTGAAGCAGGTTTTAGGGTCTGCTAGAAACAAACAAACAGAAACGACAGCTAGAAATGCTCGAAACTCACCATGAATGGGCATGGTTAAACAGCACGTAGTGCAGCATCTGGACGCCGTACTCCATTTTAGTGTTTGCTTCAAATTTATGATCAATCTGACGAGTCGCCCGCCGTTTTGATTTATATTCCACTTCTGAATTTATTCCACTTTCGTGATCAATCTGACGAACTTTTCATTTTTATTCCTTTTTTCATTTAATTCCACTTCCGAGTTACGAATATGTATGTTTTAATGTGTTTTGCGATGAATTTAAGAGCTCACACTCGACACCCTTTTGAAGTTAATTCCATTTTTTTAAATTTTTTTATTCCACTTCTGAATTACTATATATGTATATCTTTAATGTTTTTTTATCAATAAATGTTATATCAGTCGAATGTAAATATTTTAATAATAATGTAGATATTATAAAAGCACTTTTAAAAGCATATACAGGTATGTAAATAATTAAAAGAAAATTAATTATATTTTAAGCAATTGTAAATACTAAACTTAACGTATGTCCCTATAGATTTACAACATGGGAAAAAAATAAAAATAATTAATTTAAGACAATTTCATTTTTTGAAAAAATTCCTTTTATTATGCAATATTTTTGTGTCTTTATTATTAATTAATCTGGGACCGATTCGTGTTCTATCAAGGATAAAATTAAAAAAAATATTTATACAAAATTTATCAAAAGAAATCTTAAAAACACACAAATTTTTTTCCACTTTGTCATTTCATAAAACGAAAATTTTCCCTAGGGTGAGTTTCCACAAAAAGTATTTTTCATTCAAAACTTTAATATATTAAAAACTATTTAGGTGCGTAAGTTAGCTTAAATTGCATTCAGGTGAAAGTTGTAGATTATGTTAGTTTTAAGATAATGTAAAAAAAAATAAAAAATATCTAAACTAATAAACGACTAGCACTGTCCAAACATTGTCGCTTAAATAAAAATAATAAAAGTACTAAAACTATTCCTTTTTTTATTGTACGGGGTGTGATTTGATTTAAAAATTCGTTGCAGCAAGGTTATTTGGACAGCCAAAATCGCCTAGGCGGTTAAAGGATATTTTAAGAATAAGAAGGTTCAACCTCGTACTATAAGGTATGAAATCCGTATCTGAAATGTAATAAGTAGCAATGAAAAAATTGCTAATCTTACTTCTTTGCTGGGCCAAGGCTATCCGCTCTTTGTTTATCCAACTGTCGCATTTCACGCAGGCATACAAAAAGGTGACGAGTAAAATACAAAATAGATCGATCCATTTACATAGTGTATATCTATATCAAAGGCTTTATTTCCATTTGTACAAAGAATAAGTACAAAACTAACTAAACCCTCAAATATCGGCAGTTGAGTGGAAAAATATCCTATTAACATTTTCGTTGAGATTGGGATTTTTTTATACTCATTCCGTGATGAGGCATTAATGAACGCAATTATAAGCTAGGGAATTCTCGATATCTCGGTTTTCAAAAATATTTGAAATAGGAGGACCTTTCACTCAGCCGGCGATACACATACTATACATAAATCTATGATTGTAAGTTTTACAGTATCTACTAAATATGTATAGGAAGTAACGACCTGCCGTTATGTAACCAATTTTCACGCTTAAGTCGAGTTAAGAGCTTCTATATAGTCTATTACATTTTAACAAAATATGTCTTATATATTATGTATTCAACATACATTCATATGGCAATGAAAAAAACAAAAAGTGCGCTTAATCGATGAGAAATTAAACGTATGAAAATGTTTAGGTCGAACTATGTTGATGTGGATGTTGGCTTTGCCCCTTTTGACTTGGGTTCAGGCGGATCAATTAAATGAAAGTGACGCACAACATCAATATTCCCCAGGCGCACCATTTTCTCCTCCCATTCCACGATTTCTTTTCTGTTGAACCAAAAACAAAGGGGTTATTCAAATCTTAGAGAATTTACTAATATTAATGACTCACTTGTACACTTCCATTTCTCGGCGTGATTCTACTAAGAAACTTTCTTTCTCCTTATCCGAAAGGCGATTCCAGTTTTCAGTGCATTTTCGATGCCATTCACGATACGTCTGCTTTGGTAGTTGTGGCGAATTGATACGCTCTTGTACAATAAAACGTAAAAAGGCAGATGCAGGTTTCTTGGGACGTCCAAGCTGTTTTACACGCTTACGCATCATTCTACGATCTCTTGATTCTTGTATATCTACTTTTAATTGCTTCAGTTCGGCACGTTGTTCGTCAGTCAATGTGGCATCGTATCTGGCTCGCGTCTCTATATACTTTTGCTGATCACGCTTATAATCATCTTGTAGGCGTTTCTTTAAAACAGGATCCGTATCTTTCCAAATATGCGATATTTGACGTACCGCTTCCATAGTACTAAGTTTTGGATTTGCTTGCATTAGTTTGGGTCGATGCTCTTGCAAGTAACGAAAAAAAGGTGTGAGTGGCTTTTTGGGTCGTGGTGGTAGACCGATTTTCTCTTCCAGTGTGATGCGTGGCGTTGATGAAGCATCTCTTGTGGTGGTGGTAGCAATCAAATTGGCTATGGCCGCTGGTCTGTCGATAGAAGATATGGATAGAGTAGGAGCATTTACGTTGTTGCTATTGGCAGTGATAGAATTTGATGATTGTGATACGTCTTTAATGTTTTTGTTATTGTTCGTTTGTCTGTCATTTGGTGGTGGTAGTATATTGGAAGCCTTGGGCTGTTGATTTTTTATCACTTGCCTGCATTTTTGGACCAATGAACCGAAGAATGATGTCTTCGAGAGAAGTGGAGCCGTGAGCAGCATTTTTGTTCAATGTGAAGTTACAGGTGTGACCTTCAATGTTGCTTGGAATATTATTCCACGAGTTTTTTTCCTTTGTTGTACAAGAAGCGGTATTTACATAAGGAAACGCGCAATTGAAAAATGTGGCAGCCGAACGTCAATCACCGAGTGTGGCCAAATGTGTAGTATTTACAGTTAGATTTGCGTTGTGTATATTGCAGTAGGGAGAAGATAAAAAATGTATATTGCAGGAGAATACCATTAAATATTGAACGAAATTACCTTTTTTTTAATGAAAATATCTAAAATTATCTTTAAACAAACACCGAAATATTTAATTCACTAGCTTTTCGTTTTGACATAACCTTAGTTCTGAGTGAGTGATATCGACACTTTCGATAAATGAACACAATCGTACGTCAATTTCTCCTGACTCAATTTTTCCCCGTGTTCCAGTTAACAGTGATCTAGATACTGTGACGAATTCGATGATTCCTTGATTATTTTCCCTGAGTTCGATCACTGTACGTTAAATAAAACACTCCGATTCTGCTTAATAAATAGTACGCTTTATTTACTACTAAAAACCGTAGTACAATATCGCGCAATCGGAACCAGGGTATAATGTCAAACAGAAAAATATTTTAACCCACTTGAAGCAAATTTTTTCCGTTTATAAACTTTTAGGAAAAAATTTGTAAATTAACTTTTGTTTTAAATTTTGAATATTTATATTTTACCTTTAATTCAAATAAGCAATACGAAAGAATATTCGGTAGCAAATTTAGAAGTATTTTATTGGTAGTGAAAAAATCTTCGGTGCCAGTGAAGAACGGTTGGAATTCAACTGTTTTGTAAGCTAAAGTAAGAAAACTGTAACCAAACATTTTTTACAAAAATCGCGGATAGTATAAGATTAATTATTGCTAATATTAAAGAAGAGAAAATGATACCCAATTTACATGTGGTGCACCATAAAGGATTAATTCATTTGTTTACATTCGTTTGACATTATAGCCCCTTACAAGAGAAAATATTTAACTGTCAAGCACACTTTGTTGAATACATTTTGGGTACTGTACAGAAGGAATTTCCGATAAGGTACTCGTTTGGCCACTGATATCGATACATACTGAAAGTTACTTCACCAACAATAGGTCTGATCCTTTACTTTCCTGACTAAAACGAGTAGAACTGTCAAAATTAAAAAATCCGCTCTCAGTGCGAGAGCAATACCAAGGAGTACTTGGTCGCTTGACAGTTCTATCATTTTTGCGATCCCGTACTCCTTGGTATTGCTCTCGGAATGAAGCGACCAAGTTTGACAGTTCTACAACTAGTAGTCAGCATTTACCAGCAAAAAATCTGCTGACTAAATCCTGCAACTCTCTGACTAAAGAGAACTCAATTTTCTGCTCTCACCAGTCAGAAAAGTGGAGTACGGGATCACTTTCCTGTAGTTTGTGACGGTTTCTGACTATTTCTGTCTGGTTCTGTTTCGGACTATCAAATTGGAGTACGGGATCAGAGCTAATGGAAAGATGACATTTGCTACAAAAAAAAAAAAATGCAAAAATCAGCTGATTTCACACACGCCGGTTGCACTCAATTGTACTTTATTTTTGTGTTTCACTTCTATATTTTGCGTTGTACATTAATTAAATTAAGAAACCTCAACAAAATGACTAACGGCGCAGCTGCTTCCTCAACAAGCAGCTCATCTACAGCGAATGTGACAAAAGAAAACAAACAACAACAATTGGAAATCAAGGATAAGGTGCGTGTTCTATGTTTACATGGTTATCGACAAAGTGGCGAAGTGCTTCACAACAAATTGGGCTCATTCCGTAAAATGGCGGGTAAATATGCCGAATTTGTATTCATCTCAGCTCCGCATAAGGCAGCACCATTAGAAGCGGGTGGTGAACAATTGCCAGATCACCTGAGTTGGTGGGCGAATAAGGATGATGGCACATTTAGAGGTATATATAAAGGTGGACCGGCATTTGGCTTTGAAGAGAGTTTGCATTTCGTTGAAGAAGCGTGGAAGACAAAAGGACCCTTCCAGGGTTTGTTGGGCTTCTCACAAGGTGCCTGCTTCGTTGGCCTAATATGTGGTTTAGCTAAAAAGAAATGTAAGTAGTTTTTGCAGAAAACCAAATAACTTTTTTAAATTTAATAAGTAAAAAAAATCGAATTTTTTTCAGTAACATCAATTCGTCCTGATTTCGCCATACTTTCGTCCGGCTTCGTTTCAGGCAGTTTGGTGCATAAGAGCGCTTACGAAGAGCCTATAACAATACCGACACTACACATATACGGTCTCAGCGACGAACTCATACCAACCGAAATGAGTAGAGACTTGGCATCATACTTTAAGAATGTAGAAATATTAGAACATCCTGGTGGACATTATTTTCCAGCAACAGCAGAACAAAAGCCAACGTATATCCACTTTTTTCAAGATCGCTTGCAGGAATATTTAGAAAATTTGGAATTGCAACAAGTGGGAAATGCAACATTTTTAGAAGCAACAAGTGGAGCAACTAGTAATGAGATTAGCAGCAGCGAGGATACAAATTAAGAAGGCGACTGACGATTTACTGTGGCGTGTCTTGAAGAAATATGCCAAAAATTAGAGATCGTGTAACTTATAGAGGTAGAAGGGTACATAAAAACTAAGTTAGCAGTTTAATTAAGGATCCTAAAATCAACCACATTAAACAAATTTACACTTTCCTAAAGGACTATCCTGCTTCGTCGCATTTAATTTGTGTTTTGCAATGTAATTGATATATGTACATATGTAGGTATAGGCTGTCAGTTGCCGATGAAAGGGTCGACTCCACCTAAACATGTACAAGTGACAAGTACTGTTAGAATAGGTTTTTGATAAAATGTCTCACTGTGCGCTCATATTATAGTGTTTTTGAGAGCTACACTTTTTTTTAAATTGCAACGATATTTTTTAGAAAAAAAATACCGATTTAAATTCTTAAAGGGCTCCGTTAATCTTCGCTATCCCTAACATAACTATACAAATCAGCTAATCCAGCAATGAAACCAGTGAATTCCATATGGCGGTATGGTTAAGGAAGATTAATCGTTTAAATTGATTTTCCCAAGGTTGGTTGGATCAGCTGATTTATCTGGCTATGGTTATGTTAGGGATAAGGTAGATTAACGGAGATTTAAGTTTTCCGAAGTTAGCCTACAAAACTTAGTGCCGGTCTTTTGAAGTTGGACCCTTCGAAGATTTGGTTTTCCAGCTAGTTTGTTTAAAAAATTGAAAAAGGTTAAATGTGGGAGTCGGCTTTGGAAGTATTCGATAGAAAAATTCTCCGCAAGATTTATGGACCCCTTAAAGTTGGCGACCACGAGTACCGCAGAAGATATAATCATGAGATCAAGAACTGATAAGTTCAGACGTTGAAATAGTTCAGCGAATTAAAACCCAGCAGCTTTGCTGGCTAGGACACGTGGAACGAAAGACGTTTCGGTGCAGAAGGTATTCTTATCGGCACCAGCCGGTGAAAGTAGAGGGAGACCACCACTCCGATGGCAGGACAAATGGGAGGCAGATCTAAAAACACGCGGTGTCTTCAATTGGCGTCAGTTGGCTCAACAAAGACTGGCGTAACATGTTGGACGGCCAAAATAGCCTAGGCGGTTAAAGGCTATTTTAAGTAAGTAAGTAAATGTGGGAGTGTCCTTCTTGCTTGGCTTAAAAATAATTACTTAATGCAAATTGTCAAGGCAATGATTGTGACAAGTTCATTGCTTCAATGCGGTTATTTATCAAAGTTTAGGTATCCTGCAAGGTTTTATGTGTCTCCGGCCTCAGACTTTTTTACTTGTTTTATTTTTGAAAGTGTATGTACGAAAAAATATATAATTATAAAAATATGCCTAGGGACGTGAAACTCTAGTATAAAGGTTAAGGCATTAGGACAAAATAATTTATAGAAATCGGAATTCCGCTAGGTGACGCCCTGATCGACATGCTTGAAAATCGCTGAATCTCTAAAAAACGCGGAGATTCTTGCTAACGATTTTTGAGTAACTTTCCTGTAAGCATTCCCTGTAGGTAGTACTAAAAAATTTAAAATAAAACAAGTAAGGAAGACTAACGGGATAATTAATTCATAATTCATAATTCATAATAATGATATAGGAGGATTTACCTAAAGTTTTTACTATCTTAGCTATTTACCTTACCGAATTATGTCAATTTATGTGATTTTCGAAATTTTCCATATCGAAAGTGGGCGTGGTCTGGAAGCGATTTCGTATGTATGCTCCCTATTATGCTAGTATACTTTGTACCAGTTACATCGTTTTACCGTAATCAGTTTAAAAGTTATGACCCGTGAAATTTTCAAATATGCCTCCCTAAAAAGTGGGCGATGCCACGCCTACTTTTAAAAATTTATCAAAAAATCATAATATAATGGCTAGGGGGTTCATCTTACCAAACTATATCATTTTAGCCATTTCCGTTACCGAATTATGTCAATTTATGTGATTTTCGAAATTTTCGATATCGAAAGTGGGCGTGGTTGCAGAGAGATTTTTTTCCAGTTTCATCAGGTAAACTCCCAACGAAACTAGTATGCTTTGTGCCAAATTTCATCGTTCTACCCTAATCAGTTTAAAATTTACGACCAGTCGAATTTTCAAAAATACCACTTTGGAAAATTTGTCAAAAAATCATTATATAATGACAGGGGGAATTCACCTATAAAATTATATCATTTTAGCCATTTCAGCTGCCGAGATATGTCAATTTGTGTGATTTTCGAAATTTTCGATATCGAAAAAGGGAGCGTGGTTATCATCCGATTTCGTGCCGTTACTTACTACCGTTATGTGAACAAAATTAATATACCCTTGTACTAGTACTAGTACGCTGGGTATAAAGATAATAAAATTTTAAGGACTATTCCGTCAAAACAGAAGCAGCAAATTTGTCCTTAAACAAAGACATGGAGTCTGTGACTGATGATATGCCTTAAAAATGTATATTAAGGTCTGAAACTTTGGTAGAAATCGCCAAAAATAATAACAATATAAATCACAAAAAAAAACATTTTTTTTTGCCCAGTCTTATCATCTGTAACTCGTCTCAATGCACAACACACCATTTACAAGTGTTTTCCTTTTATTTTCTTTCTTTTAAATAATTCTTATTTTATTACAATTATGTTAATTAATTAATAAAAATAAACCGAATATATAGTATGTAGTTCATAAACGTGTTTATCTGCTTTATCAAATTTGCTTTGTTGTTGTTGTTGTTGTTGTCGCTTCATACACTTCTCGTAACGCTTTTTCTGCCCTTGTTTGAGTTTTTGCATTTATTATTATTTTTGTTTGTAGATAATGTATATCGTCGAGAATTTCATATTTTATAAGGCTTTACAATATTAATTTGTGTTAATAATGGGATTTAGCTTTTTTAATTAAATGTCTACTCATATTAGTTTTTACTTTTACCATTTAAGCATTGGATAAATCGGTTGTAAGAAAAAAATATCAAAATGTGTAACTTTTTTGTGTGTTTGGTTTTTTTTTAAGATTTTTCGTGTGTTTATACAACTTTATCGAAATTGCGTTTGAAATATTTGTTCGGTATTATTTAGTTAATTTTTTTTTTTTAATATTATGTCGAATCGTTTGAAATCATTGCGCGCTTACATTTTGCGCCAATAAATAACTGCAATAATTAATTTGATAAAATTAAAGTTTAAACTTAGTTTTAAATTGAAAAAAAAAAGATAAAATAAATAATAATTATCAATTATCAATAATAAACGAAAAACATTTTTTTTAGAAAATATAATATAAAAAATAAATAAAATTTTTCAAAAAAAAAAAAAAAAAATAAAGAGTTTAAGCAAAAAACAAGTTAAGAGTTGTGGCTGTATAAGTAATCAAGTAACCGGAAAGAAATTAACACACTAGTGTCAAAAATTCCAAATTTTTTTTTCAAAACTTTTCCCGGCAAGAAAAAAAAAACACGTATTTTGATGTTGCATGTAAAAATTTGAAAAAACAATTTTGCAATTTTGACACTAGTGTGTTAAATTTAGAGAGTGCACCGCTGATATTTATTTATTTTCAACTTGTCTCAAATTGTGTATCTATATAATTTAGGTTTTGTGTTATTTTAGTTTAGAAAGTTTATAAAAAAAAAACTTAAATTAAAAAAAAAGTCATTAAATTAAAAAGCATTTTCAACAATAGTTTTTGTTATTATTTAAATTTTTTCCGCTTGAGCTTTAACATTTGTCAAATAATAATTTTTTTTTTTTTTTTTTGAAGGAAATTTTAAACAAAATTATGAGCAGTAGTTGAGAAAATGTTTTTTATGTTTTTGAATTAAGCATTTGTTGCTTGCTATTTTATTTTAAATTTTTTAAATATTAGTTTTGACTGTTCTGTTCTATTATTTACGGTTTTTGTTTTGTTGTTGCTGTTGTAAAACATTTTTGTAACGATATTTTTCCAATTTCCTTATGCAACTTGTTCTTGCCCATTAGCTGCCTCTTGATTTTTCATAACTTCAGGTAGATCTGGGGGCGATGAGTATGGCGTAATTTCTAGCGGTTCAAAATCACCATGTTCGTCTCTGCAATTAAAGTAAATACAATTTTATTTTAACGAAAAAAGTTAATAAAAAATTATAGCGTGTTTTTTATCGTCAAATTAAAAAAAAAAAAATATATATAGAACCATTTGAAGTCACTAGCTACGCTTTTCTCGAAATCAATAAAAAGAAGAGCTAAGATTTTGCCACTATTATTAAGACATCTCTATGAGGGTTGCGTGATTTTGATTTGTGTTTATCACGAACCTAAAGATGAATTTATTTACGTTTTAAAAATTTCTTCAAATCAAAGATAATTTTGATTTGTGATCCAAGTCTTCAACGAGTCAAAGATACTTATTATCTGTGATATGATGGTTAAAGAATCAATTCACGAATCAAATCAGAAATGAGAAGTATCTTTGATTCAAAAGGTGGATCAAATCGCAAGTCAACTTGATTCTTAATTTGGATGTGAATTTGAAATAAACAAGGATTCGAAATCACGTAACCCTGCACGCGATTAAGAAATGTGTAAAATATAAATTATTTTGAATCAGTGGGCACCCAAAGGTGAACTTTTTCTTGAAGTCATATGTTGTTGTTGTTGTTGTTGTTGTTGTTGTAACGATGTGTAGTTCTGCCCAACGCGTATTTTTCCTTAGCCTAAATTGTCATCAATATCTTCTAACGGGAGTCCAAGAAAACTAGCAGTTTCAATAGGGTTGGACTAAAGGGAGATGGGTGTTAGAAGAGTGGGTTCCGTAGAGCAAGTCAATAAGTGGTTGGTATTATGGGCGGACGAGCAGCATGCCGGACATACATTCGGCACATCAGGGTTCAGCCTGGATATGTAGGAGTGTAATCTAGTACAATATCCAGAGCGTAATTGAGCCAGAGTGACCCTTGTCTCTCGAGGAAGATGACGCTCCTCTTCAGAAATGCGTGGTGTTGAGACATGCAAGACAGCGTTCAGCGACCAGAGCGCGGCCTGATGACCAACTGACGTTTTATGGATAAGCGCCAAGGCCTGATTGTGCTCCTCAGGATCAAACGGCGTTGTTATAAAGTGCCGGATCTCATGAAAATGTTTACGTAGATGCGTCCTTGCAGTCCTAGCAGGCGGAGTTAGCTCAAACAGTTGCCTATTGGGTTGCTGTGGTTTACAACAATTCAGTAGGTACTGCTTGTTTAGCATTTCATTATTCTCCCTAACTGGAAGCATTTCCGCCTTATTGTGTATATGAGTTATAGGAGACATAAGGACGCACCCCGTAGCGGTTCTGAGCGCGGTGTTTTGAGAGCCCTGCAGCTGACTCCAATGAACGTCTGCAAACCCCGGCGTCCATATCGGCATAGTTCAGGATCGGCCGACCAATTGCCTTGTACGTTACCATCAAAGTTTCTTTATCTTTACCCCAAGTGCTGCCGGCTAGTGACTTGAGGATTTTGTTGCGGCTCTGTAATTTTGAGACAATTGCAGCTGAATGCGCAGCGAAGGTGTGCTTGGTGTCGAAAGTCACTCCTGCGATTTTTGGGTGAGCGACAGTAGGTATTTTTTGACCACCTACATAAATTTCTAATTCCATGCCAACTTGCGCCGTCCACGTCGTGAATAAAGTCGCCGAGGACTTTGTCGGCGACAATGTCAAGCTACGAGCGGTGAAGAACTCGACAAGAGAGGGGAGATAACCATTTATTTTAGAGCACAGCTCATCAATCATATCTTTGAATTTAGCGCTCACCAGCAAGTCTGCAGGTTTCAGGTTCGATCTTTTGGGATACGAAAATTCGTATCTGACAAGGGACTGTTAAAGCAACAGTACACTGCAACACCTTCATTCCAATATATGTCCATGAACCAAATGAGTAACAGAAAAATTCATAGAGAGATAAGACACACCTTCTAAACACGAGAAAGGCCAAACGGGGGTAATGACACCTCCCATAAAAATAGGATTTTACATACGAATATTGAAAACAGGTAAACAAATGTAATGACATAAATCTATAACACATCAAAAAAAAGAGAGGAAAGCGGGCGAAGGCGCGCCAGGTCAAATACAAAGGAGATTTAGAAAAGGGATAGGATGGAGATAGTTATAGGGATTCTGAAAGGGGTTGGGTTAGGAATAGAAATAGAATATTCAAAGGAATAGGGTGAAAAAGGAAAAGAAGAAGAGGGGGCATAGAATATGAAAGGATAGATGAGAAGGGGAACAGTAAATTTGTTCAGATGCAGGACAGCAGTTTGAGCAGTTTAACGTCAACCGATCCCTTTAGTACTACATATATGAAATTGTAGGGGGTTTTGTGTTACGAGATAGCTTAAAAATAGCTAACGTCCAATCTCACAGTGCCAGGTTAACTTAAGTTCCACAGTTAACTATGGTTTCGCAATTCTATTTAAGTTATTTAATTTATTTTTTGCTACATAAATCGTTAGTAGATGGCGTTCTGATGTCTGACCAGAGGTTAAACCACCATCGTTGGGCAAAGTGGAAATCTGTGGAACGTATGTTTACCCGGCATTGTGAAATTTAGTATTTTGAGTTTATTCTTGGGATAAATAAACAAACAAAAATAGCAAGGACAACTATCAAAAAAGTAAACGATCCTCAGCGACATCTAGTTTTAAACCGCAAGTAATACAACCAAAGCACTAGATGGCGCCGATTGTTTATCTACAATTTTGTGTGTGTCAGGGTAAAATTTGTATCTGATTAAGGCCCGGTTTTTCAGTGCAAGTTTAAACCACAGACAAAGTTGACTAGAGTTTATCCAATACGAATTGGCAGTTTAAACTTGCACTAAAAAACCGGACCTAAAGAAGATTGATTGGAGATAATTTCCGTGTGTGTATCCATACCATTAGGGCTGTCCCCCTAACGGTACTACGTAACGGCAAAATATAATCGGGTTCCATATATGAAAGTTCTTAAGTTGGAAAAAAGGTTCATTAAGGCATGTCCGTAAGTTTGTCTGGGCGAAATCGGATGATAACCACGCCTCCTTTTTCGATATCGAAAAACACCTAAATTGACACAATTCGGTTACGGAAATGGCTAAAATGATATAATTTTATAGATTAATGCCCCCGGTCATTCTGTAATGATTTTTCCATGCATTTTTTAACTTTAAACGAGCTAAAATTGTATTGATATAAAGGTAAATGATGACAGTTTATGGATTGTACTTTTACTACAATAACAGATAATTGGGTGAGTTGAGAGGGCTGGAGGAAGGAGCGCCCGAAAGGCTTCACTGCCGTTTTCAATTGGCGTCAGTTATCTTTAAAAAGGAATGGCTGGCGAAAATCGCTTAGGCGATGAATGCTGATGTTTTTTTATGACAACATCACCATTCACCGTCTCTATAGTCATTAAAAATTGCGGTCAATATATTTAAGAAATCTTTTATTAATACTAAAAAATAAACACCCGCGAAATGTTATATTGTTAGCACGAGCCAAATACATGACGCGCCGATTTGACTAAGCCGCGTGCCTAAAATAAATATCGGCATAATAACATGCATTGAATTATAAAAAAAAACTACAGAGACATACATACATCCTTGTATGCATACATATTATTTCCAAAATAGATTATATGAAATTTCAGAGTCACGGACCTGCAAGAATGTATGTACATATGTATGTCTAATGGTTTGTATGTATGTATGGATGCAATATTAGTGATAAGACCGTGTAGTAAAAACAATCAGCCAGACGACACACACAACACATCCGTATAGCAAACAATCAATTTTCATGTAACATTTATGACATTTTTCAAACTGTTTGGGTGCTCTCGATAGAGGTGTATGATATGACTGTACTTTGGTTTCATATTTGTTGAAATAATTACGCTAATCAATGACTTTGGATTCGATTAATCATACTGATGGAGGACACGATGAGTGTGGGTCAGACAAATAATCGATTGAAGTGGTATTCTTAATTTAAGAGGTATTTCGGGCCAGTACTATAAAGTGCTATTCACCGGAAAGTACTGGATTCATATCCGGAAAATTATCGTCAACAACAAGTACCACCCTGTCTGGTTCGTCACGTACCTTTTTATAAGTGGATCTTCCGAAAATCGATTTTTTGGCTCACCCTAGGGTACCTACATATTTACAGACATATCCAAAGATTTATTAATCTTACCTTAGTGCTAATCCTAACTGTGCCGGAGCTTGCGCCTTTGCCGTTGACATTTGTATGCCATAATCTTGCAATGTATTGTCATCCTCCATTAGCTCATTATCTTGATTGTATAGTCGCTGATCGTGAGGGCGTACTTTCAGGATACCTGGAAATTTAATAAACCAAAGATAATGCTAGTTTATTTAAGGATG
The DNA here is from genome assembly GCA_964058755.1 of Campiglossa producta. Lineage (NCBI taxonomy): Eukaryota > Metazoa > Arthropoda > Insecta > Diptera > Tephritidae > Campiglossa > Campiglossa producta. The sequence continues at coordinate 20,064,493 of CAXKVI010000001.1, read as the reverse complement.
TGAAATATATATACACACCTTCAATCATGCGCTTCAACTCAGCAACGGTTGTATTCTCCTTCGCATCAGTGAAAATTGTGGTTTTGTGTCTTCGAATCATGAGAAATACATCCTGTTTAAAATGTAAACAAACAATTTATTAATAAACTTTTATCGTAGCAGATAATAACAATTTGGTCAAAGTTCAACTTTTGCTTTGGCCCTGGCATAGTCATAGCAAAGAGCAGCAGCGTTGGCAGTGACAAAGTTTGCGCCGACGTCAAAGCAAAAAGGTAGAACGGCACGTTATTGACAGCAGCAGCAGATAGAGCTTGACATTGTTGTTGTTTTACTTGTATATTCATGCAGCTACTGGAACCGCCAATGGTGCTTGCTTTCGCTGACGCAGCTTACCAGCTAAGTACTATCTATCCTTCATGCAATAAGCTGCCAAGAAAAACACCAAACATCAACAGTAAAAGTGATACTTACCATTTCGAGTGCTGTGTTACTTCTGTCGCAGGTGTAAATATAGATGTATGTAACTTAATTAATTAGTTAGCTGCGGTATGCCACTTAGCAGTGCGACCTTGTCTTGGACTCTTTTCCAAAGCGAACGTAGAAACACACAGCTCGTATATGCTATTATTTTGCTTGTCCTCTGCAAATGTTGGTCTGCCGCTCAGTCAGGGTCACTTCCACAGGCAAGCAAACGACAAAAAAAAAATTAAAACGTGTGCTGTGAGATCCTCCAAAGCTTTGAATTTACTTTGCACTTCAGCTTGCCCTACTCGCTCACTTGTATTTTGTTAAGAACGCTAAGCGTCCTCACAGCGAAATTTCTAAAATCACGCTTTGATATTGAGGAGTATAAAAATATAAAGAACTTCTTTTTTGGCCTTCTTCTTACACCTTTTCGATTTTTAATTTTTTTGCCTTTTTTATTTGTAAAAATGCCGAAAAAATCTAAATGTCAAACTTGGCCATGACAGCAAAAATGACAAGCGCAGGAGCGTGTTCAGTTGGGCGATACGCGATATCTTCGAACTGTCAGTTTAAAGAAACTACCACAAAAGTGGATTTTGTGTTCCATGTGCACAAAATGGTTCTGAAATAGGGCAAGTTATGGAATGGAATTGTTGAAAAATGTGAAATCCAAAATATGAATGGAGATAAAATAACGGCTAATTTCTCATCCACTTAAAGCGGGAAACAGAATCAGTCCGCCAATACGTCAGTTGCGCGACGTACGTCAATTTTAGAGCAAATTCTACTTGGACGTATCCGTCGTATCTGGCGTTACGCATACAAACACTCGCAGTCTACTTTGCTGTCAATTATTTCGACCTACTGACGGATTGATTCTGCTGAACGCTTAACGCTTATCGGCATAGGTTGTTCGGTTATTTGTCAAAATAAGTGCCGGTTAGGGTAAAACAGACTTAAAAAAATAACCATAAAACACATTTGATTGAACTATAGATAAGGCAACGAGTCCCGAAGCTTTTTGCCAATCCCGAGATTTTGGGATTTTGGAAATGACACTCCCAGGGTCCCAATATTTTTCGAGATTATCTCAGATACCGCCCAAAAAGTTTGGGAGAGGTATCAAAAAACGCGTTTTGACTTCGGTATGGATAATCCGAAAGCCGATACTCGATATTTTAATTTCTGCTAAGAAATACTTTACAATCAAAGTAGAAAATGTGTTCTAAATTGCGATTTCGGTCTCGGAGCCGGTTAAATTATTGTTTTTTTTTTGGCCAACAACTTTTCACTGAAACAAAAAGTAAAACTTCCGCTTTCAGAATCTTTTCGCATTTTTTATACCTCCCCCCACATTTTTGGACGTGGCCCAGCAATCTCAAGGGTTTATGTTTGTCAAATCCTGGGATTTCGGGATCTCTCGGAATTTGGTGTATGTAATGTAACTCCGGGATTTCGGGACGAAAAATTGGCTCTGAAGCTCCGGGACTTGGGATTTTATTTAATTCAAAATGACCGCAGAATTGTCCCAATACAATATGGTAAAATGGTATCTAACCCTGGGCGGTATTCCTACTTGAAAATATTTTAGTTGGTATGTCGCTAAAAAATACCTTTTATTTGATACCCATATTGGCATATGTTGCTCCATAATTAAAAAAATTAAGATAGGCCCTCCCAAGTAGCAACACCACAATGCAACCGACTTTTTCATCCGACCTCATCAGAGAAATTCGAGCGCGTTCTATTTTATTGGGCGGCCAAAGTTTGTTTACATTCCGGTGGAGTCGGATGAAACTTTTTTACATCGGATGAGACCATTTAGAGCACATGTGTGCGGATGTGTGTTTGCTGCCGGGCGATAAAAGTCGGTTGCAGTGGGAGCCTAGTCTATATGTTAAGCATACTATCTCTATGCCAAAGTTCATCGAAATCGGTTCTCGAGATAGTACCGGATATGCAAATATACTGCGATAAGGAGGCCACCATAGGTGGCAAACCTACTTAAAAATATTTTAGTTGCCATGTCGTCGAAAATACCTTTCAGTTACAGTTATCTCTGCAACCTTTCCAGGTTTTTCACCGAGCGAGATCTAAAAATATCACCGACTAAATCTACGACGATACTCTTTACGACATGAACGCACCAAGTGAGAAACGAATTTACGTTAATGGCACTAACCTACCAACTGTCAGCCACCCAAAGTTATTGGGGGTGACATTGGATAATACTTTCTCATTTGCGTCTGCTATAGTCTAAAAGGTACGAGGTCGCAACAAGATCCTCAAGTCACTTGCCGGCAGTACTTGAGGAAAAGATAAAGAAACGTTGCTGCACCCATATGGTCACCAAAATACTGCTATCAGAACTGCCATGGGATGTCTCCTCATATCTCATGAGTCTCACCTCCATCAAGAGGCAAAACTGCTCAATGTAAGGGAGCACGCGGAAATGCTTAGTAGGCAATTCCTTCTGAACTGCCACAAGCCTGGATATCCAAACAGTCATCTTTTGGACACAGATCCGCCCCAAGAGACATTAGGAGACATCTCCGTAAGCATTATGACGAGATCCGACATCATATTACCTTGCCATTTGATCTGCCGAATCCTAAGCGGGATCTAACCGACATCCACACTGAGTCGGTGGATACCTTTGTCAGATCTCAATCTGTGAACCCCATTTTAAACAGTCTTGCACCCGATATTGCTGACGAAGAAGAACCAAGGGAGACAAGAGTCACCATGGTACAGCTTCGGTCTGGATACCGTGTGAGGTTCAACTCTTACTTATCCAAACTGAATGATACCATTTCATGCCCTGCATGTGGTATGGACCCCTGCATGTAGTAGGACCCCCATGATACCCTACATCTCTTCAACTGCCCAATTGAACCTACTCTTCAAACCCCTCTGTCCCTCTGGTCCAACCCTGTTGAAACTGCGCATTTCCTTGGACTCCCGTTAGAAGAGCTTGATGAGGATCTTCGGAATGATCATACACTCTAGGCAGGGCAATGCATTGTTAACAGCAACAACAACAACAACAACAACAACAACAACAACAACAACATTGCGTCTGCAAGCTATTCGAAACGAAACGTTCACAGACAATACGGGTTTCCATCGCGAGATTATTTTACTTGTTGCTGGACAGAACCATCAGCACTCGCAACGAGAATAGAAAAAAAATCTAGAACCTAATGACTTTTTTCATTTAACTCTCATTGATTGCTATTTCAAGCTCTGCGGGTCATTTGATTTTCATGCAAAGTGAAATACAATGCACCGAACAATTAGGGCTAGTATTCAACAAAGCGCAGCAATTTTCTCGATGTCCACACACGTTCACCTTTTACACACACACACACATACACATGGATATAAATATGCAGAAATGTATGGGTCTGATGCACCCATTGTGTTGGGCTGCCTACACTATGACAGTGAACCAAATGAGGGCAATAAAATGGTACTACCACAAGGACATCACTATCACTAATACTAATACAGTCAACAGCATAAGTACTGGCTAAATAGAAGTTGTAAGAAAAATTTTAGTTGACTAGTTTCATTTGAACTCTACAGTCAGTACATAGTTGCGTGATGGTGGACAACTATTTTGTTGATTTAACTGTGAGTACGACGGTTGTAACACTTGCCCTTTGGGCTTTTGGCACAAAGTACATTTGCTCTTGCCTAATGACCGCACGATTGCAACTACAACAATAATAACAACAACAAGGCCAAAAGCTTACAACGCTTGCAGTATTTGAACAATGAAAATGCAAAAATGTTGAACAAAAAAAAAAAGAAGCAAATGCGCAACAGCGGTTACTAGGTACAACAACAAAAACAATTATAATATGTAGCATGAAATGAGTGAGTTGCAACAATTGCCGGACGCTTGGCAACATATTGATGTGCATAGTGTGTGGTTGCACGAGAGCCTGCATGAAAGTTGCACATGTAGTGCTTGCCACATAAAATATGCAAATACATATGTACATATATACGTAGATACACAGCAATAAATTATGTGAGTGATTATAAAATAATTCCAATATTCTTATTATTATATATTTAATTTAATTATTTTTGTACATGTTTATTTTTTTGTTTTTATTTTATTTATTTTTTTTCATTTTTATTTTATTATTTTTCATTTTTTTTTTTTCAAATAATTTTATTTTTTTTCTGTTTTATTTTTTATATTATTTTGTTCTATTTCATTTTATTTTGTTTTATTCTATTTTATTTTATTTAAATTTTTTTCTATTTTTTTCTTCTATTTTATTTTAGTTTATTTTATTTTATTTTGTTTTATTTGTTTTCAGTTTTTTTATTTTATTTTAGGTTGTTTTGTTTGTTTTTATTTTCTTTTATTTTGTCCTTTTTTATTTTATTCTATTTTATTTTAATTTACTTTATTTTTTTATTTTGCTTTATTTTTTTGTTTTATTTTATTTTATATTTTTTTGTTCTATTTCATTTTATTTTACTATTTTATTCTCTTCTATCTTATTTTATTTTGTTTTATTTTATTTTATTTTATTTTAATTTATTTTATTTTAATTTATTTTGTTTTATTTTATTTTATTTTATTTTAAATTATTTTATTTTATTTTATTTTATTTTAATTTATTTTATTTTATTTTATTTTATTTTATATTATTTTATTTTATTTTATTTTATTTTATTTTATTTTATTTTATTTTAATTTATTTTATTTTATTTTATTTTATATTATTTTATTTTATTTTATTTATTTTTTTATTTTATTTTATTTTCTTTTATTTTATTTTATTTTATTTTATTTTATTTTATTTTATTTTATTTTATTTTATTTTATTTTATTTTATTTTATTTTATTTTATTTTATTTTAAATTATTTTATTTTTTTTAATTTTATTTTATTTTATTTTATTTTATTTTATTTTATTTTATTTTATTTTATTTTATATTATTTTATTTTAATTTATTTTATTTTATTTTATTATATTTTATTTTATTTTATTTTACTTTATTTTATTTTATTTTATTTTATTTTATTTTATTTTATTTTATTTTATTTTATTTTATTAAATTTTTTTTTTATTTTATTTTTTTTTTTAATTTATTTTCTTTTATTATATTTTATTTATTTTATTTAATTTAATTTTATTTTATTTTATTTTATTTTATTTTATTTTATTTTATTTTATTTTATTTTATTTTAATTTTTTTTATTGAATTTTTTTTCAATTTAATTTTTTTAATTTATTTTATTTTGTTTGTTTTTTTTTTTTTAATTTTTTAATTATTTTTATTTTATTTTAGTGTTTTTATAGTATTTTTCTTTGTTTTTAATTTTTAAAGTTTTAAATTTTTAAATTTTTTTATTTATATTATTTTACTATATTTTATTTTAATTTAATCTATCTCATTTTATTTTGTTTTATTTTTTTAAGGTTTTTTAGCTATGTTTTATTTTGTGTTTTTTTTAGTATATATTATTTTATTTTGTTTTATTTTATTTTAGTTTAATTAAATTTTTTTTATTTTTTTATTTCATTTTATTTTTTACATTTTATTTTATTTTTACTTTATTTAATTATTTTTTTTTAGTTTTTTATTTTATTTTGTTCTATTTTGTTTTATTTTATTTTAGTTTAATTAAATTTTTTTATTTTTTTATTTCGTTTTATTTCTTCCATTTTATTTTATTTTTACTTTATTTAATTATTTTTTTAGTTTTTTTATTTTATTTTGTTCTATTCTATTTTAATTTATTTTATTATGTTTTTTTTTGTCATTTTTTAAGATATTTTAAAATTTTTTTTATTTTAATTTAATTTATTTTGTTTTGTTTTTTTTTTTAATTTTTTTTTATTTTTTAATTTTTTAAAATTTTTTTATTCTACTTTTTTTTTAATTTTTCAAAATTTGTTTATTATATTTTATTTTGTTCTTTTTATTTTATTCTACTTTGTTTTATAATAATTTATTCTATTGTGTTCTATTTTACTTTGTTTGCTTTTTTAAATTTTTTAAATTTTATTTTATACTTTTTTTTCTTAGTTTATTTTATTTTTTTCGCTTTTATTTTATTTCATTTTTTTTGTATTTTTTCATTTATTTTATTTTAAGTAAATAAGTCTTAGATGAGCTGCCTGATTTTCTTTGGGCACATATGGATACGTCTATTTTCTAGAATACAATTGTAAGCTCACAACATACATACATATGTAGTACATATAATCCTTTCGGCTTATGCCGCCAATGCAAATTGCATGAACAAACTTTTCTAAGTGTGGTTTGGCCAACGCATCAACGCTTAAACTGGGACACAAGTTGCACATGCTCAAATGATTTCATATGTATGTTTGTATACATATAAATGATGCTCAAATTCATATTAGGGACTAATAAATTATTTATATTTCGGCAAAAAGTCCTGAGTTGAGCTCTAGGAAGCTTATTTAATAAGGAGGCAATTTCCTTTGGCATTGGCTTGCAATAGATAACTACAAGTACGGCTCTAAACTACCTAAGTTAAGTCCAAAAAGTCTCATACTTTAAGTATTCCGCATACGGACTACATAAAAAACCGCATCACCTCACAGTTATTTCAAATTCTTTTGTTTATATTCCGACAACCCTGACAATCATTTTTCTTACAAGTATGTGAGCCATGCAGTATTTTTGCTTGCCTTGCATTCAAAATGTCCACAATTAAATTATTTCTCTCTTTGTTAAATAATCCTTTTCGTACACAAGCAGACAAATATCACATGCACATAAGACAAAATGTGCTCGGACAAGGACAGAAAGTGGAAATATTTGCAAATGCACTCAGTTTGTTTGTTCAGTGGATATTTTGCATGCATTTCATTTGGAGAAAGTGCTTAACTAACAATTATTTTTAAATTTAAGCACATTTTGCTCATATCAAATAATTAAAATTTAAATTTAAATGGGTATATTTACAGATGACAAATGTAGTGGTAGACAAAAGCAGAAGAGACTGTGGTGAGCATTGTGCTTTCACTTCTTGAAAAATGTTACGTATACGCCCCAGTCACTGCTGTTGCTTTAGATAGGACACAAAGGTTTATGTTCTCTTGCCAATAACAAGAAATTATTTCAACTGAATGAAAGTGGTGAGTATAAGTAAAATATATTGAAGCAAGGAAGCACGCCGATTAAGAAATGTAAAAAAACAAAAAATTTAGTAAAAGAAAACAAAAATTAAATTAAATAAAAAAATTTAAACATAAAAAAAAAAATAAAATCAAAATTAAATAAATTA